>CM077090.1:68335082-68772582 GCA_039513925.1 Platanthera zijinensis | reverse complement strand
CCACCGGGACTCCAAACTGTAATAAATCCCACCTTTTAGTTTCACTATACGCAGCCCAAAGTGGTCTGCCATGTTAGATCTTGGCGATTTGGCGGACTGGTCTAAGCGATTTGTTGTTCTAGCAGTCTGGCGGTCTGGCATGGCGAACAGAGAGCTTGGCGAATAGAGAACTTGACGGTCTGGCTTGGTGGACAAAGATAGCAGTCAAGTCAAGCAGCTTGTCTTTGTGAACTAGGGGTTTAACAAGTCTTGGCGGCTTGACAAATCTGCAGTGCAGTCTTAGTGGTTTGGCAAATCGTTATTGTCGACCAGCATCCCACAGCGCTATCTAGAAGGTTTTCCTACTTGAGTTGCTTGTACAACCCCAGATCCGGCGAGTAGGGCGGGCGAAAGATAGGCTGGCCAAGTTGAGCAGTCTAAGTCCAGGGCGAGCTAGCCAGGAAGGAGCTCGATAGTCTTCAGATCACCCAAGCGGGGGGATACGTAAGGGGCGAGCAGAGCAGGCGAGCTCGGCAAGCGACAGGCGAGTGGAGTGGGTCGGCTCTCACTCGCCCCAAGGGAGCTCAGCCAGCGGCATGCGAGTAGGGCCAGCCAGGCTCGTACTCACCAAGGTCCTGGAGGAGGCGGCAAGTGCCAGCTCCATCGAGCACTCGCCGCCCCAGGCGATTAGAGGTCTCGGGGACTACTGGCACAATCTTCTGTGGTACTTTTTTTACTATTTTACCCTATTGGACTGCCCATAGCCTTTATGAACAGCGGGGTTTGGCTGTTGGTAGACCAGTCCAGGGGGTTTTTCAGTAATTTCAGAGCAGCGGGTGTTGTCTATTTGCAGGCCATTTCCAGAAAACTATAAATAGACCCAAGGGGGTACCTCAGAAGACATGATTTCCTTTCCCCAGTCTTCTTGCGCTTTCTAAGGTTGTCTTAGCTCGGCTTTTGGCTAAGGAGGGGAAGTGCTCTAAAGATCTTCTAGGTGTGTGATGGGACCTCCACGCCGAGCCCTTGGGTCAGTTCCCTTTTCTTTTGTTATTTGTCTTGTACGAGAGAAGTAGGCGTGCGATTACCCCTTTCATAAAGGTGAACTCCACAGAGACCGAATTTTCGGTTTCAACATTCTGGTACGGTGAGCGTGGAGTGTGGTCAGCACAGAAAATCTTCAGCAAGCGAGATGGATGGAGGAGACGGGCAAGGCTCGGATAGGTCCGACTCGCCACCCCCTCCACTTCTCGCCACGATGGGGATGTTCGAAGAATTCAAGCAGGAGGTGCTCGGCCTTGTCAGGTTTGCACTCGGCACGTATGAGGAGTGCTCGACTCCAGCAGCACCGGTACTCGCGGTCTCGGCCCTTAGTGGGGACGCTCCCGGCAGGCGAGCTGAGAAGGAAGTTGTGGAGGAATGGAGAGGATGTGAGCTCCCCGGGCGAGTGATATTCTAGAGCTCAGTGAGTGGGGTCTGGTTTGGCGAGATGGGGGTGCGAGACCTCCGGCTCGCCCAGTAGGGGGAGGAAGCCCCTTCAACGAGCTAGTTTCTTATGCCCCAGTTCCAAAGGGGTTCTAGGAGCTGGAGATGTCCTATTACACCGTGAAGGGAGACCCGGTCCAGCACGTCCAGTGGTTTGAGGACGTGGTCTCGATCCGACAGATGTTGGATGATAAAAGAATTGGTTTCAAGAATGTCTAAACACCTAGAGGGGGGGGGGGGTAAATAGGTTCAATTCTTTTTACTTAGGCAGATAATAGATTTTTCACAGTATAGCTAGATTTTAAATCAATCACAGTAAACAACACATCAATCATAGCAGACACACATGTTTATAGTGGTTCCCCAAGAGATGGTTACATCTCCTTTCCCCCTTCGTATATCTAGCATTACACTAGATTCGGCCAAACTTACTTCCACCTTCTCAGATCCTCAGATCTTACAACTCAGAACCTAAATTGACTTCTACAACTCAGACTTCAACAAGTCCTACACCTCAGGCTCTCCCAAAGAACCCTACCTAAAATTGAATCCACACTCCTACCACTCAGGCTATCAAGCCCTACCTCAGCCCTTATAACCAGGCCTACAACTCAGAGAACTTAATCTCCTACCTCAGGCAAATAGCCCTACCTCAGCCTTTATAATTACAGGCTTACAACTCAGAGATTGAAATCTCTTACACTCAGATCTAAAAATAGATCTTACAAAAATTGTATACAAAATTACTGTTCTTCCTTCACTTAGATAGAGAGAAAAGAGGGGTGATGGAATCTTGATCAGAACTTGATTAATCTGCTTCCTTCAAGCAATTGCTGTAATGAATCAGATTCAGCCTTAACTTATTCAAAACTTCTTGAAAGAGAGAACCTAGGTTGAATCTTCTTGAGAAGTTGTGTTAGACTCAGCTTTTCCTTCTTGCTGTATAGAATTCTGTGAATTCTTCTTGGAGTATTCGTCCTTGTTTTTGGCTTCCCTCTTAATTTTCTCTGTCTTACTGCGTATTATTCTCTTTTTCTTATTGCTCGGCTCTATTTATAGATCACATCATAGGCAACCGGTTGATCCGGTGGATGACTGACATCTGACAATTCTAACATGTCTAAAAGGCCTTGACAATCCTGACAGCTGTCAAGTCTTCTGTTTGGAGATCTGACACTTAGATTTATTTAACTCAGATGAAGGTATCGAGACACAAGGATAGTATTTGTTGACGTAAATGAAGTATGTGTTGACACAATTACACGGGTGTTGACACACTTCCTCTGGCGTTGTCGACAAACTTCAGAAACTGTCGACACAGTTTTTATACATTGTGTCAACACAACTCCTTTGATGTTGTCGACACTCTTCAGAACCTATCGACACAGCTCTTCATCCAGTCTCTACACTCTCTTTGTAGAATGTGTCGAAAAACTTCTTTTCACAATGTCGACACTCTTCAAAAACTGTTAGCACAATCGATGTTGACAAAACTTCTGTATGTCGAAACAAGTCCTGTGTGCCAACATAGCTGTTGTATACTTGAACTCTGAATGTCGACAAGTTCTGTGTGTCAACACAGCTGATGTAGACTTGAACTCTGAATGTCGACATAAATCCTGTGTGTCGATACAACCCTTCTACTCATGTCAGCACTTCAAATCTAAGTGTGTCGACACTAGTCCTGAGTGTCTACACAACTGTTATCGACTCAAATTTCATGTATCGACACAAGTTCTGTGTGTCGACACAACTTCGCTTCTGATCTCGACGCTTCTCCTTCAAAGATGTCGACACATTATAAATGTCTCAACACTTTTGTACTTATAATATTTTCATTATTCTTCTGCCTGTACAGATAAACTCAATACACCATCAAATACAACCTGATGTATATTATTGAGTCAGGTGAGGCTTCTCCAAATCAGGTACACAAATTCCAATGTACCCAATAGTCTTCCTCTATTTGGAGAAGTCATAACCCATAGTCAATGATATACACCTATATATAAAGAAAAAATAAGCATGATGTATTTAGCAATTTCAAATTAATTCAATAGCAATTCTAGCATATCATACACAAATAATCAACATGAAATATCATAAGAGACTATGCAACTCAGAGACATAGGTATATAAAATGTTGGCAATCAATGATTTCTTCATCATATAAGCAAAGTAGGATTACAATGTTTATATGTTACAACAAAACAACAAAAGATCTACATAGTTCTCCTAGAACCAAGTCAGTCTAAAATTAGGGTTGATCTAGTTCCCTAATTACAATCCCTTTTCCCTACTAAACAGTAGCTTTGACTTCAGCTTCAGCATCATCAGCAGGATTCTTCCCCTTGATGTCTTTGGCCTTAAGTTGAGTTGCTTTCAGCTTTTGCCTCTCATAGTAATGGAATGGTTTAGGGAAATACTTGCAAGGCTCTATGGAGTTTGCAGGAATTCTACCAGCCTTCAAGTCCTTCCTGAATTTGTAGATTATGTCTTGTTATGCAAGATACTTATCCCATTCCTGTTTGGAGTACCACTTGCCCCTGTCATACTAATTTTCATCCACTACATTCCATTCAATTAGGATGATACTTTTGGAGGTTGGACTCCATTTCTCAAAGTCAGGCCTAGCCTCAGCCTGTTCTCTGAATCTCTTCTTGGATATTTGAGCCTCTTGCTCTTTAATTAAAACTGGATCATCTATTTCTACTTCTTCAGAAATTAAAGGCACTTTATCCAGCGGAGGGCTGTACATATCCTAGAATGCTTAATGAATTTCTTCATACTCAGAAGGGGGATATATGACTTGAGCCAATTCAGGTTGCATCCCCTCCAAGATTGCAAGTTGGCATCAAGATTCAGCAGTGTTATTTTCATCACATAATGGTGGATATCCCAAGGTAGCTCTAATAGTATTTGATACCCATTTGGCATGATCAGAGCTAGCTTTGATAAGCACTCTCTCCCCTTTATGACTTCTCGTGCAATGTGATCCCTGAGGTCATTTTTCTGAAATCTGACTTGATCCACCACATGATAGTTTCCAATTGTATAATAGGCTTTAAATTTCTCTAGCACACATCCTCGTTGAACAACCAGTTCATCTACCTTAGTTTTTAATCCCTCCTGCTGCTTGGCAATGAATACCACAGCATTACCTCCCTTATGGAAGTAGTCTATCATCTCCTTCTCGAGCAAATTTACTTCAAATCTTATAGATTTGATGTCTTGAGCTAGATTAAGTTGGAGTTCCTTATGGCTTTCATCCACATATGTTTCAAGTGCATGCCTTTGGTCATCAAGTTTTTCTTGCAGTTTCACCAGTACGGAACTGAAGTCTACTTCTAGTGTAAGAGATTTTTCCCAGCCTGTAATGCTTTCTTATAGCCTGAACTATTCTTCCTGAGCTCCAATATCTTCCTTTTCTTAAGGACTGAGGCTTCTTCCTCACTTTTAGAATCAGATGATATTTCTAGTTCCATTGTTGTGCCATGAACATCTATATCTAGTCTTGGGGCTAGGTCTGGCATCTCCCCCTCAACCCCTGCAGCAGTGTGTTGATCAGCTGAAATATCTTCCTTATGTACCTCTTCTTCTTCCCTTTGGAAGTCAGTCTCTAATCCATGGATTATATAATTCTCAGGAGTCTGAGGTTTCTCTGGCAGATCTGGAATATGCACATCTTGTGCCTCTTTTTTAGAAGTTTCTACAGCTGTGTTGATGTCCTAAACCACTTCCATCACAGTGAGGTTTGCAGTCTCACTATCTAGCTTAGCTGCAGTAATATCTCCCCCTTGGTTTGATATCTCTTGATTATCTGGCAGATGAGCAGTCTCCCCTAGATATGAGCTTCAGCTCCAGGTGTATGAGTGGGAGACTTCCTGGGTAGTTCAGTGGTGTCTTCATCAGAGCTGAATTCAATCCTTTCTTTTGAGTCACTAGAGGACTCCTCAGCTTGTACTATATCTTTCTTAGATTTTCTTACCTGTTTGGGCTTCTGCTTAGGTGCAGGGTCTTCTTTGGACAATACTCTATCCCATCTAAATCGGATTCTTATATCCATTCTCCTCATGTGATTAATCTTTGACCCAGTAGTTTGGTTCAGTACCTCAGGTATGTTGGCAGCCAGATACAAACTCAGTATTCTGCCTAGGTTAGGCTTCTTAATGCTTTCCTTAACCTTGTTGAAGATAACAGTACTCCAATCAGTCTTTATCTTGAAGATTATTCTGGTCATTAGGCTAAACATGTAGGAGGAAATCCTATTATGCCCCCCAGTTTTGCAAAGGACAACTTTCCCAACAATTTCAGAAAGAAACTTCCCCTTGTAGTTCATCCCTTTCCTTGTCATGGATGATCCAATGTTTGTGTTTGAGGTAAGCCCACACCATTTGAGGGCTTCTGCAATCAGTGCAGAATCAGTCTCCATTTCTTCTTTAACCCTTGGTAGTTGAAGGGATTTGCTAAGAGTTTTGGAAGTTATTTTTACTATTTCTCCATGAACAGTCGATTTAATCTTGTTCCTTTTTGAACTCATTGTAGCGTTGGAATAGAATTCTAAGACTTCTTTCTTCCATATCTTTGTTGGTTCTGAAACTACATAATCCAGTCCCACTTCCTGGATTAGGTCCACTACCGCATTAATATCAGGTTCTGCATCAGCGAATGCACCCCGAACAAGCTCATAATCTTCATTGATTTTGTTGTCCGTCTTGGGTGCCATTGTAGATGAGAGAAGTGGAAGTTAAAGAGAGAGAAATAGAGTTTCTTGGTCAACACTATTGGTTTAGTCTCAAAATTTCAGAGAGTGTAGTCTACAAGGTCTCGCTTCCTCCTATTTATGCTTTTCTAAATAGGGCAGCTCAAACGGCGAGCTAAAATTAGAGTTTTGTATGTCGACACAAATTTGTTAGTGTCGACACTGATACCAATAACTCTATGTGTCGACACACTCAAGATCTATGTGTCGACACCTACTCATGTGTGTTGACACACTAACCTACTTTGTGTCTACACCAAATTCTGTGTGTCGACACTGACTACTAAGGACTCGACACTTATAACTTCTGTTGTCACTTAGTCATATGTTTAAAAGAAAATTTCATTTGACCTATCATTTCATTCTAGGTTCAACATTCCTAATTAAATTTTAAAATAGTTGAATTTACTTTCATATAAAGGTTTAGTGAATATGTCTGCTACTTGATTGTTAGTAGAAACAAATTCTAGACTTATGTCCCCTTTCTCAACATGTTCTCTAATAAAATGATATCTAATTTCAATGTTATTTGTTCTGCTATGTGAAACAGGGTTTCTAGTAATTGATATAGCACTATTTGAATCACAATATAAAGGAGTTTGACTTATCTTGATTTCATAGTCTTCAAGTTGATGTGTATCCAAAGTAACTGGGCACAGCAGCTTCCAGCTGCTATGTATTCTGACTCTGCTGTGGATATAACAACACTTGTCTGCTTTTTGCTGCCCCATGACACTAGTCTTCCACCTAGGAATTGGCATGTACCAGTGGTACTTTTCCTGTCTTCCTTGCAGCCTGCAAAGTCTGCATTTGAAAAACCTGTTAGCAGAAAATCTCCATTCCTAGGGTACCATAGACAAAGATCTGGTGTCCCCTTAAGATATCTTAAAATTCTCTTTGCAGCAGAATAATGAGACTCTTTAAGGCATGCTTGGTATCTAGCACAGACACATGTAGCATACATGATGTAAGGTCTACTTGCAGTCAAGTATAGTAAGGAGCCAATTATCCCTCTATACAAAGACTCAACAACAGGTTTCCCTGCCTCAACTTTGCCTATAGGCATACTTGATCCTATTGGAGTTTTCATGGTGGAGGAAGTCTCCATTCCATATTTTTTAATCAACTACCTGGTGAACGTAGACTGGGATATGGATAGTCCATCATCAATCTGTCTTACTTGGAGTCCCAAGAATGACTTTAGCTCACCCATGCTGCTCATCTCAAACTTCCCTTGCATAAGTTTGGCAAACTTCCTGCAAAGGTTGTTTTCAGTAGATCCAAAGATTATGTCATCAACATATATCTGAACTAGGATGATCCTTCCCTTTGATTCCCTTAGGAATAGGGTCTTGTCTATTTTTTGCCTTGAGAATTTATTCTCAATGAGGAAAGTAGATAGTGTTTCATACCATGCTCTAGGGCCTTGTTTCAACCCATATAGAGCTTTCTTAAGAATGTAAACATAATTAGGAAAGTGTGGATCTAAAAAACCTGATGGCTGATCCACATATACTTCCACTTTTAGATCTCCATTCAGGAATGCTGACTTGACATCCATCTGGAAGACCTTGAATCCTTTATGAGCTGCATAGGCAAGGAATAGTCTTATTGCTTCCAGCCTTGCTATTGGGGAAAAGGTCTTATAGAAGTCTATTCCTTCTTCCTTCTATAGCCTTTTGCCACCAATCTGGCTTTGTTCTTGACAATAATGTCATTTTCATCTAACTTATTCCTGTAGATCCACTTAGTCCCTATGATATTATGTCCCTTAGGTCTGGGAGATAGTTTCCAGACTTTGCATCTTTTGAATTGGTTCAACTCTTCCTACATAGCACCAATCTAGTGTGAGTCTTGGATAGCCTCATCAAACCTTTTTGGTTCCATTTGAGACAGGAAGCTTGAGCATAGTGCTGAATTCAAGCTCTTTCTTCTGGTCATCACACCATGACTTGCTTCACCAATGATTTGGTGAGGTGGATGATCTCTTACATGTCTCAGAACTAGTGGCAATCTTTGTTCAGCTTAGTGTTCTTCATTTCCTTCAGCTTGCTAATCCTCAATGTCTTCAGCTGGTTGTTCTTCATTCTCAATTTGTAAGTCTTGAGATCCCCCTAGACAACATCTGAAAGTGATAAGTTGTCTACCTAAATCACCTAGAGGGGGGTGAATAAGTGAATTGTGTGTCTATTTGCGGAATAAAAAATTTAAGGCACAACAACAATCAAGCAATCACATATGACAAGAAGATTTATAGTGGTTCCCCAACCTTGGGTACGTCCACTTTCCCTCACTGATCTAGTAAATCACTAGACGCGGCTACTCTACTATCTCGGATTGAAAACCGATCATACGTCTCGGAACCAAGTTCCTACAATCTTGATCCAAAGGGATCTACACTCGGAAGATGAATACTTCCTACAACTCGGAGAACGAAGCTCCTACACTCGGAGAATAATCTCCTACAAGATTACAAAGAGATTTGGAAATACAAACAAAAATTTCTTCTCAGATCTGAAAAATTATTCCTAGGTCTTCTTTCTTAAACTTTGCGGCTTTTTCAAAAATTGTTGAAGAAGACTCTTGGTAAATCTGATCTGAGAAACTTGGACTTACTCGATCAATGAGAAGATGAAGATTTATTAATCCCTTGAACAGCAAGTCGATCTGGATAGAGAAACAGCCTTGTCGATCTTCAAGTTGAGCGACAACGGTGGCTTCTGTAAAAACTTTCTTGAGAGAGACGACTTATTCTGAATTTTTGGAAATGTACGGTTCATCGCTTAGGGTTAGTCTTAATGACAAGACCTTATATAGGATTTCCCCTAACGGTTAGAATTTACATTAATGATGACACGTGGACCAATCACGTCATATCATTTGAAAATCCCGACAATTCTGAACTTAAGCAGTTTTCTGAAAAACTGGACTGCAGTTCTCGAGAAGTATATATAAGTTCTCGAGAACAAGCTGATTAATCGAGGGCTATACGTTCTGGACTTATGTAAGTACTCGAGAATTATGATCTAAGACTTCTCTAGAACTAAACTGGACTTCTCGAGAACTAAAGAAGTATTACTCAAGAACTAAGATAGAACTTCTCGAGAACTAAAACTTGTACTCGAGTACTAAGCTGACTTCTCGAGAAGTATAAGCTAAGTACTCGAGAACTATAACTCAGCTTCTCGGGAGATGGACTGAGAAAATTTTCAAGGCTAGCTCTGGCTACTCGAGAAGTATAGGCTGAGTCTACTCGAGAACTAGTCTAGGCTTCTCGAGAACTTTAATGATTTTACTCGAGAACTAAGACTTGTACTTGAGTACTAAGCTAAATACTCGAGTTCTGCTAACTCCACTACTCAAGAACTATACTAGACTTCTCGAGAAGTGGACTTAGAAAAATTTTTGAACTTAGGAAATTTTTCTCTTCAAGAATCCAATCTTCATTCCATGATCCAAGTGCTTGAACGTGAAGTGTATCCCAATAGAGAGGCTACACATGAGTCAATACCCTTGATCGCACAGTGAGGGATTATACTGTATGGTCCTGTGTTCATGACCCACTGTAGACTGACATTGGTCTACACATTGCAATGATAGTCTACAAACACACAACTAAATAGAAAGATCAAATACAACTTAATTCATCTTAGTTCAAGGGTGACTTCATGCAAATATGGGTTATTGTGGATGCAATACCCAACAATCTCTCCCTATTTGTAGAAGTCAGAAGCCTCTACACTAAGGTGAATTATATCAACAAAGAAAGAATTATATATGAAAAACAGATTCAAATGCAAGAGATGAAAAATTAAACACAAAATCAGCAAAAACTAGAAATTATATATATATATATATATATATATATATATATATATATATATATATATATATATATATGTTTTAGATTCCAAATCAACATTCATTTCATCCATAATCTCAAAAAGATTTATCAACAAAAAATCAATCCTTGCTCTGATGTTGCCTGTCATACTTCTCTTATTGTCTTCTCTGGTAGCTGAAAGGCTTTAGATAGTACCTTCGTGGTTTAGGAAGTGCCTTTGGATTGTTCTTCCCATACTCTCTGTCATAGATTATCCTTTTAGTCATGGACTTTTCATAGTGTTCCCACTCAGAAGAGCTGTAGTGGAGATTCCTGCTTTCACTGTAGTCCATTACTAATTTGAGAGTGTCAAGAATCAAAGCCTTGGAAGTAGGACTTCAGACTTCAGTAAATTCATGTACTTTCCTTTTCTCTGAGTCTTGCTTAGGGACACTTTTGCTAGCAGATGGGCCTTCCCCATACTTCCTCTTCTTAGGAATATGGATTTCAGGTAGATCTTGAGGAATCACATCATCCCAAACTTGATAATAAGAAGCAGGAGGAGGATTTTGATCTTCTGGCCTTGGAGAGAAGCATGGCATCTGAGGCTACATCTGATCAGGAATCTGGCTTGATTAACCTTCAGCAAGGGGGTTCAGGTGATGAGGTATGACATTAGGATCAACCTGAAATTCAGGGAATATCTGGTTATGCATCCATACTGTAGTGTCATAATTATTAAATTTCACAGATTGGATCTGTTCTAAAACATTCTTATTAATTTCAGTTATCTTGTCAGACCAGACAGTGTTTGCAGCAACAGTAAACTTGTCCACATGTTCATTCACTAAACTCTCCCACTTTCTGAATTCTATAGATAGTTTGTCTATAGCATCTTCCTTGAAGGTACCAACTTCTTCACAGATTTTCATAAGGTTTTCCTGGGCTTTCTTTTCCAAGTAAATTTGGTTGCCAGCAATAGTTACTGATTGATCCATGACCTTACCAACACTAGTGATAGTGTGGCTATAACTTTTCCACCAATTTGGAACAGCTCTTTGAGAGAGTCAGTGTTGTGCTGAATTTCTGCAAAGCCTTTGTTCATCTCTTTCTCTAGAGCAAATACTTTGTCTTGGACTATTCTCAGAGATTCATCAAAATACTTTCTTTATGCACTTAGCATTACTTCAATCTTGCTTAGAATATCTGAACTTACAGGGGCAGCAGCAGGAAAAACAGGAGTAGCAATTTGAGGTGGAGGAGGGACTTCCCATGGAGGGATTTCTTCAACAACTACAGAGCTTTTAGCTCTGGTAGTATGAATGACTATATCTCCTTCCTCACCAAGGAGGGTGGGAATAGAGAAATCAAGTTTCCTCAGGGGAGCTTCAACTGCCTCTAGTTCTGGCTCATCCTCTTCCGAGAGAAGGATGTTATCTGGTTGATGTGAGTCTTTGCTTGGAGAAGGAGAAGGAGTTGCTTTGGGAGAAGGTATTGGAGATGGAGAAGGTGCTGAAGATGGAGAAGGTGCTGGAGATGGATCTTTTGAAGGTTCTTCTGCATTTTCTGAGTGGAGGGAAGGAAGAGGCTCATTACAAGTGAGTTCTTTTATCATATTTTCTATATCTTCTGCAGTAAAGTTGAGGGTTTTCTGAACTTTCTCATCTGAGATTATCTCACCTGATATATCTACCATTAGAGACCTGACTGGAGATCTGATTGGACTTTTTACTGGACTTCTGATTAGACTTCTGACTTTTGATCTAGCTGGACTTCTGACTGGAGATCTCACTGAAGGAGGAGGAGAGGGAATTATGTCATCTGGAACAGAGGAAGCAAGCTCCCCCTCAGTTGCTTCACCAGATGGTTCAACAAATTCATGAGAGGAGGGAGATGGGGTCATGACCTCAGAAGCAGGGTGTTCAAGCTCTTTAGCAATCTGCTTGGAGTTCTTCAGTTTTAACTCCCACCTTTGTATAGAAGTTAAGGAGATCTTCTTCAAGTGATGAATAGGTGTTCCTTTGGAGATGTCAAAGACTGTTGGATTAATTTCATGCAGCATCAAAGAAATTATCCTCGCAAACTTTGGATTCTTTATGCTGTCCCTTATCATATCAAAAATCATCATTCCATATTGAAATTTCTTTCTGCAGACGATAGCAGTTATTACATAGAATAAATCATTGGTGATGAAACCAATAGAGCCTGTCCTGCACCATAGGATCTTCCCAACAATGTCTACCAGAAGTTTACTTACATCATTCAGAGTTGTCCTCTTAAGAGAGGTGATGTCTACTGGTACTCCACAAAAATGACCAGTTCTGTCATTATCTTCCTATGTAAGTTAATCTTCATCATCTACAATCGACAACCTTAGAAGCTTGGACACAATGGTCGGGTTCAATTTGTTCTTAACCCCTTTTACTTTTGATTTCAGAACTGTATTATTCCTCCTAATCTTGACATTTTTATAGAACTCTTCAACTTTTGGGAAAAAAATTTTGCACGGTTCTTGAAGAACGAAGTTCAGACTTGCGGTTTCGAGAAGTAGTAGCAGATTCTTGAAATCATCTGAGAGTTCGGAATCCCGGCCACAACTAGTTCACTTCCAACTCCTATCATGGACTGTTGTGCCTTAGAAACTAAAGACGGCGGAGAATGGAGCGCGAGAGAATAACGGTGTCGAAGCTCTGCGTCGGCGGAAGGCGAACAGTTTTCGAGAGAAATGGATTTGAAATGTCAGTTTGTTGGTACCCTAGTTTGGATTTGAGTTAAGTCTTTCCTTTTAGTCTCTTGACCCAAGATTTATCTATGGTCAAAGTCTAGTTGTAGAATATTCTCTTTTCCAGTGAAATTCTGGCTAAGGAATTTCTTGTTCGACTATAGTCGAACGCCGATCGACTATCGTCGATCAGCCGGTCGACGATCGTCTGTCTCTAGTCAGCTCGACGTTCTGCTAGATCGTCGAGCTCTGGTCAACTATCTCTTGATAGTTCGACGCTTTCTGTCTAGTCTTGAGTCGGTCGACTATCTGCCTGGATAGTTTGACTATCTGAGTCGGTCGACTATCTGTCTGATAGGTCGACGATCTCAGTGGGTCGGTCGACGATCTCCGAGGATCGTTCGACTATCTTTTTCCTGCCTTTATTTATAATATTATATGCTTTCTTTTCCTTATTTTATTTTCTATATTTCTAGCATATTTTTATTATAGATTATTTAATTGATCTTATGCATATATCTCAAAGCAATCTTTGCTTATATCCTTTATGCATAAGTCAATTCCTTCTGACATGTATTTTGTCTTATTAGTTTACTTTCTTTCTGCAGCTATCCTTTATAGCCGTTGGCTGTAAAGAGTTTTCTGATGTGACTTTATCTAACATCCTTTATCAGATTATTTATTGCAGCTGCAGTAGCTTTTCCTTTTATAGGATATATATCTGCAAGATATGTTTTGTCTTTATGTTAATTGCAGCCCAGATTCAAGATCTGAGAAGAAGACAAAGCTCAATTCAAATATCAGAGCCGTTGTTGCTGCCATTATATTAAGGAGTTCTTTTGAAGAAAGAAACAGAATGGCTTGCTAGTAGAAGGAAGAAATACAATTCAGCAAAGCCAGCTCTCAGCAATCTTCATCCAACTGAGAAGTTATCTCTTCTGATCTTCCTCAACCTGAGTGCTCCTGTTTCAGGAAGATACACTCAGTGATATTGAAGAAGAAGAAGAAGAAGGAAGCTGAAGAAGATCATATCTCTAGTCTTCTTCAGGCTTTTTCCTTCAGAACTTCAAGACAGCTTGCTGTCAGAAGTTCTGAAGAGACTCTTGTGCTTCTCTAATCTATGTTAAAATAGAGAAGATAATCTAACCCTCTTCCCCCCTCCTGTAAAGGGTTGTTTACTCCCTTCAAAAGTAAAGCTTGGTTTTTAGACACCTGATCAAAAGTCTAAAGGGTCTCTAGATCTACCTACAGCAGATCTTGTTGGTGGCAGGGCACCTGATCAAAAACCTGTAGTGGATTCCTACCGTGTGGGTAGAAGAGTGGATGTACCCAGTGTTTGGGGAACCACTATAATATCTTGTGTCGTCTGGTTGCTTAATTTATTATTTGCATTGTGGCTGTGATTAGAATTAACTAGGATTGCTAGTTGCTGGATTAGGACCCAAGCTTAACTGTAATTACAGTTAGCTTTATTTTGTGCACAACACTTGTGTTAGGCTTTAGGGTTCTTATTCAATATCTATAATCTTTAATTCCGCAATCGTATCTATCCCTTCTCTTTCAATTGGTATCAGAGGGAGGTTGACTGACTGAATAGGCTAACACCTAAGTCACAAGATCCTGATAGATACCAAAGTTTATAGATATTCACATTCACTTTCATGACCCAGTACAATGATTATTTTAGCACCAGACCTCCAGCTTGCAACTTAGCTGAGTTTAGCATCTGGAAGGCAAGAGTCAAATTATTTATGAACAATATTGATGAAGAAATATTTTCTTCTATTTTGACAGGTCTTCCAACATCGGCAACAACAACAAAAAGTGCCAGGCTAGCTGATGCCAGAGCAATGAACATTGTTGCAGAATCAATGTCTGATGACATTTTTCAAGAGATTACTGAATGTTCATCAGCGAAGGAGATTTGGCTGTCCCTTCATCAAATGGCTTCTGAACCCTTGGACGCAATATCAGAAGGAAGCCACATCATCTCATCTGAAGGAGAAGAATCAACATTCCTAGATATTATCTGGGATGTCTCAGATGATGACTCATCATTTGAAGATGAAGAGGAGGAAGCAAGGGCCAAAGCATT
This sequence comes from Platanthera zijinensis, assembly GCA_039513925.1. Lineage (NCBI taxonomy): Eukaryota > Viridiplantae > Streptophyta > Magnoliopsida > Asparagales > Orchidaceae > Platanthera > Platanthera zijinensis. The sequence continues at coordinate 68,757,719 of CM077090.1, read as the reverse complement.
TTGCTTAATGGCCATCAATGCCTCCTGCAGCAATTCAGAAGCTGAACTAACAGAAGGAAAATCAAAACCTGAAAAGGTTCAGGTAATATCAAAATCTATTTTTAGTTCAGTCAATTTAGATATTCAAGATTGCTGCCAAGTTTTAACTATACCTGAGAAGGAACCAACACTTCTCAGAGAAATGTTTTCTTTATATTTTAATGAGTTCAATTTTGAGAACTCAGTTTGCTTTTTCATAAATCTGCTTTATAAACAAAAGGATAAATTACTTAAAATATTTTCAAATCCTTTTATTATTTGGAACAGATTTATTAGGAAGCATTTTCTTTTCTTATAGCTGATTATATCTGATTGATATTGTGTTCAAATAGTTTGTTTGGATTTCTGTATGAGAATTCTCTGTCAGATAACTCTATTTCTTATAGATCCTTTTCTAATTTCATTTAGATTGAGTCCTCTACTCTAGTTGCATTTGTCAGCTGAGTTTGAATCTCGTCTAATGAAAAGAAATTCTATAGGAAGGAAGATATCTGATTTTGTTTTTCAGATACAGAATCCAAATTAAATTGGCTGGACAAAATATCATTTTTCTTTGCTGCTAACATACCCTTTTTCAAGGAGAGAGCAATCTCTATCATAAGCTTTCCGCAGGTACTATTTATAAGAGTTTGCTGGATGACTCAATCAAAACTCAAAGTCATCTCAGCCTTCTTCAATCACAAGTACTACATCAACATAGGGGGAGATTGCAAATGCCAGCAAGCAGCCAGCTAAGCAAAGTTTTTCTTTATATATTTTATGCTTTGCTTTATTTATTTTGCTAATAGGATCCTCACCCAAATAGGGGGAGATTGTTGGAACCCATGTTCTGATTTGGGCTAGGATCTCTATTAGGTTGTTTAGTTTGTTTTTAGTAATTTTAGTTTTTGAAAGACTTAACCCAAATAGGGGAGATTGTTGGTACCCTAGTTTGGATTTGAGTTAAGTCTTTCCTTTTAGTCTCTTGACCCAAGATTTATCTATGGTCAAAGTCTAGTTGTAGAATATTCTCTTTTCCAGTGAAATTCTGGCTAAGGAATTTCTGGTTCGACTATAGTCGAACGCCGATCGACTATCGTCGATCAGCCGGTCGACGATCGTCTGTCTCTAGTCAGCTCGACGTTCTGTTAGATCGTCGAGCTCTGGTCGACAATCTCTTGATAGTTTGACGCTTTCTGTCTAGTCTTGAGTCGGTCGACTATCTGCCTGGATAGTTCAACTATCTGAGTTGGTCGACTATCTGTCTGATAGGTCGACGATCTCAGTGGGTCGGTCGACGATCTCCGAGGATCGTTCGACTATCTTTTTCCTGCCTTTATTTATAATATTATATGCTTTCTTTTCCTTATTTTATTTCCTATATTTCTAGCATATTTTTATTATAGATTATTTAATTGATCTTATGCATATATCTCAAAGCAATCTTTGCTTATATCCTTTATGCATAAGTCAATTCCTTCTGACATGTATTTTGTCTTATTAGTTTACTTTCTTTCTGCAGCTGTCCTTTATAGCCGTTGGCTGTAAAGAGTTTTCTGATGTGACTTTATCTAACATCCTTTATCAGATTATTTATTGCAGCTGCAGTAGCTTTTCCTTTTATAGGATATATATCTGCAAGATATGTTTTGTCTTTATGTTAATTGCAGCCCAGATTCAAGATCTGAGAAGAAGACAAAGCTCAATTCAAATATCAGAGCCGTTGCTGCTGCCATTATATTAAGGAGTTCTTTTGAAGAAAGAAACAGAATGGCTTGCTAGCAGAAGGAAGAAATACAATTCAGCAAAGCCATCTCTCAGCAATCTTCATCCAACTGAGAAGTTATCTCTTCTGATCTTCCTCAACCTGAGTGCTACTGTTTCAGGAAGATACACTCAGAGATATTGAAGAAGAAGAAGAAGAAGGAAGCTGAAGAAGATCATATCTCTAGTCTTCTTCAGGCTTTTTCCTTCAGAACTTCAAGACAGCTTGCTGTCAGAAGTTCTGAAGAGACTCTTGTGCTTCTCTAATCTATGTTAAAATAGAGAAGACAATCTAACCCTCTTCCCCCCTCCTGTAAAGGGTTGTTTACTCCCTTCAAAAGTAAAGCTTGGTTTTTAGACACCTGATCAAAAGTCTAAAGGGTCTCTAGATCTACCTGCAGCAGATCTTGTTGTTTGGGGAACCACTCTTCTACCTACACGGTAGGAATCCACTACAGGTTTTTGATCAGGTGCCCTGCCACCAACAAGATCTGCTGCAGGTAGATCTAGAGACCCTTTAGACTTTTGATCAGGTGTCTAAAAACCAAGCTTTACTTTTGGGAGTAAACAACCCTTTACAGGAGGGGGGAAGAGGGTTAGATTGTCTTCTCTATTTTAACATAGATTAGAGAAGCACAAGAGTCTCTTCAGAACTTCTGACAGCAAGCTGTCTTGAAGTTCTGAAGGAAAAAGCCTGAAGAAGACTAGAGATATGATCTTCTTCAGCTTCCTTCTTCTTCTTCTTCTTCAATATCTCTGAGTGTATCTTCCTGAAACAGGAGCACTCAGGTTGAGGAAGATCAAAAAAGATAACTTCTCAGTTGGATGAAGATTGCTGAGAGCTGGCTTTGCTGAATTGTATTTCTTCCTTCTGCTAGCAAGCCATTCTGTTTCTTTCTTCAAAAGAACTCCTTAATATAATGGCAGCAGCAACGGCTCTGATATTTGAATTGAGCTTTGTCTTCTTCTCAGATCTTGAATCTGGGCTGCAATTAACATAAAGACAAAACATATCTTACAGATATATATCCTATAAAAGGAAAAACTACTGCAGCTGCAATAAATAATCTGATAAAGGATGTTAGATAAAGTCACATCAGAAAACTCTTTACAGCCAACGGCTATAAAGGACAGCTGCAGAAAGAAAGTAAACTAATAAGACAAAATACATGTCAGAAGGAATTGACTATGCATAAAGGATATAAGCAAAGATTGCTTTGAGATATATGCATAAGATCAATTAAATAATCTATAATAAAAATATGCTAGAAATATAGGAAATAAAATAAGGAAAAGAAAACATATAATATTATAAATAAAGGCAGGAAAAAGATAGTCGAACGATCCTCGGAGATCGTCGACCGACCCACTGAGATCGTCGACCTATCAGACAGATAGTCGACCGACTCAGATAGTCGAACTATCCAGGCAGATAGTCGACCGACTCAAGACTAGACAGAAAGCGTCGAACTATCAAGAGATAGTCGACCAGAGCTCGACGATCTAGCAGAACGTCGAGCTGACTAGAGACAGACGATCGTCGACCGGCTGATCGATGATAGTCGATCGGCGTTCGACTATAGTCGAACTAGAAATTCCTTAGCCAGAATTTCACTGGAAAAGAGAATATTCTACAACTAGACTTTGACCATAGATAAATCTTGGGTCAAGAGACTAAAAGGAAAGACTTAACTCAAATCCAAACTAGGGTACCAACAATTTCCCCCTATTTGGGTTAAGTCTTTCAAAAACTAAAATTACTCAAAACAAACTAAACAACCTAATAGAGATCCTAACCCAAATCAGAACAAGGGTTCCAACACAGTTGATTTGTGAAATCAAGTTTTATATATATATAAACTTAGTAATGACAATTAAGTGTCTAATTAACCTAAAATAAGCCTTTGATTAAGGCAGAAATCAAGCGGTTTGCGAAAATGAAGAAATGAATAGAATTTGAAAAGCGACGGGTCATTTCTCGAGAGGGCGATTAGTTCTCGAGAGACAGAGTTAGAGTTCTCGAGAAGTGAATTCCTAGTACTCGAGAACTTATAGTACTTCTCAAGAGACAGACGTGAAGTTCTCGAGAAGTAGACTTTAGTATTCGAGAACCGGATATTTACTTTTCGAGAAGTAACTTTATGTCTCGAGAAGTGATGTCCACTTGAGAAATTTCTAACTTTTTTGTAGTATCCTCGATTCCTGAGCTTTGAAATGAACTCTTTTGGTCTATCCTTCTTTGTTTTGCATCCCAAGTTCAGTTTTGAAGAAATTGAACTTGGTCTCATCCAGCGGCTTTGTGAAAATATATGCAACTTGTCGATCTGTTGGCACGTACTGTAGATCCACATCCCCTTACTCCACATGCTCCTAGATGAAGTGATATCTGAGCTCGATGTGCTTTGTACGGCTGTGCGAGACGTGGTTGTTGGCAATTGCTATTGTGCTGGAAGAGTCGCAAAACAATGGAATGTCTTTAATCTTCATGTTGTAATTTCTAGCTGGTTCTTTAGCCAAAGCAACTGTGCACAACAACTGCCGGCAGAAATATATTCTAACTCGGCCGTTGAGATTGTGACACAGTTTTGCTTTTTGCAGCTTCATGAGATCAGTCTTCTTCTAAGGAACTGACACGTCCCGGAAGTGCTTTTTCTTTCCTCTTTGCTACCTGTAAAGTCTGCATCTGAAAAACCAATTAGTTCGCTGTCATTACTTCTTGGGCACCATAAGCCAAGATTTGGTGTACCTTTAAGGTATCTCAAGATCTGCTTTACAGCAGCATAGTGAGATTCCTTATAGTTCACTTTGAATCTAGCACAGACACATGTAGAGAACATTATGTCTGGTCTACTAGCAGTAAGGTAGAGCAAGGATCAACCTATGCTTTTGTACTTGGTTTCATCAAAAGGTTTCCCTTTCTCATCCTTGTCTAGAGACATAGCTGAGGCCACTGAAGTCCTCATAGAGGTTGCACTCTCCATTCCGAATTTCTTAATCAACACCTTAGTGAACTTAGTCTGTGAGATGAAAATTCCATCTTCAGATTGTTTCACCTGAAGTCCTAAAAATACTTTAGCTCTCCCAAACTACTCATTTTAAACTTCCCTTGCATAAGTTTAGAAAACTTTTTACAGAGGTTGTCGTCTGTAGAACCAAAAATGTTGTCATTGACATAGATTTTCACTAGCAAAATCTTGCCTTTAATTTCCCTAAGAAATAATGTCTTATCTATCTTTCCCTTTGTGAACTTGTTCTCAAGGAGAAAGCTAGACAACGTTTCGTACCAAGCTCGAGGAGTTTGTTTCAAACCGTACAGCGTTTTCGATAATAAATAAACATAGTCAGGAAATTTAGGATCAACAAAACCAGGGGGCTGTTCCACGTACACTTCTTCCTTTATGTCACCATTAAGGAAGGCGGACTTCACGTCCATTTGATAAATAGTGAAGCCCTTCAGTGCAGCATAAACCAGGAACGGTCTGATGGCCTCCAGCCTTGCCACTAGAGCATATGTTTGGTCGAAGTCAATTCCTTCTTCTTGACGATATCCTTTGGCGACGAGTCTGGCTTTGTTCTTTATGATTGTCCCATCCTCGTCCAACTTATTCCTGTAGACCCACTTTGTTCCGATGACATTCTTACCTTTGGGTCTTGGAACTAGCTTCCAAACTTTGCAGCGCTTGAACTGGTCTAAATCTTCTTCCATGGCAAAGATCCATGATGCGTCTGAGTTTGCTTACTCAAACTTCTTTGGTTCAACCTGTGAGAGAAAACTTAAATATAGATTCTCGTTAGTTGTACCTCGATGAGTTCTGGCACCATCCCGGGGATCTCCTATGATTTGGTCCAATGGATGATCCTTTAAATGTCTGAGCTCTAGATTCCTAGCATCTGGAACTTCTTCAGTCACTGGAGTGACTTTATCAACTTGGATGGTTTCTTCATATTGATTGTCTACCTCTCTAATAGGGGTTGGAGTAGTGATCTTGATGAACTTTTCTCTTTCACCTTCAGTCAGTTCATCCAAGCTGATTTCTTTCAGCTTTGTACCTGCATCTACAACAAGCACACTAGACGATTTGCTTTGAAGCAAGCTCGTCTCATCAAATACAACATGTATGGATTCCTCTACAACTAGAGTTTTTCTATTGAATATCATGTATGCCTTACTATGGCTACTATAGCCTACAAAAATACCTTCAAAACTTTTCTCACTAAACTTGGTAGTATGATACTTACCATTGTTAAGCACTAAGCATTTACAGCTAAAAATTCTAAAATATGAAACAGTTGGTTTCCTGCCCTTTAGAAGTTCGTAAGGTGTCTTATCATGATTCTTATTGATGAGTGCTCGATTTTGCACGTGACATGCAGTATTGACGGCTTCAGCCCAGAAGTACTCCGGTAGTGAAGCATCACTCAACATAGTCCAGTAGGCCTCTATGAGTGTTCTGTTCCTTCTCTCAGCTACTCCATTTTGCTGTGGAGTGCGAGGAGAGGAAAACTCATGAAAGATACCTAGGCTTTCACAAAATTCTGTCATGGCCCCAGACTTTAATTCTATTCCATTGTCACTTCTGATTTTGACTACGGAACAGTTGTATTCATTCTGGACTTGCCTGACAAAATTAGTAAAGATATCGAAGGTATCTGACTTGTGTTTCAGAAAGAACACACCCACGCAAAGCGCGAGTAATCATCAACAATAACCAACGTATACTCCTTACCTCCCAAACTTCTAACTTGCAGTGGACCGAACAAGTCCATATGAAGTAGGTGTAAACACCTATTGGAGTCATTTCCTATTATGCTTTTAAAAGTAGCCCTTATTTTCTTGCCTTTTACACAAGCATGACAAGGTCTGTCCTTAGCGCACTTTACATTCGGGGCATCACATACTAAGTTTAGCGAGAATAATTCATTAATAGTTTTAAAATTAATATGTGCTAACCTCTTGTGCCATTGGTCACCAAGAGACACACTATCTTTTGTTAAAAAGCACACTGGTGTAGAAAAGTCTATACAAATGAAATTTAAACAAAATATATTCCTGCTTCCAGTGCCAGATAAAATCTTTTCCATATTATCAACAGACTTTATCAAGCACTTGTCAGCATGTAATTCAACTATGTATCCTTTATCGCATAGTTGGCTTATGTTTATAAGATTGTGTTCCAATCCCTCGACATAAGCTACATCCGAAAAGGATACACTAGCGTTAGTGATCATATTATAGCCTTTGGTTATCCCTCGCTCTAAACCTCCAAAGATGACCTTTGGTCCGTTCAACACTGGAGAGTCATTTTGAAGTAGGCTTCTAGTCCTGGTCATGTGTCGAGAGCATCCACTGTCCAAATACCAGATTGACATTTTGGTGGCCTTTGGACATACCTGCAATCATAATCAGTTTGCCTTAGGAACCCAAAAACGTTTGGGTCCTTGGTCTCGAGTTAGAACACTCCCCCTACGAGGGTTAGCATTTTGAGTGGTCATTCTCATGTTGCCAACTTGAGGAGTTGCAAAATTTATTGGATTAAACCAGCAATCGATGGCAAAATGACCAATTCTGCCATAGCACCAACAGTCGAACCTGTTGTATCTTTGCCTTAAGTTCTCCTGCTTGACCTCCTGGGATGGTGGCCTAGCAGGGGTAGCATTCTTGGAGGATGAAGCTTCATGATGATGGCAATCACATGATTTCTTCTCCATCACAGGCTTTTCCACAATGGATTTTACTTTTGGTGCTTTATTGAAGTAATGACCATGATCATAAGGTCTATAGCCCTGAAGAATGACTTCTTCATAAGGTGCCTTAAAGACACTCTCACCAAAGTTTCTGGGCCGAGTCCATCCTTGGTAACGAGACTTTGGCTCTACATAAGTAGGCCTAGTCAAGTGGCCGTAGGACGAGTCAAGATCAAACTCATTAGTTGAAAATATGACTTTCTTAAAGATATTCTGATCTTGAGGGGCTTTCCCCTTCTCTTCGGCTGAGGCCTTCTTTGCGGCCTTATTCTTTCTCTTAGCCTTATTCCTCCTAGAGGATTTACTAAGAGCTTCTACATGGCCTAGTCCAGCACCCTTGGCCTTAACTGAGAATTCAGCAATGAGAGGAAGGACAGTCTTAGGCTTCGAGAAACTTTCAACAAGTTTCTTTTCAGCTGCGAGTTGTTCTTCCAACTCCTTGATGATTTTCTCTTTCAAGTCAAGGTGCTCTAGAGATTTATTATATTCTTCAATAGTATTATTGAAATCTTCCTTGAGTGAGTCAGTCTTAGCAACTTCCTCTCTCGAGGTGCTCTCTTTAGATTTTAGAGATTTGATCTCTTTAGCTTGAGTTTTCACGACTCGTCGACATTTGTAATAAGCCATGATCAACTCCTTATACTGGGCCATGAGTTCAGACTCATCATCAGAGGAGCTGTCCTCATGATCATGCTCAGAAACTTCAGATTCTGAAAGAGGGGTGTGAGATTTTACCTCCCCAGTGAATTGGGGCTCTTGTTCATCATCTGATTGAGCCATAAGCCCAAAGTAGACTTCCTCTTCTTTACTTGACTCAGATGAGTCAGAGTCACTAAGAGTCTTGCCCTTCTTGGCTATCAGGCTCTTCTCTGTCCTCTTATTGCTGTACGAGGACTTCTTTTCTTATCTCCTGCCACCCTCCTTCTTCTTGTGGGGGCAGTCAACTATGATGTGACCTGGCTTGTTATAACAGTAGCAAACTATGTCATTCGAAATATGTTTATTCTGTTTAGAACCAAACATGTCGTGGCTTCTTGAGCCCTTTCTGTGTCAATCAATATCAAGTCATGATCTTCTGTGAGAGGCATCCTTGCCTTTCCATTGCTTCTTCTTGTTCAAGAATTTCTTGAACTATCGTGAGAGTAAGGAGAACTCTCCTTCAGATAGCTCTGATCCCGAGGTACTTGGCTCCGAGTTTTCTTCTTCACTAACTTCTTGTGCTGGGGCTGGAGAGGTAGCCTTGGACTTCCTAGAGGAGTCTGCCTTTAGAGCAACAGACTTCTCTTTGGATGCAGACCTGCTCTTCTCTTCTTCAGCTTTCCTTATGTTGAGTTGAAGCTCATACGAAATTAGCTTCCCGAAGAGATTCTGAGGATCTCTCTCAGCTAGCTTTCCAAATTACTTGATGGCACATACCTTATTGTCTCATTCCTTGGTTAAGGATTATAGGAACTTGTCATTCAGTTCTCCGTTGGTGAAGACTTGGCCATATACTCTGAGGTCATTAACAATCTTGAAAAAGTTCTCAAAGGTATCTACAATGGTATCCTTTGGCCCTTGCTTGAAGGCTTCGTACTTCTGATTCAATAGGGATCTTCTGTCATCCCTTACTTCTTCTGTACCTTCCATCAGAGTGACGAGAGACTGCCACATCTCCTTAGCAGATTGGCAGTGAATTAGGTTCTATAGCATAGAGTCATCGACTACACTTGCTATTTTATTTTTAGCTTTCTTATCCAGAGAGACAAGTTCAATCTCGTCTTTATCTAGATCCATTAACTTCTTTGGGACTTTCTTTGTTGGATCTATAGTGGAGGTAGTCAAAGGAATGTAAGGACCTTCTTCAACAATCATGAAGATCCGGGGATCCACAGCTTCCATGAAAAACTTAATTCTCTCTTTCCACATGGGAAAGTTGTTCTTTGTGCACAGGGGGGGCTTGGAAAAATCTTTAGCCTTGTCCATTGCTTGAAAAATTCTATAGAGACAACTTAGAGAGGAAATTGATCAAGGTGTTAACCTTTTAATGACCAACCTCCCTCTGATACCAATTGAATGCGATAAGTTGTCTAGCTAAATCACCTAGAGGGGGGTGAATAGGTGAATTGTGCGTCTATTTGCAGAATAAAAAATTTAACGAACTTGCACAACAACAATCAAGCAATCACAGACGATAAGAGATTTATAGTGGTTCCCCAACCTTGGGTGCGTACACTTTCCCTCACCGATCTAGTAAATCATTAGACTCGGCTACTCAACTATCTCGGATTGAAAACCAATCCTACGTCTCAGAACCAAGTTCCTACAATCTTGATCCAAAGGGATCTACACTCGGAAGATGAATAATTCCTACTACTCGGAGAACAAAGCTCCTACACTCGGAGAATAATCTCCTACAAGATTACAAAGAGATTTGGAAATACAAACAGAAATTTCTTCTCAGATCTGAAAAATTGTTCCTAGGTCTTCTTTCTTGAACTTTGCGGCTTTTTCAGAAATTATTGAAGAAGGCTCTTGGTAAATCTGATCTGAGAAACTTGGACTTACTCGATCTAGGAGAAGATGAAGATTTATGAATCCCTTGAGCAGCAAGTCGATCTGGATCGAGAAACAGCCTTGTCGATCTTCAAGTTGAGCGGTGGCGGCGGCTTCTGTAAAACCTTTCTTGAGAGAGATGGCCGATTCAGAATTTTTGGAAAGGTACGGTTCACCGCTTAGGGTTAGTCTTAATGACAAGACCTTATATAGGATTTCTCCTAACGGTTAGAATTGACATTAATGACGACACGTGGACCAATCACGTCATGTCATTTGAAAATCCCGACAATTCTGAACTTAAGCAGTTTTCTGAAAAACTGGACTGCAGTTCTCGAGAAGTATATATAAGTTCTCGAGAACAAGCTGATTACTCGAGGGCTATACATTCTGGACTTATGTAAGTACTCGAGAATTATGAGCTAAGACTTCTTGAGAACTAAACTGGACTTCTCGAGAACTAACGAAGTATTATTCCAGAACTAAGATAGAACTTCTCAAGAACTAAAACTTGTACTCGAGTACTAAGCTGAATTCTCGAGAAGTAGAAGCTAAGTACTCGAGAACTATAACTCAGCTTCTCGAGAGATAGACTGAGAAAATTTTAAAGGCTAGCTCTGGCTACTCGAGAAGTATAGGCTGAGTCTACTCGAAAACTAGTCTAGGCTTCTCGAGAACTTTAATGATGTTACTCGAGAACTAAGACTTGTACTCGAGTACTAAGATAAATATTTGAGTTCTGCTAACTCCACTACTCGAGAACTATACTACACTTCTCGAGAAGTGGACTTAGAAAAAATTTTGAACATAGGAAATTTTTCTCTTCAAGAATCCAATCTTCATTCCATGATCCAAGTGCTTGCACGTGAAGTGTATCCTAATAGAGAGGCTACACATAAGTCAACACCATGGATCACACATTGAGGGATTACACTGTATGGTCATGTGTTCATGACCCACTATATACTGACATTGTTCTACACTTAGCAATGATAGTCTGCAAACACACAACTAAATAGAGAGATCAAATACAACTTAATTCATCTTAGTTCAAGGGTGACTTCATGCAAATCTGGGTTATTGTGGATGCAATACCCAACAACATCCATCATTTTTAATCTCTTGGCCTGCTAGTTTATCTTCCCTGATGGTCAGATTTTTCATCTTGTCTTTTAAACCTGCAGAACTTGAAGAAGTACTTGGCAGCTCAAAGTTAATAAACTTATACTCATCAAAGATATTATGGACTGATTCTTCAACAACTTGTGTAGTCAAGTTATAGATTCTATATGCTCTACTATTATTACTGTACCCAATAAATATCCCTTCTTAGGACTTGGTAGCAAACTTTGTCAAATGAGACTTACCATTATTTAGTACATAACACTTGCTACCAAAAATCCTAAAATAGGATAAATTTGGTTTTTTGCCTTTAAAAATCTCATAGGGAGTCTTTTTGTGGCTTTTGGTGATGGAAGCTCTATTGAGAACATGATAACCAGTATTTACTGCCTCTGCACAAAAATATTCTGGGAGGGAAGTGTCATTTAAAAAGGTCCTACCAACCTCAATTAGAGTTCTATTCTTCCTTTCAGCAATTCCATTTTGCTGTGGAGTTCTAGGTGAGGAGAATTATTGATGAATCCCAAGCCCTTCATAGAACTTTGTCATGCATTCATACTGAAACTTAGTTCCATGATCACTTCTAGTTTTGACCACAAAACTATAAAGTTCATTCTGAATTTGCTTGACAAAAGTCTGAAAGATATCTAGGGTTTTAGATTTTCTCCTTAGGAAGAATACCCAGGAAAACCTGGAAAAATCATCAACCACCACAAGAGTATAGACTTTCCTACCTAGACTATGAACTGGCATAGGACCAAATAGATCCATATGTAGGAGGTATAAACACCTCACTGAGTCTTTGGTATCAAGACTATGGAAGGAAGACCTGGTCTGCTTGCCCTTTTGACAAGCTGAGCAAATTCCCTCCTTAATGCACTTAACTTCAGGACCATTCCTTGCCAACTCTTCACTAAAGAGTCTACCTATGGTCTTAAAGTTCAGGTGAGCTAGCCTCTTGTGCCATTTGACACATTGAGAAACTTTCTCATCTGCAACTAGGAATATAGGAGTGTCCTCACTCTCACACTCAAAGTCTAGACAATAAATATTTCCTCTCCTAGTACCTATCAAGATAACTTCTAGGTTAATTGACCTTCTAATTTGACACTCATCCTTGAGGAAGGAAATGTCATAGCCCGAATCACAAAGTTTACTTATGCTTATAAGGTTATGTTTCAAACCTTTCACATAAGTGACTTGTGTGATAGTTACTATGTCATTTGTTATCTTACCAAAATCTTTAGTTACCCCCTTTTCTGAGCCCCCAAAGATAACTTTGGGACCATTCTCAATAAGAGTGAATTCCTTTATCATACTTCTTGTTCCAGTCAAGTGTCTAGAACATCCACTGTCCAAGTACCATGTAGGGGTATGCCCACTTAGACTAACATGCAACAAATATATTATCTAACCTTAGGACCCCAAATTTTATTGGGTCCTAGGTGCAAGTTAGATCTAAACTGAACATGTCTACCATCAGTTCTTCTAACAGATAGGCCACCATTACTTCTCTGGATACTCTTATTGTGTCAGCAATCAATGAGATAGTTGCCCACTTTGCCACAACACCAGTACTCATGCACATTATACATTCTTCTAAAAACTGGCTTACTAGTAATGTTGTTTGTAGCTCTTAAATCAGCTAGTACATCAGCTCCTTTCTTAAGTTTTTCAGCGAGGGCATGCTTAGGGACTTGTCTGGCAGCAAAAGTACTTGGGATATCTTGAACCATATCTGCAGTTGCCTTCTTTTCAGAATGCATACTTCTGATAGCTTCAAGTATTCCTAAGTCTGCTTTGCTAACAGATTTTCCCTTAGCTTAATGATAGACTGGCAGACTTTTTGAGTCAGCTGTTACCTTGTCCTTAAGTGTTGGGGCTGGTACACCAAACACAAATGGTCCATTATAGACCATTTAGGTTTTCTCATGGACTGTCCAATAGGCACTAGCACCCTTGCCATTTCTACTGCCTTGCTCACAGTGACCATAAATACTATCATAGTCATATCTGTTAGAAGGTTAATCCACCTTTTTAAAAGAAATTGGAGGCTTGGAAGCAAGTGACTGAGCTGGAGCTTTGCCTTTCCTGTTGAAATTGGCAGCTCTTTTTCTTCCTTTAAAACCTAAACCCTTCTTACCCTTTTGGGAAGAGAAAGAATCTATCAAAGGTAACATTGAACTAGGTTTTGAGAACTTGGCCACCAGCTCCCTTTCCTTTTGGAGTCTACTTTCAAGATTCCTAATATGGTTATTCTTGAAAGTAATGGTATCCATCTACATAAAAGTTATATTATTCAATTTGCTAGTTTCTTTTAACTTCAGATCCAACACTTTTGCTGAGTCCGAGGCAGCCAACTTCAGAGTGGCATTTTCCTATGCCAATTTTTTTGGCTAGGAGACTGCTTTCCTTAAATTCTTGCAGGAGCTCTCCATAATCATCAATCAGTTGATTGATGTCTCCTTCAGATTCAGAGCCACCTTCATCTCTTGATGAAACTGCTTCTGACTCTGGGCTAGTAACATAATCTGACATTGAAGGTGATGACTATACCTTACTAGGACAAGGCTGCTCCTGGTTGTGTCCATCCTCAGCTATGGCCATCAGCCCTACGCATTGGTTGTCTTTTTCTTTATTGATATCATTTAGCAACTACAAGAATTCTATTTCTTAAGAATCTTCCTCAGTTGAGAATAGCCCAATGTAGGCTCAGCATCCTCTTCATTTTCTGACTCTGATGAAGAAGAGTCAGTCCATCTTTTTTGCTTCTTGGCCACAAAGAATTTCTCCTTCTTGCCTTTATGTTGGTGTTTCTTTTTCTCACCAGACTCCCTTCTTTTGACAAGAAAGTCTTCTATTATATGTCCTGGCTTGCTGCAACAATAACAAACAATTTTAGTAAAAGTTTGTTTACCAGGTTTAGAGCCATACCTTTCCTTTTTAGAGGTTTCTTCTTTCCCTTGTAGTAGTCATCCTTGGGGTAAGAAGAAGAGGATGGCCTGCTCCTCCAGTTCTTTTTCTTCAGGAACTTCTGGAATTGCCTAGAAAAGGTAGCAAAATCCTCATCAGAGTTATGACAATCTGATGCACTTGTGTCTTAACTTTCTGAATCAGTATCAACAACTTTTCTGGGAGGAGGAGTCTTTCTCCTGCCCATCTTTGTAGCTTCAACTTTTAAAGCCACAAACTTCTCTTTGTTATAAGACCTGTTGCTCATTTCCTCTTCATTTCTAGCAATCAACTGCATTTCATAGGACAACAATTTTCTAAACAAGGTTGGTGGAGGAGTATCTGCAAGTCTGGCCACTTCTCTAATGGCACAGACCTTGATATCCCAGTCCTTTGTTAAATACCTTAGAAACTTATCATTCAGTTCATAAGTGCTGAAGAACCTTCCATAAGTCATCAGCTCATTAATAATTCTGAAAAACTTTTCGTAGCACACACCTAGTCTATCTGTCTTTGTTTGTTTGAAGCTTTCATACTCTTGATTGAGCATGGACTTCCTATCCTCTCTTACTTCTGCTGTCCCCTCCATGTAGACAATCAAAGTGTCCCATATTTCCTTTGAGATTTTACAGTGGACCAAATTTTGAAATGTGGAATCATCTATGGCACTGACAATTATGTTCTGTGCCCTCTTGTCCAAAGTTGCTAAGATGATCTCATATTTTGTCATCTCAGAATAATTCTTTGGAGTTTGTAAATTTGCATCAAGAACTGATGTTTTCATTGGGATGAATGGACCTTCCAGAACTGTGATGTAAATTCTTGGATCAGATGCCTCCATGAATAATCTTACCCTCTCTTTCTATATGCCAAAATTTTCCTTTCTACATATAGGAAGCTTCATGGATCCAAGTTCTTTGTGATTTTCACCTGAACCCATCTTGGCTATCTTATTACTTCCTTGGAGATATACTCAGACTGTTAAGTCTATTTTGAATAACCTCCCTCTGATACCACTTAAAAAAATTGGTTTCAAGAATGTCTAAACACCTAGAGGGGGGAGGGGTGAAGAGGTTCAATTATTTTTACTTAGGCAGATAATAGATTTTTCACAGTATAGCTAGATTCTAAAGAAATCACAACAAACAACACATCAATCACAGCAGACACACAGGTTTATAGTGGTTCCCCAAGAGATGGGTACATCCACCTCCCCCTTCGCCTATCTAACAATACACTAGATTTGGCCAAACTTCCTTCCCCCTTCTCAGATCCTCAGATCTTATAACTCAGAACCCAAACTGGCTTCTACAACTCAGACTTCAACAAGTCCTACACCTCAGGCTCTCCCTAGGAAACCCTACCTCAGAGTGAATCCACACTCCTACCACTCAGGCTATCAAGCCCTACCTTAGCCCTTATCACAAGGCCTACATCTCAGATAACTTAATATCCTACCTCAAGTAAAAAACCCTACCTCAGCCTTTATAATTACAGGCTTACAACTCAGAGATTAAAATCTCTTACACTCAGATCTAAAATAGATCTTACAAAAATTGTATAAAGAATTACTGTTCTTCCTTCACCTAGATAGAGAGAAAAGAGGGGTGAGGGAATCTTGATCAGATCTTGATTAATCTGCTTCCTTCAGACAATTGCTGCAATGAATCAGATTCAACCTTACTTAGCTTATTCAAAGCTTCTTGAAAGAGAGAACCTAGGTTGAATCTTCTTGAGAAGTTGTGGTAGACTCAGCTTTTTCCTTCTTGCTGTATAGAATTCTGTGAATTCTTCTTGGAGTATTCCTTCTTCTTTTTGGCTTCCCTCTAAATTTTCTCTATCTTACTATGCATTATTCTCTTTTTTCTAATTGCTCGGCTCTATTTATAGATCATATGAGAGGCAACCAGCTGATCCAGTGGATGACTGACATTTGACAGTTCTGACATGTCTAACAGGCCTTGACAATCCTGGCAGCTTTCAAGTCTTCTGTGTGGAGATATGGAACTTAGAGTTATTTAACTCAGCTGAATGTGTTGAGCCACAAGGATAGTATGTGTCGACACAATTACCTGGGTATCGACACACTTCCTCTAGTGTTGTCGACAAACTTAAAAAACTGTCGACATAGTTTTTATACAATGTGTCGACACAACCGCTTTGATGTTGTCGACACTCTTTAGAACCTATCGACAAAGCTCTTCATCCAGTCTTTACACTCCCTTTGTAGAATGTGTCGACAAACTTATTTTGACAATGTCGACACTCTTCAAAAACTGTTGGCACAACTGATGTAGACCCAACTTCTGTATGTCGACACAAGTCATGTGTGTCGACATAGCTGTTGTAGACTTGAACTCTGAATATCGACACAAGTCTTGTGTGTCGACACCGCTCATGTAGACTTGAACTCTGAATGTTGACACAAGTCCTGTGTGTCGACACAGCCCTTCTACTCATGTCAGCACTTCAAATCTAAGTGTGTCTACACTAGTCCTGAGTGTCAACACAACTGTTGTCGACTCAAGTTTCATGTGTTGACACAAGTCCTGTGTGTCGACATAACTTTGATTCTGATCTCGACGCTGCTCCTTCAAATATGTCGACACATTATAAATATATCGATACTTTTGTACTTAGAATATTTTCTTCATTCTTCTGCCTACACAGATAAACTCAATACACCATCAAATACAACCTGATGTATATTATTGAGTCAGGTGAGTCTTCTCCAAATCAGGTACACAATATCCAATGTACCCAACAGGTGGGTTCAAGTGTAGACTTTTCTCCATCCCTCTCAAGGAGAAGGCGAGAGAGTGGTTCTACCAGCTGCCAACCAACTCCATTTACTTCTTCGAGGACCTGCGTCGAGGGTTCGTACTGAGGTTCACTACCTCCAAGAGGAGGAAGAAGGATTCAGAGTCCCTGTTCTATATTAAGCAGGGGGTGAACGAGACCTTGGGAAGTTATGTCGATCGGTTCCAGGAGGAGGTCACCCAGGTCTAAGAGATGTCAGGGCACACCCTAATGATGGCCTTCACCCTAAGGCTGCAGCAGGGTTTCTTCAGAATGGAGCTGAAGAGAGTGCCACCCCTCTCCTGTGAGGAACTAATGAAGAGGGCCGCAAGGGAAGTTTACGAGGAGGCGTCGAACCTGGAGTTTTCCCAGAAGTTGTCCAGGTGGGCCACGGAGGAAGAGAAGGAGCCATGAAGTGGCAGAGGTAAGGAGGAGATCGGAGAGCTGAGCCCCAGCAAAGGGAACAATGGCAACTACAACAATAGTAATATCCCAGGTGGGGGCATCAAGAGACGGATCATCGGCTAGGCTAGAGGCCGGAGTGGCAGGACCAGGGGCCGCAGAGAGGTTTCTATGGGGGAGACAACCGCCAGGGGGGCCAAGGTCAGTTTTACCCCTAGGTGGGAGGCAGGGCTAGAGACCATCTCTCCCTAATCAAAACCAGGCTATGGTTATATCCTTGGGGGAGAGTAGGAGAGCTGCCTAGAGAAGGAGGAAAGAAGTTAGGGTGGAGTCACCCTACTGTGACTTTCACCAAGAGGAGGGGCACGCTACGACCACATGCCTAGAGTTCCTCGAGATGAGAGGAAACAGGGAGCAGTAGTAGTAGCAAGACCGCCAGGGAGTGCGGATCAAGGAGGTCCTGCCTCAGGCAGAGGAGGATAGATGTGAGGACCGGGCCGATGTCGGGGTCCGGAGAGGAATTAGAGTGATCCATAGGGGGGTGGGAGTCATGGCTTCTCGGAAGGAGAACCTCCGCACCATATACCGCTGGAACGTTGGCTCCACATCCCAGACCCCACCCCCGGAGGAGAATATCACCTTCTCGAGGAAGGATATGTCGGGTCATATGGACCCCTTTTGCGTTGTGCTGGTCATCCAGACAGCCATCGAGAATTTCACCGTCTCCCGAATCCTCATCAACAATGGGAGTTCAGTCAATGTCATCTTCAAGAAGGCGTTTGACGTAATAAAGGTGGAGGCCAAGAGGGTGCTGGCCTCGGATGGACCTTTTTTTGGGTTCTTAGGGGAGATGAAGGAGGTCGAAGGAGGAGTGGGACTCCATGTCACTCTGGGGGGGTTGTCCGGCACTTGCAGGTTCGTTAAGTCATTCTCGCCGACTTCGACGGGAGTCACTTGTGATTCTCGCCGATTCGACGGGAATCAGGCTTATTTCCCTCCGTCCTCTTCCAGATGATTGTTTTCCTTCAGAAATTCTGCTAAGGAAGAATCGACGGGAATCACAAGTGATTCTCGCCGACTTCAACGAGAATCGTTCTGATTCCCGCCGATTCGACGAGAATCAGGTTTCATTCCCGCCGATTCCCGCAGGCTGACTAGTTTTACAACTGGAAATTGGCCAAGGCAGAATCGACGGGAATCGTGAGTGATTCCTGCCGACTTCGACGAGAATCACCAACGATTCTCGCCAATTTGTCCTTGGGCAATTTTAACCTGTTTGCTGGACCGAACTAGGAATCCGTGCGTTATTTCGGTCAAGGCTAGGGTTTTTCCTTGTGGGCCCCACAACGGTCTTTAGGGTTTGCTAGGGTATATATACATGCTTATTTCGAACATCTACAGTAACTATTCACGCGAAATCATACAGCCGACGCTGTGCCCTAGCAGATCGCGAAATACCGCCGATAGCTGTCGCCGCTCGCAAGCTAGTCGCCGCCGCTGATCTCAGAGGTCCTCTTTGATCTTCCGACGACAGGACCGAGGCAAGCCTAGCGTCTCACGCTTCTCTCTCGAGATCTCTTGTCTCTCGATTCGTTGAACGAGGTTTGTTCTTCATTCCGAATCGATTGAGATGACTGATCCGATTGAGATCGTTCGTAGACCTTGCTTGCTTCGTTAAGAAGTTTCAATCTACAGAGCATCGCCGCCGCAATCGCTTGCCGCCGCCGATCTTGACAAGATCCTCTCCAAGAGAGTACTCCGGTCGTGGACTCTTCATCTCTTTCAATAAAGCATCAACGAACAAAGAGCGACATCGGATTCTCCATAAGTTTGTTTGTATTTCTTGTACATTCAATTTTGTTTTGTTGTAAAATAATTTTATTCCTAGTTGTAAGGGTTGAGTGCAACCCGTGGTGGAGGATTAGTGACTCCGTTGGTTGGAAGGGTTCCTTCCGTAGTGTGAGGCTTGGATTTCCATCCGGTTGGTGAAGTGACCGAGTCGTCCCTTGGTGGGAGATTGGTCGAAGGGGGAGAGTGGACGTACCCAGATCGGGGAACCACTATAATTGCTTGTGTGCTTTTCTGTGCTGTGTTTGTTTACTTGTGCAGGTAATTTAAATTCCGCAAAAGACTGCACGACACCTATCCCCCCATAGGTAGACTTAGTTGACACTAGATACTTTTAAGTGGTATCAGAGGGAGGTTACTCGTCAATAAGGTTAACACCTTGAGTAAGATCCCGTGTCTAGTGTCAAGAAGAAAGAAGATCTCTGAAATGGATGGACTCAAGTATTCAGGGAAGATCCCAGTGTGCACCAAGCTTAACTTTCCTATCTAGAAGGAAAGGATCAGGTACTATATGGAAGCAGTCGACCCCCGACTCTTCATGATAGTGGAGGAGGGACCTTATATCCCCACTAAGGCCTCCACCATTGATCCAACCAAGAAAGTGACCAAGAAACTTTCCGAAATGGATAAGGATGAGATGGTGCTTGTCGGACTTGACAAGAAATCTCAGAACATTCTGGTAAGCGCCGTCGATGATTCCATGATGCAGATTTTCTGCAACTGCAAGACTGCAAAGGAAAAAGGCACTGCCTGATCATCCTGATGGAAGTCATAGATGAAGTAAGGGATGATCAAAGATTCCTTCTGAACTAGAAGTATGAGGCCTTCAGGCAAGGTCCTAAGGAAGAAATCGGAGTGACATTCGAGAACTTCCTGAAGATTGTCAATGCCCTAAAGGGTTATTACAGAGTGTTCACCAATGGTGAACTAAATGACAAATTCCTTAGATCCCTTACTAAGGAATGAGACACCAAGATCTACGCCATAAGAGAATTTGGCAAGCTGGCAAAAACTGATCCCCAAATTTTATTTGGGAAACTTTTGTCCTATGAGCTTCAGCTGAACACCAGAAAAGCTGAAGAGGAAGCCGATAAAGCCGCTGCCAGAGAGAAGACTGTGGCCCTGAAAGCCAATCACTCAAGGAAAGGCAAGGGTGCAGCCTCGTCCCGCTCTCGGAAAAAGGATGTGGAAGAAGACTCTGAGCCATGCTCTTCCGGCTCAGATCTATCTAAAGAAGACTTCTCCCTCATCACTCGGGAGTTCAAGAATTTCCTCAAGTTGAGAAATCAAAGAAAGAGAGACGGCTCCTCCTCCAGACATCAGAAGAAGAATTATTCTTCTGACAGGTATGAATTCAAATAGAACAAACATCGCTCTGATGACATTATTTTCTTTGGATGCAATAAGCCAGACCACATCGTTGCTGACTGCCACCAAAGCAAAAGAGATAAGGGGAAGACAGAGGAGCACAGGTCCTCTAGAGATAAGAAGAAGGAGAGGAGCTATATTACCAAAAAGCCAAAGACACTGAGTGAATCTGATTCATCAGACTCTAGTGATGATGAGGAAGCCTACTTCGGGCTAGTGGGTCGCTTTGACTCAGAAGGAGACTGCCCCCCATTTACTGGGAAGGTAAAAGATCATACCCCCCTCTCTGACTCTGACTCTGAGTCTCCTGATGATGATCTCGAGGATAGCCCATGTGCCTGTGAAGCTGAGCTCCTCGAAAAGTATGAGCTTCTGCTCAATACCTTTGAGGAATGCTGCAAGAGGTTGAGGGCTCAGAAAAAGGAATTCAAATTCCTTAAGGCTGAGGGTGTGTCTCTAAGAGAAGAGAACACTAGCTTGATCTCTCTCCGACAGGAACACCTGGGCCTAACTTCTGAGCACTCAGAGTCTCTAAGGCTCTTTGACCAAAAACAGGAAGAAATCAACAAGTTGGAAGAACAACTTGCGGTAGAAAGGAAGTTTGTCAAAAGCTTCTCCATGCCCAAGACCGTTCTTCCTCTGGTTGATGAATTCTCTGCTCATTGATAGTTTAACTTTCAAGACAACCTAAACACCTAGAGGGGGGGGGGGTGAATAGGTTCTACTTGTTTTTTTTTTAAAAACTTCTAGGCAGAATTCAATTAATGGCTAACACAATAATCACAGCAATCACAGAAAATAAAACATCACAGATTGCACAATGTTTTATAGTGGTTCCCCAAGGTCTGGGTACATCCACATTCCCCCTTCACCTATCTAGTAGTATGCTAGATTCGGCCAAACTTCCACTAATCTCAGATCAACAGATCCTACAACTCAGAACCCAACTGGTTCCTACAACTCAGGCACAACAGCCCTACCTCAGCCTTGCCCCAAGGCCTACAACTCAGAGAAGACCCTTCTCCTACACTCAGGCACACAGCCCTACCACTCAGAGTACAACACTCCTACACTCAGCCTTTATAACATAGGCTTACAACTCAGATCTGTGTAAACAGATCCTACAGAAATATAGAAAAGATTATCTAACTGTCTTGCCTAAATTGAGAGAGAGAAGGCCAAGACAATTTTTGATTAGCTGATGAAATCAACTGTATCTGAGCTTTCTTCAAAGCTTCTTGAATATGAACTTAGCTGAGTTGATTTCCAAACAGCTTCTTGAGAATCCACTGGTGGTTTCTTTCTTCTTCTTCAAATTCTGGCTTGATCTCTCTCTATCCAGCACTTTGAATGATTCTTCTGAATTCTGATTAGAACTCTTCTTTGATCTATCCTTAGATAGTCTTCTTAGATCTTCCGGAGAAGATCTTCTTAAGTGCCTAGCACTTTCTTGAAATGAATTGGATTGTAATCCTTCTCAACTTTTTGATTCTCAACAATGTATTTCAAAAGGTTACTTTCTCCTTCTGAATCTGTCTATTTATAGACTTCCTTCATGGTAACCGGCTGATCCGGTTTCTAACCGTTTTCTGACAAGTCTGACAGTTTCAGTTAACCGGTGGCAACCCACAGCTGTCAAATCTTCAAACAAGTCCTGTGCCTTAGTCTTGAACCACAAGCTGTCGAGACAGTCTGTCAGAAAGTGTCGAGACCATCTATCTATCTGTGTCGACACAATTGACTTTGGTGTCGACACAGTCTTCAGTGATGTCGACTAAGTTGCCTTTGAGTCGACACAGCTTCTTCTGAAAATAACTTGTTCTTGACCCTTCAGTGTGTCGACACAATCTTCTTTTAACTCTGCTGTAATGTGTCGACTTAATCACAATGTGTCGACACATTCTGTTGGTGTAGACAAACTTGAGGTCGACTATATTCTTCTGTGTCGACACATACTGCTGGTGTCGACAAACTTGAGGTCGACTATATCCTTTTGTGTCGACACATTTTCCCAATGTTGAGGTCGACGCTTTTCTTCTGTGTCGACACAAATTCCCAGTATTGTGTCGACTTACTTCTTCTGTGTCGACACACTTTCCCAGTATCATTGTAGACTAACTGCTATGTGTCGACATACTTCCTCTGTGTCGACACTTTTTCCCAGTGTAGTTGTAGACTAACTGCTATGTGTCGACACTGCTTCCCAGTGTTGATGTCGACTAATTTCTTCTATGTGTCGACACATCCTTCTCTGTGTCGACACTTGGACTTAGAATTTTTTTTCTGCATACTTTATCAATTCTTCACCTGCACATGTCAACTCAAAAACAACATCAAATACACCTTGATGTATATCATTGAGCTAGGTTGGGCTTCTTCAAATCAGGTACACATTTTCCAATGTACCCAACAATCTCCCCCTATTTGGAGAAGTCATAACCCTTATAGCCAATGATATACACCATTTATAAACAGTACTAAATTGATGATATGTGACATAACAGGAATACTTAATATAAACAAAACATAAAAAAAAAAATCCATCACAGAATGAACATTATAATATGCCAATCAACATTTTGTTTATAACTGGGTAATGTTTGATTACATTGTTTTACATTTAATGATCACATCACAACATTACAAAAACACTATGAAGGAACTAAAAACATAATCAGGATTGATCAGGCTCTCTTATGATAATCCCTTTGCCAGATTGAATTGTAGCTGTCACAGGAGCTTCTGATTCTTCAGCTATCTTCTTTCCTTTTTGATCAGCTTTCTTCTGAGCTTCTTCCTTGATCCTTTGCCTTTCAAAATAGTGAAAAGGCTTTGGGAAGTACTTGCTTGGCTCCTTAGCATCTGGTGGCAGCCTTCCCAGCTTAGCTTTCCTTCTGAATTGTACTATTACTTCCTGTCTTGCCTCATACTTCTACCATTCTATCTCATTGTACCACTTCCCTCTCTCATGAACTTTGTCTTGTACAGCTTTCCATGCAGTGAGTATTATGTTCCTTGAAGTAGGACTCCACTGCTCATAATCTGGCTTGAGTGCAGCCTGCTCTCTGAATCTCTTCTTTGCTAATAGAGCATCTTGCTGTTCTTTCAGAGTAGCCTCTGGCTTATCAACCTTCCCAATGACAATATTAGTAACCTCCTTTGGAGGACTATACATGCCTTGAACCTGCTGATCAATCATGTCAAAATCTGGAGGGGGGTAAATGACTTGGGCAATCTCAGGTTGATTGCCTTCAAGTAGATTTGTTTGTATTCCTGACTCAGCCACCATAGCATCATCACACAATGGGGGATATCCCAATGTGGCTCGGATACTATTGGTCACCCATTTGGAGTGCTCTGAGCCTGCATGAATTAGCATCCTCTCCCCCTTTATGGCTTCTCTAGATACATGATCTCTTAGATCTTCCTTTTGAAATCTGATTTGGCCATCCAGATAATTCACACCCTCTTTAAAAAATGGTTTTAATCTTTGAAGCTTTTCAGATATTTCTTTTTGAGAAGTAGTGATTGCAGTCTTAACAGAAGCAATGGCAGCTTGAAAATTCTTATCAAATTCTTCCCTTTCTTTTGTTTTATCTGTAGGCAGGCCAGGAACAAACTTCTTGACTTCCTCAATGATCGCATTATGAGATTCAGTTAAATTATCATTCATTCTTAACTGATTTTCCAATACATAGCTTTGCTTCAGGGCAATATCATCTACCTTTTTAGTAATAACCTCTTGTTGTTGAGCTAGATAAACCACAGCATGGCCTCCCTTTTGGAAGCAATCTATCATTTCTTTCTTATGCATGTTGACTTGAAACTGGATGGACTTTATATCCTGAGCTAAGTCAAACTGAAGTGACTTGCTATTTTCATCAACATACTTTTCCAGAGCCATCCTTTGTTCATCCAATTTTACCTGTAGATCTACCATAAACCTGTTATAATCAAAGGCAGGAGATACTTGTGGAGGTGTTGTCTGTAAAGCCTGCTTATAATTCTTGCTTCTTCTCTTAAATACAACAAGTTTTCTTTTCTTTGCCATCCTGGCTTCTTCAGTTTCAGTATCAGATGAAGTATCTAGGTGAATTTTTTCTTGAGGAGGATGAAGTGTATCTGTCCCAGTGACCTGTTGCTCAGTCTCAACATCCACTGGCTCCCCCTCAACTTGTGGCTCAACTTCAGCTTCCTGATCAATTTCCATACCCATGGACTTCTCAATTTCTTGTCCTCCTCCTACTTTATCAGTAGTAGTATCAGCATCAGGGAATAACTCCTCCAGAGTAAATTCCAGTGGAGCTGTAACTTCTGCAGCAGTTAAATCTTGAGATAAGTCTAACTGTGCTTCCTCTTGCACTTGTACTGACAACAGCTTTTCCTGTACTCGTTCAGTAATTGTAGTATCTAGAGTAGGAGTGGACACTAGCTCACCCTGAACCTGTGCAGTAATAAGAATATGAGCAATGTCTTTTATAGTAAAATACATTAGCTCCCCCTACACTAGTACCTTATCAGGAGTAGATACATTTTGAGCAGGAGAGTGAGCTGGCTCCCCCTGCATCTGTGCAGGTGTTGACACTTGCTGGACTATAGTTGAGTCAGGCTGTTCTTCAACCTGTGTCCTGAGTGGGTCTTCTTGTTGTTGTTCAGTGTCTTGAGTTTGAGAAGGGGATTTCACAGGGGTGTCTGGCCTGCTCTCTTCAGGCACATCCTTGGACAGCACCCTATCCCACCTAGAGAACAGTCTCATATCCATCCTTCTCATATGATTGATCTTAGTCCCTGGCTGTTGCTGCATCACTTCAGGAATCACTCCAGTGAGATATAAGCTCATGATTCTAGCCATGTTAGGCTTCTTGATTCCTTCTTTGAGCTTGTCAAAGAGTACTCCTGACCAATCAGTAGGAATTGTAAAAACTATCCTGGTCATAAGGCTGAACATATAGGCAGAAATCCTATCATGTCCACCTGTCTTGCAGAGGATTACTTTCCCAACAACTTCAGACAAGAATTTCCCTTGCTGATTCATACCCTTCCTGTTGAATGCAGCTCCAATCTTCATACTCGAGTCCAGTCCACACCATTGAAGGGCTTCCCTTGTCTTAGAACTAGGAACTTCCTCTTCATTCTCAACTACTTGTAATTGAAAGATCTTTCTCA
Source organism: Platanthera zijinensis (assembly GCA_039513925.1). Classification (NCBI taxonomy): domain Eukaryota; kingdom Viridiplantae; phylum Streptophyta; class Magnoliopsida; order Asparagales; family Orchidaceae; genus Platanthera; species Platanthera zijinensis. Next base: position 68,732,000 of record CM077090.1, on the reverse strand, counting down.
AAGTTCTTGGAGTAATCTTCACCTTAGTCCCTTGAACATTGGACTTAATCTTGAGGCCTGTTGAGTGGACTGATGCAGAGATAAAGAACTCGTGCACCTCCTTCTTCCAGATTTTAGTTGGCTCTGAGATTAGAAATTCTAACCCTGACTCGGAGAGGAGGGTGATAACCCCTTGAACATCTGGCGGCGCATCTGCAAAGGCCTGGCGCACCAACTCATACCCCTCATTGACGTTGTCTTCCATCCTTGGCGCCATCGATTCGTCGAGAAAGCTTGAGAGAAGAGAGAAAGATAGACTGTCGACACAGGGTTTTAGTCTCGAAAATCTTGGAAGCGTGTCGACAGAAAGCGTTTTTCACCTATTTATACCTTCTGTTGAAAGAAGTTCAAAAGGCGCCAAACATAGACTAAATGTGTCGACACAGACGGAATGTGTCGACACAAACTTCTATTGTCTCGACATTACTTCAGCTTACTATGTGTCGACACCAATTTGTGGTTATGTCGACACCTTGGATACATAATAGATAGACAGAAATTCTGTGTCGACTCTAAGGATAAGTGTCGACACATATTCTGTAAGTGTCGACACCATTATCCTGGTTGAGTCGACATTACATTTCTGGTTAAGTCGACAATATAACTCTTAAGTGTCGACACATATTCTCTGTGTCGACACAATATTTCTGACTTGTCGACATTATTTTTCTGAGTCGACACATAATTACTGAATGTGTCGACACATTCTTACTTAGCCAATTTCTGTTGGTTCAACACCACTTGTAAGTGTTACTTCAATGTGTCCTTTTTAACACTTGATTATGTTGTTATTACTTTTACTTACTTACATACCACTTCAATTGCATTGTTAATGATTTTGTTAATACATTAATCAATGGTTAACATACCTAATTCAATTTTGAATTTATTGAATTTGGTTTCATCTAAAGGCTTAGTAAATACATCTGCTATTTGATAATCGGTTTTTACAAATTCCAATGAGATGTCTCCTTTTTCTACATGTTCTCTAAGAAAATGGTATTTGATTTCTATATGCTTAGTTCTACTATGAGAAACTGGATTATTAGCAATAGAAATAGCACTCTTAGAATCACATAAAAGAGGTGTTCTACTTACCTGAATACCATAATCCTTAAACTGATACTGCATCCATAATAGCTGTGCACAGCAGCTTCCAGCAGCAACATACTCTGACTCAGCTGTGGAAATTGCCACACTGGTCTGCTTCTTACTACTCCATGATATTAGTCTTCCTCCCAGGAATTGACAAGTACCTGTAGTACTTTTCCTGTCCTCTCTACATCCTGCAAAATCTGCATCTGAATAGCCTGTTAGTAGAAAATCTCTATTCCTAGGGTACCAAAGACCTAGATTAGGAGTGCCCTTTAGATATCTCAGAATCCTTTTGACTGCAGTATAATGAGATTCTTTAGGGCAGGCTTGGTACCTAGCACAGACACATGTTGCATACATAATGTCTGGTCTACTAGCAGTGAGATATAGTAGAGACCCAACTATTCCTCTATACAATGATTCATCAACAAGTTTACCTGTCTCATCTTTGCATATAGGCATACTTGCTCCCATAGGAGTTCTCATGGTGGAGGATGACTCCATACCATATTTCTTAATTAATTCTTTGGTGAACTTAGACTGGGATATGGACAATCCATCATCAGTCTGTCTTACTTGGAGTCCCAAGAAGAACTTAAGTTCTCCCATACTGCTCATCTCAAACTTTCCTTGCATAAGTTTGGCAAACTTTTTACAAAGGTTATTTTCAGTAGATCCAAAGATTATGTCATCAACATAAATCTGAACTAAGATGATCTTACCTTTTGATTCCCTAAGGAATAGAGTTTTGTCTATCTTTCCTCTTGAGAATTTATTCTCAATGAGGAAGGTAGACAGGGTTTCATACCAAGCCCTTGGAGCTTGTTTTAACCCATACAAAGCTTTCCTAAGCTTATACACAGAATCAGGTTTAAGAGGATCTACAAAACCTGATGGCTGCTCTACATATACTTCTTCTTTAAGGTCACCATTCAGAAATGCTGACTTCACATCCATCTGGTATACTTTGAAGTCTTGGTAGGCTGCATAGGCAAGGAACATTCTGATAGCCTCCAGCCTTGCTACTGGAGCAAAGGTTTGATCAAAGTCAATCCCTTCTTCCTGCCTGTATCCTTTTGCAACTAACCTTACTTTATTCTTCACTATTATCCCACTTTCATCTAGCTTGTTCCTATAGATCCACTTAGTGCCAATTATGTTGTGGCCTCTTGGTTTAGGAACAAGCTCCCAGACTTTGCACCTTCTGAATTGATTCAGCTCCTCTTGCATAGCATCAATCCAGTGCTGGTCTTGGATAGCTTCTTCAAACTTCTTAGGTTCCATTTGAGACAAGAAACTTGAATGCAATACTGTGCTTTGATTTCTGCTTCTAGTTTGCACTCCTTGTCTTGGATCACCAATTATCTGATCAGCAGGATGATCTCTTAGATATCTTATAGCTGGAGGAAGATTCCCTTCAGGTTGAGCATCTCCAGCTTCTTCATTCTGCTGAACCTCTTGGTTTTCATCAGCTTCCATTATCTCTTGTACTCCCCCTGGACAGCAGCCTTCATTTTCCAATGCTCCATCTTCCTTTGAAGCTTCAGCAATGGAGAGCTTGTCCATCCTCTTGTTTATACCTGTTGAGTCATTTGATCTACAAGACAACTCACAATTGATTAATCTTGTTTCATCAAATACAACATGCATAGATTCTTCAACAACTTGAGTAGTTAAGTTGAAGACTCTATAGGCCTTACTATTTGTGCTGTACCCAACAAATATCCCATCCTGGGATTTGGCAGCAAACTTAGTCAAATATGACTTGCCATTGTTAAGTATATAGCACTTGCAACCAAAGATCCTAAAATAGGATAGATTTGGTTTCCTGCCTTTCACAATCTCATAGGGAGTCTTTCTGTGGCATTTGGTGATAGAAGCCCTATTGATGACATGACAAGCAGTGTTAACTGCCTCAGCCCAAAAATATTCTGGGAGAGAGGTGTCACTCAATAAAGTTCTACCAGCTTCAATTAATGTTCTATTCTTTCTTTCAGCAATTCCATTTTGCTGAGGTGTTCTAGGTGAGGAGAACTCTTGAAAAATCCCAAAGTCTTTACACAAGTTTGTTATGCTTTCAGATTGAAACTCAGTACCATGGTCACTTCTGATTTTGACCACTGTACTATTCAGTTCATTCTGAATTTGCTTTATAAAATTAAGTAATACACTTGGGGTTTCAGATTTTTGTCTCAGAAAGAACACCCATGTAAATCTAGAATAGTCATCTACAACCACAAAAGTGTAGACCTTCCTACCTAGACTATGAACTGGCATAGGACCAAAAAGATCCATATGCAAGAGGTATAAGCACCTCACAGAATCCTTGTTTTCAAGGCTTTGAAAGGAGGATTTTGTCTGCTTTCCCTTTTGACAAGCTGAGCATATCCCTTCCTTTATACACTTAATTTGAGGTCCATTCCTCACTAGCTCTTTGCTAAAGAGTTGGCCAATTGTCTTGTAGTTTAGATGAGCCAATCTCTTGTGCCACTTAACACAATGAGAAGAATTGTCATCAGCTACAAGACAGATGGGAGAAGCCTTATTCTCACATTCAAAATTAAGACAGTATACATTTCTCTTCCTATACCCAGTCAATATGATCTTTTGATTACTTGACCTCTTGATATGACATCCATCTTTAACAAATGAAATGTCATATCCTAAATCACTTAGCTGGCTTATGCTTATTAGATTATGTTTCAAACCCTTTACATAAGCCACTTGAGTGATAGTAATTAGGTTAGAAGAAATGTTACCAAACCCTTTGATGACTCCTCTTTCAGATCCACCAAAGATCACTTTAGGTCCATCTTTGACAGATGAATACTCCTTCAGCAGCCCCTTTGTTCCAGTCATGTGCCTGGAACAACCACTATCCAAGTACCATATAGGGGCATGATTACTTGGATTCACCTGCAATACAGAATTACTTACCCTTAGAACCCAAGTAAGTCTTGGGTCCTTGGTTCAGGTTAGCATTAATAAAGCTATCATAACCTCTTCTAACAGGTAGACTCTTATTCTTTATAACACTTGTGTTATACCAACAGTCTAATGCAAAATGGCCTCTCTTGCCACAGCACCAACATTCAAACTTATTGTATCTAGATCTAGATACATCCTTGTCAGAAGAATTTCTGTTCATTGCTGGTGCTGTTGCAACTTTACCTACTGATTTCTTAAAACCATTGGGTTTTTGACCATAGGTAGGCCTGCTTGCATTTACACCCTTGTTCTTCAGAATATTAGTCTTAATATGACCTTGAATGTTTTCATGATCATATTTGTTAGAAGGCACTTTCACCTTACTAAACTTTATGGGGACTGAAAGGTTTAGTGGCTGAACAGGAGCTTTGCCTTTCCTCTTGAATCTGCCAGCCCTGGAGTTACCTTTAAATCCTAATCCAGCCTTACCCTTTTGAGTGACAAATTCATCTATTAAGGGTAAGACAGATTTTGGCTTAGAGTAACTAGCCACTAAATCCCTTTCAATTCTAAGTCTGGCCTCCAGACTCTTCACTTGATCATTAGTATAATTAATTGTGCCCATCTGAATAATAGTTATATTCTTCAGCTTGGCAATTTCATTTAATTTTTGATCAATGACTTTTTCTAACTCAGTTGTAGCCAACCTTAGTTCAGCAATTTCCTGAGCCTGAGATTTAACCAGGTTCTTGCTTTTCTTAAGGGCCTGCAACAGGTCCCCATACTTGTCTATCAATTGATAGACATCTCCTTCAGATTCAGATGCATTTACATCTGTTGATGCAGATGTAGCTGTTTCTTCACTTGTACAACAAACAGATGTAATAGAAGGACATTGTACCTTATTATGACCAGACTGATTCTGGCATATGTCCTCCTCTGATCCTGCCATCAGCCCCATACACTGCTGATCCTTTTGTTCATTGATGGAGTCTAGCAACTGCAGAAATTCCTCTTCTTCAGATGCAGCATATAGTCCAATATATGCTTCAGCTTCAGATTCTGACTCTGAAGTTGACTGGTCTGATAGACTCTTATCTTTCTTTGCTACAAAGGATTTCTCCTTCTTGCCTTTCTAATAAGTCTTCTTCTTTTCTGAAGGTTCCTTTCTCTTGTCAGGACAATCAGTCACTACATGTCCAGGCCTATTGCAACAATAACAGACAATCTTTGAAGTAGTGGCTTTGCTGGGCTTTGATCTGCTCTTCTCTTTCCTTGATGACCTTTTCTTCTTATAATAGTCATCAACTTGCTGTGATGGGGAAGGCCTAGACTTCCACTGCTTCTTCTTCAAGAACCTCTGGAATTGTCTTATGAATGCAGCAAAATCTGCATCTGAATCACAGCTTTCAGAATCCTTGTTTGAACTTTCAGAACTATCTTCTGTAACTTCCTTAGGAGGAGATGGTGATATCCTCCTATTCTTTCTAGTGGCTTCAGCATTGAATGCCACAGTCTTTTCTCTATGCTCTCCTCTTGAGTTTCTTTCCTCCTCCTTCCTCACCAAAAGTTGCATTTCATAGGATAGCAACTTTCCAAACAGGGTTGGAGGAGATATCTCTGCCAATTTAGCCACTTCTCTTATGGCACAGATCTTTGTATCCCAATCCTTTGATAAGGATCTTAAGAATTTGTCATTCAGTTCATAGGTACTGAAGACTCTTCCATAGGATATTAGCTCATTCACAATTCTATAGAATTTCTTATAGCACTCAGTTATGCTATCAGATTTTCCTTGTCTAAAGCTTTCATACTCCTGATTTAGCATAGACTTCCTGTCCAGCCTTACTTCTTCAGATCCCTCCATGTAGATAATCAATGTGTCCCACATCTCCTTGGAGGTCTTGTAGTGAATCAGATTCTGAAATGTTGAATCATCTATGGCACTAACAATAATGTTCTGAGCTCTTTTATCCATGGTTGCCAAGATGATTTCATCCTTGGTCATTCCTGAATAACTCTTTGGAGTTTGGATATTTGCATCAAGAACTGATACCTTCATTGGAATGAAGGGGCCTTCCTGTACTGTGATGTAAATTCTTGGGTCAGATGCTTCCATAAACAGTCTGACTCTTTCTTTCTAGATACCAAAGATTTCCTTCCTGCATATGGGTAATTTCATAGACCCTAGCTCCTTATGATTCTCTCCAGAACCCATCTTCTTGAATCTTGAATCTGCCTTTCAGATCTACCTCAGACTGTTAAGTCCTTTTTGAGGAACCTCCCTCTGATACCACTTGATAGTTTAACTTTCAAGACAACCTAAACACCTAGAGGGGGGGGGGGGTGAATAGGTTTTACTTATTTTTTTTTAAAAAAAACTTCTAGGCAGAATTCAATTAATGGCTAACACAATAATCACAGCAATCACAGAAAATAAAACATCACAGATTGCACAATGTTTTATAGTGGTTCCCCAAGGTCTGGGTACATCCACTTTCCCCCTTCACCTATCTAGCAGTATGCTAGATTCGGCCAAACTTCCACTAATCTCAGATCAACAGATCCTACAACTCAGAACCCAACTGGTTCCTACAACTCAGGCACAACAGCCCTACCTCAGCCTTGCCCCAAGGCCTACAACTCAGAGAATACCCTTCTCCTACACTCAGGCACACAGCCCTACCACTCAGAGTACAACACTCCTACACTCAGCCTTTATAACATAGGCTTACAACTCAGATCTGTGTAAACAGATCCTATAGAAATATAGAAAAGATTATCTAACTGTCTTGCCTAAATTGAGAGAGAGAAGGCCAAGACAATTCTTGATCAGCTGATGAAATCAACTGTATCTGAGCTTTCTTCAAAGCTTCTTGAATATGAACTTAGCTGAGTTGATTTCCAAACAGCTTCTTGAGAATCCACTGGTGGTTTCTTTCTTCTTCTTCAAATTCTGGCTTGATCTCTCTCTATCCAGCACTTTGAATGATTCTTCTGAATTCTGATTAGAACTCTTCTTTGATCTATCCTTAGATAGTCTTCTTAGATCTTCCGGAGAAGATCTTCTTAAGTGCCTAGCACTTTCTTGAAATGAATTGGATTGTAATCCTTCTCAACTTTTTGATTCTCAACAATGTATTTCAAAAGGTTACTTTCTCCTTCTGAATCTGTCTATTTATAGACTTCCTTCATGGTAACCAGCTGATCCGGTTTCTAACCGTTTTCTGACAAGTCTGACAGTTTCAGTTAACCGGTGGCAACCCACAGCTGTCAAGTCTTCAAACAAGTCCTGTGCCTTAGTCTTGAACCACAAGCTGTCGAGACAGTCTGTCAGAAAGTGTCGAGACCATCTGTCTATCTGTGTCGACACAATTGACTTTGGTGTCGACACAGTCTTCAGTGATGTCGACTAAGTTGCCTTTGAGTCGACACAGCTTCTTCTGAAAATAACTTGTTCTTGACCCTTCAGTGTGTCGACACAATCTTCTTTTAACTCTGCTGTAATGTGTCGACTTAATCACAATGTGTCGACACATTCTACTGGTGTAGACAAACTTGAGGTCGACTATATTCTTCTGTGTCGACACATACTGCTGGCGTCGACAAACTTGAGGTCGACTATATCCTTTTGTGTCGACACATTTTCCCAATGTTGAGGTCGACGCTTTTCTTCTGTGTCGACACAAATTCCCAGTGTTGTGTCGACTTACTTCTTCTGTGTCGACACACTTTCCCAGTATCATTGTAGACTAACTGGTATGTATCGACATACTTCCTCTGTGTCGACACTTTTTCCCAGTGTAGTTGTAGACTAACTGCTATGTGTCGACACTGCTTCCCAGTGTTGATGTCGACTAATTTCTTCTATGTGTCGACACATCCTTCTCTGTGTCGACACTTGGACTTAGAATTTTTTTCTGCATACTTTATCAATTCTTCACCTGCACATGTCAACTCAAAAACAACATCAAATACACCTTGATGTATATCATTGAGCTAGGTTGGGCTTCTTCAAATCAGGTATACATTTTCCAATGTACCCAACACTCATGCTAAGGGGGCTGGCTTAGGGCATGTGGGTGTGCCTGGTAAATCATCCAGAAGAAACAGAAAACGGAGGAAAAATAAGGCCGCTAAGAAGGCCTCTGCTGCAGAAAAGGGAAAGTCCCCACTCGATCCTTGTTGGTACCCTAGTTTGATTTGAGTTTAGTCTTGTCTTTTTAGTCCCTTGACCCAAAAAATATCTATGGTCATTGGTTAGTGGTCTAGCTGTAGAGTCCCCGCTTTTCCAGATGAAGAATTTAGTTAAGTAGGTTTTTCGTTCGACTATAGTCGAACGCCGCTCGACTATCGTCTATCGGCTGATCGACGATCGTCTATCAGTTGGTCGACGCTCTGTCTGCGTTGATAGGTCGACTATCTGTTGATAGGTCGACTATCTGTCGTCTTTGATAGTTCGACTATCTGTCCTGATAGTTCAACTATCTGATAGCTCGACTATCTGTTGATAGATCGACTATCTGTTTTGTTTTGATAGGTCGACTATCTGTTGATAGGTCGACTATCTGTTTTCTGTGATAGGTCGACTATCTGCTTGATAGGTCGACTATCTGTTTGTGTTTGATAGTTCGACTATCTGTTCGGATAGATCGACTATCTGATAGTTCGACTATCTGCTCTGATAGGTCGACTATCTGCAGAGATGGTTCGACTATCTTCTTTGATAGGTCGACTATCTGGATCGTTCGACTATCTGCCCGATAGGTCGACGATCTCCGTGCGTCGGTCGACGATCTCCGAGGGTCATTCGACGTTTTCTGTCTGCCTTTTTATTTTGTATTTATTTATTCTATTTAATAAATTAATACATTATCTGGCATTTTATTTCAGTTGTTTTATGATAATATTTCCAGGCAATATCTGCTCCATTCCTTTTGCCTGAGTAAAATCTTTTCAGATAAAGTCGTTTGTCTTATTAGCTGTCATTATATTTTACTTTATCTGCTGTCAGTCCTTTGTAGTCGTTAGACTGAAAAGTCTTCCTTTTGCTATAAAGAGTTTGTTTCTGATGTGATTTTATTTAGTACCTTTATTATCAGATTGCTGCCTGCAGTTTCTTTGAAAAAGGTTTATCCCTTTTATAGAATATTTTGCTGCAGAGTTTGTTTGTCCTTGTGATATTTGCAGCCCAGGTTTCAAGTTTCAGAAGAAGATAAACAGTTCAAATTGAAGAGAGCCGTTGCTTGTTGCTGCTATAAAAGGAATCCTTTTGTGAAGGATTTCAGCTAGCTAACCAGTTATTCATTTAAGCATTCAAGCCTTCATCAAGTTCAAGTTTTCTGCTCTCAGCAATTTCCATTCATTTGAGAAGTGTTAAGCTCTTCTGCTCTTCTTCAACCTGAGTTCTCCTATTCTAGGAAGTTTAGACTCAGAGTTCTTTTGAAGAAGAAGAAAAAGAAGACAGCTGCTTGAAGATTTCTAATTTTATTATTTATTATCTTCTTGTAGTTTTTCCTTCAGATCTTTCTGAAGAGTTTTCTGCACTGAAGAAAGACTTCACCTGGACATTTTTGAGCCAGGGGGAGCCTTGATTCTTTAGAGCTGTCTAGCTCAGTGCAAGTTTTTGTGCTTCTCTAATCTATTGTAAAATAGAGAAGACATCTTAACCTTCCTTCCCCCTCCTATACAAGGTTATTACTCCCTTCAAAAGTATCCCTTGGTGGCAGGGCACCTGATCAAAAACCTGTGTTCGGTTTTTAGACACCTGATCAAAAGTCTAAAGGGTCTCTCTATCTACCTGAAGCAGATCTTGTTGGTGGCAGGGCACCTGATCAAAAACCTGTAGTGGATTCCTACCGTATGGGTAGAAGAGTGGACGTACCCAAGTTGTTTGGGGAACCACTATAAATTCCTTGTGTCGTCTGGCTTGCTTAATTTATTTCTTGCATTGTGGCTGTGATTAGATATAACTAGGTTTGCTAGTTGCTGATTAGGATATCCAAGCCTTAACTGTAATTACAGTTAGCTTGAGTTTGTGCACAACACTTGTGTTAGGCTTTAGGGTTATCTCCTTATCTATAATCTTTTCATTCCGCATTTCACTCCAAGGGAGTTGGGCAGACTATTAAGTTTTGTCTAGTGCAAAATTTGATAACTCTATTCACCCCCCCTCTAGAGTAGTATCTATCCCTTCACTTTCAATCCTGTTACATTCAGAAAGCCTGGCTTTCCTTGCAATGAGTAGGACTTTGAGTCAACCTATGGCCACTTCTTCCGGCCCTCGGTTGAAAAGACCAAGAGCCGGTATGATGGCTGGACCTTCACCCGAAACTACGGTGAGAGTGTCTTCAAGGCACCTTATGAGGAAATCCAAGTGGAGAATTATGGCCACTTCTCTAGCGGCCATAATAGGAAGCAGGCACCAAAAGCCAAGCCTATTATACTAAAGGAACAGGAAGTGAAGAAATCTTGTGACTGCTGTCATCATGATGCCTCCAACTCCAGATCCAAGGCCCCGGCTGGACCCACCATTCCCAGGGTGAAGCTGGAGCCTAGGAAGCGGTACAACAGGTTTGACTATGGGTGTTGTGGCAAAGTTGGTCACTTTGTCGTGGATTGCTGGTTTAATCCAAGATTCAACAAGACTCCTCATGTTAGCAATGTGAGGCCGACCACTCATAGGGTTAACCACCCGAGGGGGAGTGTGCTAACAAGGAATCTAGGACCCAAGTTCGATTGGGTTCCTAAGAGAAACTGATTCTGTTTTGCAGGTATGTCCAAAGGCCACCAAAACGCCAATCTGGTACTTGGACAGTGGATGTTCCCGGCATATGACCGGGACAAGAGGCCTGTTGCGTGATTACTCCCCAGTCGAAAATGGACCCAGTCATCTTTGGATGATCTGATCGAGGAGTCACTAGAGGTTATGGTATGATTTCAAACGGTGTATTCTCTATCACTGACGTGGCCTATGTTGAAGGGTTAAACCATAACCTAATCAGTGTAAGCCAGTTGTGTGATAAAGGATACAACGTTATGTTCTGCAAGGATAAGTGCTTGATAATATCGTGTGCCTCAGCGGAGACGGTATTAACTGGCATTAGGAGCAGAAATATCTTTTGCTTAGATTTTATTAGCTTAGACTCTTCTACCCCCGTGTGCCTAGTAGAAAAAGATAGTGCATCTCTTTGTGAGCAATGACACAGGAGATTAGCACATATTAATTACAAGACTATTAATATGTTGTTTTCCAAGAACTTATTAAGGGATGCCCCTACTATTAAGTGCATCAAAGATAGCCCTTGTCCTGCATGCCAGAAGGGCAAACAGACTCGGGCTACCTTTAAGGGCATTGCAGACAAAGACTCCTCCAGATGTCTCTATCTTCTGCATATGGACTTGTTCGGTTTAGTGCAAGTTCATAGCTTAGGAGGCAAATTGTATATGCTAGTGATTGTTGATGATCACTCTCGGTTTACATGGGTGTTCTTTTTGAAACGAAAGTAAGATACGTTTGACATCTTCACTAATTTTATCAAGTAGATCCAGAACGAACTTAACTGCTCCGTGGTCAAAATCAGAAGTGACCATGGAACAGAATTTGAGTCTGGTGCTATGATAGAATTCTGTGAAGAACATGGCATCTTTCATGAGTTTTCCTCCCTGCATACTCCTTAGCAAAATGGAGTTGCGGAGAGGAGAAATAGAACGCTCTTTGAAGCATGTACAACAATGTTAAATGACGCCTCTTTTCCAGAGTACTTCTGGGTAGAGGCTGTCAACACGGCTTGTCATGTGCAGAACCGAGCATTGATCAACAAGAATCATTGTAAGACGCCTTATGAGCTATTGAAAGGCAGGAAACCGACCATGTCCTATTTAAGGATTTTTGGCTGCAGATGCTATGTACTTAATAATGGGAAGTACCCACGTACTAAATTCGTAGAAAAATGCTTCGAAGGCATCTTCATGGGCTATAGTAGCCATAGTCGGGCATATAGGGTCTTCAATAAGAAAACCCTAGTGGTAGAGGAGTCCATTAATATTGTTTTTGATGAAGGAAGCTTGCTTCATAGCAATTCTTCCAGTGACATTCTTGAAGATGCATGTACAACGCTTGAACAGCTAAGTCTCGATGAGACTGCAAAAGGTGCAACTCCAAAGTACGTAAAGGTTTCCACCTCAACGCCAACTGGAGAGGTTGACGATCAGGATTGAGAAAATCTCCAAGAATAAGGAGAAGCCCGAGAAGCTGTTAGAGCTCCAGATGCCAGACTCCTAGAGCTCCGACACGTGAGGGATCATCCCAGAGATAAGATCACAGGAGATCCTCATGATAGTGTCAGAACTCGGAGAGGTACAATTAACGAGATTTTGCACCTTAGTTTTCTGTCACAGGTTGAGCCAAAGAAGTTCGACGAAGCCAACAAAGATGCGTCATGTATATTGGCCATGCAAGATGAACTGGATCAATTTGAACGATGCAACGTCTGGACGCTTGTTCCCAGACCAAAGAACCAGAATGTGATCGACTCCAAGTGGATCTTCAGAAACAAACTGGATGAACACGGTGTCATCATCAATAACAATGCCAGACTGGTTTCACAAGGCTACAGATAGGAGGAGGGGATTGACTTCGACCAAACCTTTACACTAGTTGCAAGGCTGTAGGTGATCAGATTATTCCTGGCATATGCCTCTCACAAAGGATTCACTGTCTATCAGATGGACGTGAAATCTGCATTCCTAAATAGAAATTTGAAAGAGGAAGTATATGTCGCGCAACCCCAAGGTTTTGTTAATCCCTCATTTCCTAATCATGTTTATTTTCTTAATAAATTATTATATGGCTTAAAACAAGCTCCTCGAGCTTGGTATAAGACTCTGTCTAGTTTTCTTCTTGAGAACAAGTTCTCGAGAGGAAAAATAGATAAGACATTGTTTCTTAGGGAAGTCAAAGGCAAGATCTTGCTGGTGCAAATCTATGTCGATGACATAATATTCGGCTCTACGGACAACAATCTTTGCAAGAACTTTTCTAAACTTATGAAGGGAAAGTTTGAAATGAGCAGCATGGGAGAGCTAAAGTATTTCTTGGGACTTCAAGTGAAACAATCTGAGGATGGAATTTTCATTTCTCAAACGAAGTTCACAAATGAACTCCTCAAGAAATTCAGAATGGAGAATGCAACCTCTATGAGGACTCCAATGGGATCCACTGTGTCTCTGGACAAGGATGAGAAAGGGAAACCTTTTGATGAAACCAAATACAGAAGCATAATTGGATCCCTGCTCTACCTTACTGCTAGTAGACCGGATATTATGTTTTCCACATGCGTTTGTGCCAGATATCAGGTGAACACTAAGGAATCTCATTATGTCGCTGCAAAGCGAATTCTTAGATACCTTAAAGGTACACCAAATCTTGGCTTGTGGTACCCAAGAAATAATGATGTCGAGCTGATAGTCTTTTCAGATGCTGACTTTGCAGGAAGCAAGGATGATAGGCAAAGCACTTCCGAGACGTGCCAATTCCTCGGAAGAAGACTTATTTCATGGAACAGTAAAAAGCAGAATTGTGTCGCAACCTCTACGGCTGAATCTGAGTACATCTCAGTAGGCAGCTATCGCGCACAACTTCTATGGATCAGAAATCAGCTCAAAGATTATGACTTACAGTTCAGCGAAGTTCCGATGTATTGCTACTCCTCGAGCGCAATAGCAATTGCGAACAATCCTGTGTCACACAGCAGAATAAAGCATATTAAAGTGCGCTATCATTTCATTCGAGAGCATGTGGAAAAAAAAGATATATCTCTCTGCTATGTCCCCATGGATAAGCAGGTTGCAGATATCTTCACGAAGCCTCTAGACGAGGCCAAGTTCAGTCTCTTCAAAACTGAACTCGACATGTTGAACTATGAAGATTGAAGACTGTAAGGCTCAAGGCTCTTGGATCAAGGGGGAGCATCAGCAAGGAACTCAAGCTCGAGCACGAATGCAAGATCTGAGGGGGAGCATGTGGCTCCAAGTGAAGTCCCTGAGTTGCAAAAGCCGAAAAGGGGGAGATTACCCTCTCAGCTAAAGCTAAGGTGGCTAAGGTGGCTGCCAATGTTAAGTATGCTCTAAGGAAAATGGTAATGAATTTCACTCTCAACTGAATTCTTAGTTTATGATTTTCATTCCCATATGTTCTATTCACCTTAGCTTGTAGGGTTTTGGCTTCTTCAAATATAGGGAGATTGTTGGGTATTATATCCACAATGTACCTGATTTGAAGAAGCCCCTGAACAAGCTAAGTTGAATTGACAATGTATTTGATGATCTTCTATCAAGTTGTGTTTGCAGCTATTCCATGCTAAGTACACACCAATGTCAGGGTGCAGTGGGTCAATATACACGGGTTTGCGCAACGTAATCCCTCGTTGAGCAGATCAGTGTGTTGGCTCATGTGTGCTCTCTCTATTGGAGTGTACTTATTTTCAAGTACAGGGTCAAGATAGATCAAGAGCAGAAGAGGAGGAAAGATGGGTCAAAGACCAAGTTCATAGAAAGGAAGAGAAAAATCGTCTAAGTTAAAATCGGCGAGAATCACTAAGTCATTCTTGCCGACTTCGACGGGAGTCACTTGTGATTCTCGCCGATTCGACGGGAATCAGGCTTCTTTCCCGCCGACCTCTTCCGGATGATTGTTTTCCTTCAGAAATTCTGCTAAGGCAGAATCGACGGGAATCACCAAGTGATTCTCGCCAACTTCAATGAAAATCATTCAGATTCCCGCCGATTCGACGAGAATCAGGTTGCATTCCCGCCGATTCCCGCAGGCTGACTAGTTTTACAACTGGAAATCGGCCAAGGCAGAATCGATGGTAATCGTGAGTGATTCCCGCCGACTTCGACGGGAATCACCAACGATTCTCGCTGATTTTGCCTTGGGCAATTTTCACCTGTTTGCTGGACCGAACCAGGAAGCTGTGCGCTGTTTCGGCCGGGGCTAGGGTTTTTCCTTGTGGGCCCCACAACGGTCTTTAGGGTTGGCTCGGGTATATATACATACTTATTTCGAACATCTACAGTAACTATTCACGCGAAATCCAACAGCCGACGTTGTGCCCTAGCAGATCGCGAAATACCGCCGATCGCTGTCACCGCTCGCAAGCTAGTCGCCGCCGCTGATCTCAGAGGTCCTCTTTATTCTTCCGACGACAGGACCGAGGTAAGCCTAGCGTCTCACGCTTCTCTCTCGAGATCTCTTGTCTCTCGATTCGTTGAACGAGGATTATTCTTCATTCCGAATCGATTGAGACGACTGATCCGACTGAGATTGTTCGTAGACCTTGCTTGCTTTGTCAAGAAGTTTGGATCTACAGAGCATCGCCGCCGCAATCGCTTGCCGCCGCTGATCTTGACAAGATCCTCTCCAAGAGAGTACAACGGTCATGGACTCTTCGTCTCTTTCAAGAAAGCATCAATGAACGAAGAGCGACATCGGATTCTCCACAAGTTTGTTTGTATTTCTTGTACATTCAATTTTGTTTTGTTGTAAAAGAATTTTTTTCCTAGTTGTAAGGGTTGGGTGCAACCCATGGTGGAGGAGTAGTGACTCTATTGGTTGGAATGGTTCCTTCCTTAGTGTGAGGATTGGATTTCAATCCGGTTGGTGAAGTGACCGAGTCGTCCCTTGGTGGGAGATAGGTCGAAGGGGGAGAGTGGACGTACCCAAATCGGGGAACCACTATAATTGCTTGTGTGCTTTTCTGTGCTGTGTTTGTTTACTTGTGCAGGTAATTTAAATTCCGCAAAAGACTGCACGACACCTATCCCCCCATAGGTGGACTTAGTCGACACTAGATACTTTCAGGAGAGTTCATCCTCATAGAAGGTGTTGATGGCTTCATTCTCCCTTGGGTGGCGCGCCTCAAAGCCAGGTGGCAAGTGGTCGTTCATGAATTCCGCGAGCTCCCAATCGGTCATATTCCCCTCGAAGAAGCAGTACTCAGTGATGTGCCAGGAACACTTGGAATGATCGTCAGCATATGGGTCTGTCTTGCCCATGCTCGCGAGGTGATTAATGCGCGAGTATATATAGTAGAAGAAGCAAGAAGAGGGTTTGAAAGCAGTAAAGACGGTGGACCGGGGTTGGTGAGGGGGCCTTTTTATAGAAAAAGAAATCCGAGTCTGAGCCGACTGACTAGTCCGGCTCGCCCGTCCTAGCTCGCCAACCCCAGCTCGCTGACTTTTGAGGTCTGTCCTATTCTATGCCGAGCTGAGCCCAAAAGGGCACTATTTTATCCCAATGGCAAACATTTAAATTTGAAAAATATTCTAAGTTATTACATATAAGGGTGCGAATATTGTTCAAAGAAATCAAATACAAAAAAGGAAGTGATATCTCACACGCGCGCAAGCTGATGGGGAGGGGGAGAGTGCCGGTAGGCTCAGTAGGAGAGCCGTTTCTACCTACCCCAGCCTCACGTCCCTTTCCCCGCAAGTCGGCATTATTCGTGGAGCCCGCGTATCAACTCCAGGTTCTTCTGGGTGGCCCAGAGATTCTCGCCGATCTCATCTATAAGCGGAGTGGGAGACACTGCCTAGCCCGCCAGACTGTAACACCCCTATCCGTCACATAGCATATAGCAGTAGGTCCGGCCGGGGCCCGACACCATATACTACGGACAGACCGGTTGGTTACGCGTTGAAACCACACAACCAATCAGAGCGTCCTACACAACACCTAGCGGAAGCAATTTAATTAAGTTGCAAAAAGATAAGAACCCTGCCACAGAGCATGAATGTCCACTACAACCCAGGAATGAGTACATACACAAAAGAGTTCACGGCCTTAAGGCCTTACAAAAGTGTTCACTTAACAAGATAGCGTCTTTCATACATCGGCACGCAGGCCGGCCATACATGAATATGAAAAGCTAATAAATAAGCCTTCGAGGGCTGGCGCTGCAACTTGGGCTTTAGCCCGCTATTTGCCGCTTGGCTCCGCAGTAGCACCTGTAGAAAGCAATCCACCCAAGAAGTGGCAATACAAAAGGGCAACGGTCAGCAAAGCTGACCAAATTATAACGACCCCATCCCGTTTCTCGGGACGGCGGTGCTCCTTCCCTGCATATAAAGCTACCATAGCAATTTTATAAAGTATTCTATTCGCCACAAGTGTCGGCACGCACGGCCGCACACTCCGTGCTCTCAGGGCACTAATCGGTGAATCCGGTCCGGACCCAGTCCGACACCGCGATTCCACCACCATCCCTCGGATGGCAACACTCGTGAGCATTTAGCCCTTTCAGCCGAAGCCTAGGCCCGTTTCCAGCCCCCCGGGAAGTCCCATGTACTTTAGGTCGCTTCTACCGAGACCACTTGGAATGGGTAGAGTTCCACCCGCCCGTTGCTCACTTCACCACGGCCATTTAGCCATCGGTGCGGGCCAAGTTTCTCCTCATTCCCACAGTCGATCAAAACACGCACATAACCCCGTTATGTACCGATTTGCCCTCCAAGGCAACATCGTGGCGGCAATGCGATTCCGCCCAAGCTTTCCGGGTGCGCCTCGAGGTTAACCCCCAAGGATCCCTGTATGCAATCTACCGCGTAGAATTTTCGGAAAACTAAAACCATCGGCGCGAAGTCTTCTCCGGCCTTGCAATGCAAACATCACCGATCCGGGTTAAACCCGAATAGGCTTCACACACAATGCCTACGCCCGTACTCCGATTCCGGGCTCTAACAACGGGGACTTTACATATCAACCCGAAGGGATTCCGCGCCTCAACGCTCACTCGCGAGAGGGGGATTTCCCCATGCATAGAAAGAAGGGCGACTACACATGCCCTATGAAGAGGATCGTTACCCTCGAAGATTTCCGCGGCGCCATGAAGATGTAGTCGGATGGAAAGCTTCGCCTCGCCCTTGCCTTCGAGGATCCGGACTCGGATCGCGAATCGGTGCTTCAAAACTCCTCCGGCGGCCGGATCTTGGGCTCACACCACCAAGGAAGTTCTCCCCTCTCTCTAAGATGAAGAAAGAGAAACTCAAGATGAAAATGAGGGTTTCTCCCCCCATTTCCCGGCTATTAACCCCCCAGGAGCAGCCCCCACCGTCGGATTTAGATCCAAGGGAACGAACGGCCGAGATTAGATCTAAAAATCCAAAAACTTGGTCGAACACGGCTTGACACACGGCCGTGTGTCTGGCCGTGTAGCTCATTCGCCGATCGACACGGCTCCTGACACGGCCGTGTGCCAGGGGCCGTGTTACCTGGAGCATCAGGACGATCGTCGGGCTTCCAGAACACGGCTTCGAACATGGCCGTGTTCGAGGCCGTGTGCCCCACACACGGCTTGAGACACGGCCGTGTGTCTCAGGCCGTGTACTTCTCTGACTCGAGACAGCACAAAACGCAATAAATCACTGAACACGGGTAGGCACACGGCCGTGTGCCTGGCCGTGTGCCCCTGTTCAGACCTCCAAAAGTGCCGATTGATCGCCCCGCGATCATCTCCGAGGTTGGGGTCTTACAACTCCCTCCCCCTTAAGAGAATTTCGTCCCGAAATTAAGAACAGAGACTACACAAAACAAAAACATAACGAGTACCTGAGGGGAACAACTCGGGGTACTCCTCGCGCATTGTCTGCTCTCGCTCCCAAGAGAGCTCCTCGCGCCCGCAGTTATCCCAACGGACCTTCACCATTCTGATTTCTTTGTTCCGAAGCCGCTTGACTTCGAAATCCTCAATAGATATGGGCTTGACTTTCGTTGTCAACCCTTCCTCAACCGGTACTTGATCAGCCGCGATCACCTGCGAAGGCTCTTGCACCGCCTTCCGCAACACAGAAATGTGGAACACATCATGTAATCCACTCAACTCCACTGATAGCTTCAAACGGTATGCAGCTTCGCCGACTCGCTCCAAGACCTCAAAAGGTCCAAGGTACCTTGGGCTCAGCTTCTTCAAGCGTCTCACCCGCGAAACCCCCTTGAACGGCTTCACTTTCAGGTATACCCAATCGCCTACCGCGAACTCCACGTTCCGGTGCTTGGCATTGTAATACTTCGCTTGCCGGTCCTGAGCGATCAGCAAGCGCTCCCGAATGATCCGCACTAACGAGGTAGCACTCTCCACCTCCTGCTTCTTGTACAACCTTGCCTCACCCGTTTCAAGCCATGATAACGGCGTGCGACACTTCCTACCATACAGGGCCTTGAAGGGCGCCATTTGTATGCTCGCTTGGTAGCTGTTGTTGTACGCGAACTCCACCAAATAAAGGTGGTCTTCCCAATGCTTCCCGAAGTCTAGAACACACATGCGGAGCATGTCCTCCATCGTTCTATTGACCCTCTCGGTCTGCCCATCCGTCTGCGGATGGAAAGCTGTGCTGAACTTTAACTTTGTTCCCAACATCTGCTGCACCAACCTCCAATCATTTGACGTGAACCGCCCATCGCGATCACTCACAATGCTACGGGGCACTCCATGCAGCCTAACAATATTGTCAACGTACAACTTTGCCAATTTCTCGACTGGATCAACCTTCCTATGCGGAATAAAATGCGACACCTTAGTTAGCCGATCTACGATCACCCAGATGGCGTCGTTCCCCTTCTGTGACCTTGGCAACCCGTGCACAAAGTCCATGGATATGTCGTCGAATTTCCACTCCGGTATAGGCAAGGATTTCAGAAATCCTCCTGGCTTTTGGCACTCCGCCTTCACCAAGGCGCACGTTTGGCATTTAGCCACGTACAACGCCACATCTTTCTTAAGCCCCGGCCACCAAAACAACTTCTTGAGATCGCGATACATCTTCGTGCTCCCTGGGTGGATTGAGTACTTGGTATGATGAGCCTCGTACATCAACTCCGCCCGGAGGTTACCCCCACTTGGGACGCACAAACGATGATCCTTCCTTAATAACCCGTCTTCTACCGAGAACTGGGAATTTGACCCATCCAAAGCGGCCTCCAAAAGCTCCTTCATGGAATCATCCAACTCCAATGCCTGCCGAACCCGGTCAGCCAGGTCGTACTGCACCTCTGTCCAGTTTAACATTGCTTTGGCGCTCGTCTGCTTGTCCACGCAATAGATCTCAAGCTCCTCCAACTCCCGCACTAGCCGCTCATCATGCACCGACAACCAGTTGGCTCGGGCGGGAGCCCTGCGGCTCAGCGTATCCGCAACTGCGTTGCCCTTCCCGGGTACATAATGTATCTTGAAGGTGTAGTCCCCCAGGAACTCCATCCACCTCCTCTGCCTCATATTAAGGTCCTTTTGATCCAACAAGTATTTTAGGCTCTTGTGATCGGTGTATATATCGACTCTTACGCCGTATAGGTAGTGCCTCCACAACTTGAGTGCAAAAATCACGGCCGCCAACTCCAAGTCGTGCACCGGATAATTCCTTTCATGCACTTTCAGCTGACGCGATCCATACGCGATCACACTTCCATGCTGCAACAACACGCAGCCCAAGCCACTACCCGAAGCGTCGCTATACACCTCAAAGCCCTCGGTCCCACTCGGCGAACTAAGCACTGGCGCCGTGGTCAACCGCCTCTTCAGCTCCTCAAAAGCTTGCACGCACTCTTGCGTCCACAAGAATTTCTGATCCTTCCTTGTCAACTTCGTGAGAGGTAACGCTACCCGCGAGAAGTTCTCTACGAAGCGCCTGTAATATCCGGCAAGCCCGAGAAAACTACGGACTTCCGCGACAGAAGATAACGCAGGCCACTCCCGTATCGCAACAATCTTCGCCGGATCCACCGCTATACCTTCCCCACTCACTATATGACCAAGGAACGCTACCGAAGGTAGCCAGAACTCGCACTTGGAGAACTTTGCGTAAAGCTCATTCCTCCTCAGAGTCTCCAACACCAAATGCAAATGCTTGAAGTGGTCTTCTTCGCACTGCGAGTATACCAAAATATCGTCAATAAAGACGATCACAAAGCGATCCAGGAAATCTCTGAACGTCCTGTTCATCAGATCCATAAACACCGATGGCGCATTCGTCAGTCCAAACGGCATGACCGTGAACTCGAAATGCCCATACCTCGTACTGAAAGCCGTCTTTGGGATATCACATTCCCTGATCCTCAGCTGATAGTACCCCGACTTCAAGTCCAACTTGGAGTATACCGACGATCCGACTAACTGATCAAAGAGATCATCAATCCTCGGGATCGGGTACTTATTCTTTTCCGTCAACTTGTTCAATTCTCTGTAGTCGATGCACAGCCGCATACTACCGTCCTTCTTTTTAACGAAGAGGACCGGTGCGCTCCAAGGCGACGAACTTGGACGCACATAACCTTGCTCCATCAGTTCTTCCAACTGAACCTTCATCTCCGCCATCTCCTTTGGCGCCAATCTATAAGGAGCACGTGACACGGGTTTGGCACCCGGCACGAGCTCGATCGTGAAATCGATCTCTCGCTGCGGTGGGGCTCCGGGAAGGCTATCCAGGAACACATCGGGTTATTCGCAAACCACGGGGATGCTATCCAACGGGGACTTTGGCTCCACAGCCCCCACTATCGTAAAGAACAGCTTTGCACCAGCACGAACCGCCTTCACCACCTGAAGAGCAGACATTAGTGTCTTGCTCGACCCCTTAAGCCCCTCGAAAGTAGTCTCCCGCCCTACACCCAGCTTGACCTCCTTACGGTCGCAATCGATCCAAGCCTTCTGCTCTGACAGCCAATCCATTCCAAAGATAACATCGAACTCTACTAGCGGCAGCAATGACGCTAGCAAGTCGAACTCTTGGCTCCCAATGTGAACCTTCACGGCGCACACCCTGTCCGCACGCATCGAGCACCCATTTGGTAGCAACACATCTAGCTTGTCCTTTGCCATCGAAGAAGGGACTCCGATGCGCGATATAAACTGTTCGGACAAGAAAGAATGCGAAGCACCAGTGTCGAATAGTGCTCGTGCCGGACATTCGCTAATCAACACAAAGCCTAAGCAAAAGACATTAGCTTAACAAGCAATAGGTAATAGTATTCTCAAGTCAACTTGCATAAATTAACTCATACCTGTCACCACATCCGCTTGCTTGATGGCCTCCTGCTGGCCCAAGTTGTAGACTCTAGGCTGAGTCGGAGCATAGTGGGACGCGGTCGACTCCACCGCTTTGCCTTTTTCCTCGTAGGTAGCTCCCTGTTTCCTTTCGGACTTTGAGCGTCCACTCCAGCAATCACGGGCAAAGTGCCCCAGCTTTCCACACGTGAAGCAAGCGCCCGGGGTTCGATTGGTAGATGCCCCCGAGGCACCTGTAGAAGGAGCTGGACCCGACGTCCTAGACTTCTTGGAGAATCTGCGGTAGCCCGACTTCGACGTAGTCGGCGCCTTGAACTCTGATCTCTTGCCACCAGATTCCCTCTCCTTCTTCGCTTGCACGTTTCTCATATCCTTCTCCAAGGACCGGGCCGAACTGACCAGGGTCATGAAACCCTGCGTCTTGGGGCCCGACAGCAGCAACCTCAAATCATCCCTTAGCCCTTCATAAAAGCGGCTCGTCTTGCGCTCCTCGTCTGCGAAGGTAGCGCCGGCATATCTCCCTAACCGAGTAAACTCGTGGAGGTATTCATCAACGGTGCCATCACCCTGCACCAACTTCTGGAATTCGCTCTCTAGCGCAATCCTCTGCGCCGAGGGGAGGTATCGAGCCATAAATAATCTCGCAAACTCCTCCATCGGGACTTCAGCCAATGGCCTTCCCCTCAACTGATGCAGCTCTAGGCCCTCCCACCACAGCCTTGCGTCCCCATCCAAAAGGAACGTCGCTATAGTGGTCTTCTGCCACTCTTCAGTTTCTGTCGCAGTCATCACCCTGTTGACCCTTGAGAGCCAATCCTCTGCTTGGGTCGGGGTTTCTGCCCCCGTGAACACCGGTGGGTGAAAGCCCATCACGTGCTTCAGTTGTCTTTCAGTTGCTCTCCGCGGCAACTCTGGTTCCACCACACCTTGCTCAACCCTCCTTCGCTCTGCCGTCTGAAGCGGTACCTGTTCCACAGCAGGAGCAGGCTGCTGCACCTGCCTTGCAGGCTGCGCATTGATCATTGCCATGACCGCTTCTGCCACCAACCTAATGGTCTCAGCAGACAAAGGTGTTGCAGGCGCATCGCTTGGCGCACTGCTCGCCTCAGAACCTGGCCGTTCAGACGGCCCAGCACCACTTCTGGTCACCTAAAATCGTGCAAAACACCGATAAGCGACCAAAAATTACTGCAAACAGCAATTATAGGAACACGCAGGTTCCTCAATCAAGTGTATTTTCATTCCTAAGTGGACATTCATGGGTTCTTTTCATGTTATAACGAAGACGCACACAATGTGCTCACCACCCCTTAAAGTGAATTCGTCCACGAATTCATTTAAGCTTGACCGAAACCAGAAGTCTGATACCAATTTGTAACACCCTTATCCGTCACATAGCATATAGCAGTAGGTCCGGCCGGGGCCCGACGCCATATACTACGGACAGGCCGGTTGGTTACGCGTTGAAACCACACAACCAATCAGAGCGTCCTACACAACACCTAGCGGAAGCAATTTAATTAAGTTGCAAAAAGATAAGAACCCTGCCACAGAGCATGAATGTCCACTACAACCCAGGAATGAGTACATACACAAAAGAGTTCACGGCCTTAAGGCCTTACAAAAGTGTTCGCTTAACAAGATAGCGTCTTTCATACATCGGCACGCAGGCCGGCCATACATGAATATGAAAAGCTAATAAATAAGCCTTCGAGGGCTGGCGCTGCAACTTGGGCTTTAGCCCGCTATTTGCCGCTTGGCTCCGCAGTAGCACCTGTAGAAAGCAATCCACCCAAGAAGTGGCAATACAAAAGGGCAACGGTCAGCAAAGCTGACCAAATTATAACGACCCCATCCCGTTTCTCGGGACGGCGGTGCTCCTTCCCTGCATATAAAGCTACCATAGCAATTTTATAAAGTATTCTATTCGCCACAAGTGTCGGCACGCACGGCCGCACACTCCGTGCTCTCAGGGAACTAATCGGTGAATCCGGTCCGGACCCAGTCCGACACCGCGATTCCACCACCATCCCTCGGATGGCAACACTCGTGAGCATTTAGCCCTTTCAGCCGAAGCCTAGGCCCGTTTCCAGCCCCCCGGGAAGTCCCATGTACTTTAGGTCGCTTCTACCGAGACCACTTGGAATGGGTAGAGTTCCACCCGCCCGTTGCTCACTTCACCACGGCCATTTAGCCATCGGTGCGGGCCAAGTTTCTCCTCATTCCCACAGTCGATCAAAACACGCACATAACCCCGTTATGTACCGATTTGCCCTCCAAGGCAACATCGTGGCGGCAATGCGATTCCGCCCAAGCTTTCCGGGTGCGCCTCGAGGTTAACCCCCAAGGATCCCTGTATGCAATCTACCGCGTAGAATTTTCGGAAAACTAAAACCATCGGCGCGGAGTCTTCTCCGGCCTTGCAATGCAAACATCACCGATCCGGGTTAAACCCGAATAGGCTTCACACATAATGCCTACGCCCGTACTCCGATTCCGGGCTCTAACAACGGGGACTTTATATATCAACCCGAAGGGATTCCGCGCCTCAACGCTCACTCGCGAGAGGGGGATTTCCCCATGCATAGAAAGAAGGGCGACTACACATGCCCTATGAAGAGGATCGTTACCCTCGAAGATTTCCGCGGCGCCATGAAGATGTAGTCGGATGGAAAGTTTCGCCTCGCCCTTGCCTTCGAGGATCCGGACTCGGATCGCGAATCGGTGCTTCAAAACTCCTCCGGCGGCCGGATCTTGGGCTCACACCACCAAGGAAGTTCTCCCCTCTCTCTAAGATGAAGAAAGAGAAACTCAAGATGAAAATGAGGGTTTCTCCCCCCATTTCCCGGCTATTAACCCCCCAGGAGCAGCCCCTACCGTCGGATTTAGATCCAAGGGAACGAACGGCCGAGATTAGATCTAAAAATCCAAAAACTTGGTCGAACACGGCTTGACACACGGCCGTGTGTCTGGCCGTGTAGCTCATTCGCCGATCGACACGGCTCCTGACACGGCCGTGTGCCACGGGCCGTGTTACCTGGAGCATCAGGACGATCGTCGGGCTTCTAGAACACGGCTTCGAACATGGCCGTGTTCGAGGCCGTGTGCCCCACACACGGCTTGAGACACGGCCGTGTGTCTCAGGCCGTGTACTTCTCTGACTCGAGACAGCACAAAACGCAATAAATCACTGAACACGGGTAGGCACACGGCCGTGTGCCTGGCTGTGTGCCCCTGTTCAGACCTCCAAAAGTGCCGATTGATCGCCCCGCGATCATCTCCGAGGTTGGGGTCTTACATAGACCACCCTCCACCTCTCTTGCCGGCCTACCCCTCATCTTGTCCACAAGCCGCGCATAGTCTCGCTGCAGCCTCTCATTGTCCTCGTGGACCTTGCGTAGCCCGCGCACCAACTTCTTGAAGATCCCGTACCCTCTCCTCGTCCGCTTGTCATTCTCCTTCGAGGGGCCCAGGTAGGTCTCTATCGAGTTGGGGGAAGGGAGGGGTGAGTCACGAGCTAACTCCGAAGAATAGTCGGCATCAGGCTGGCTGGGGGTATCTGCAGAAGAAACTGATCAACTTTGCATAAAGGGCGAGTACTATCAAGGAATTGGTGAAAGACAGTTTAACGTAAGCGAAAATCTACCTTGCGAGCTTGACTCCCCTAGGGTGTTGCGAAGCGGGACCAGCCCCAGGTTCTTATCGCAACCCGAGCGATGAGTTCGTGGGGAGAGAAGGTTGAAGCTCGGAACCGGGATGGTTCTGACATTTCCCCCCTCAAGTCCGGGGACAGGAGAAGGTTGCTGATAAGGACTGCGAGCTGGAGACTTTATCTTCTACGAGTCTGGCCCCAAGGTCCCAAAGGGGGGCGACTTGTCCTGCAGGTGGGTGTCCGGAGTTTGAGGTCGCGAAATGCCATGAAGAGTATCTATTTGCGACAGGGTGGATCCGCCGTCATTCTGTTTGATGTCTAGGTTGGTGTAGAGGTCGATGATTTCTTTCCCCTTTTGCTCAAGGGGAAGCAGAGTAGAGGAGTTGGCCCCGTGCTCGAAGGTGGATTTCAAGTAATGGAAGATAGGCTCGGCCGCTTGGGGAAACGGCTTCGCCCTCTTAGAGGGACTGGGTTCCGCCTGGCCGCTCTGCGGGGTGGTAGGAGGAACCGTGGTCAAGTTGGCTACGCGAGCAAAGGAGATCTCACGAGCTCTAACAAGCCTCTCTTGGATCTCCTTGGGGATAGGCATCTCGACAAGTTTAGAATAAAGGGAATGCAAAAGGTCATACAGGTACGCAGACACATATATATAGCTGTTAGTGGACCCCACCAAAAGATTCCCCCTGGCTCCTTCCGCACTCGCCGAATCCCGCGGGGTTGGATGTTTCTTTCCGATCTTGTGCCAACCTCGCAAAGAGCGGGGATTGTGTACAACCCCGGATCCGACGAGTAGGGCGGGCAAAAGATAGGCTGGCCAAGTCGAGCAGTCTAAGTCCCGAGCAAGCCGGCCAGGAAGGAGCTCGGCAGTATTCGACTCGCCCAGGTTGGGGGGGGGGTTACGTAGGGGGGCGAGCAGATCAGGCAAACTCGGCAAGTGGCAGACGAGTGGAGCGAGTCGGCTCGCACTCACCCCAGAGGAGCTCGACCAGCGATAGGCGAGTAGGGCCAATCGGGCTCGTATTTGCCAAGGTCCTGGGGGAGGCGGCGAGTGCCAACTCCATCGAGCACTCACCACGCTAGGCGAGTAGAGGTCTCAGGGACTACTCGCCCAGTCTTCTGTGATACTTTTTTACTACTTTACCCCGTTGGTCTGCCCATAGCCTTTTGGAACAGTAGAGTTTGGCTGTTGGCAGACCATTCCAGGGGGTTTTCAATAATTTCAGAGCAGCGGGGGTTGGCTATTTGCAGGCCGTTC
The DNA here is from genome assembly GCA_039513925.1 of Platanthera zijinensis. Lineage (NCBI taxonomy): Eukaryota > Viridiplantae > Streptophyta > Magnoliopsida > Asparagales > Orchidaceae > Platanthera > Platanthera zijinensis. Next base: position 68,704,975 of record CM077090.1, on the reverse strand, counting down.
CCAGAAAACTATAAATAGACCTAATGAGGTATCTCAGAAAGCATGCTTTCCTTGCCCCATTCTTCTTGCGCTTTCTGAGGTTGCCTTAGCTCGACTTTTGTCTAAGGAGGGGAAGCGCTCTAAGATCTTTCGGGTGTGTGGTGGGATCTCCACGCCGAGCCCTTTGGTCAGTTCCCTTTTCTTTTATTATTTGGCTTGCAGGAGAGAAGTAGGTGTGCAATCACCCCTTCCCCAAGGGTGAACTCCACAGAGACCGAATTTTCGGTTTCAACATTACAGTCCGGAGGGCAACTCGTAGTTGCGTTCTGCTGTCAATCCGCAGCTGCGGTCTGGTGGCAAACTGTAGTTGCAGTCTGGTGGCAATCCGCAGTTGCGGATGATTGCAACCCACAACTATGGTATGGTGACAACCCGCCCTAGCGATCTAGTTATTATCCGTAGTTGCGGTTTGACAGTTGTCCTCTGTTGTAGTTCGATTGCTTCCCAGGAATAGCCGAAGTAGTCTCATTCAATAGCCTTGCGATTTGACGTCGTGAAACCGCATAGCCCGCGCGGCTTGTAAATAGTCTCGCATCGCTTGTTGTATTCTTTTCTCTCCCCCATTTTCTATAAATAAAAGGCATAACTTTGTATTATTTACATTTTTGGAGCAATAAAATGTCTTTTATTTAGCTCTTTTTACATGGTATCAGAGCTAACCAATCCTTTGCTCTGGTTTACTTTTCGGTCTCTTGATTCAAGCTCGCGGTCTCTTTTTCTAACCACTTGCGGTATTTTTTCAATCTCGCGCGGTCTCCCTCCCGCCCTCCCTTGGATAGTTGCTCTTCTTGCGATTTGTTATTTGCTTGCAGCCTCTTTTGTGCTCCTTCAGTCTTGTTGTGATCATGTGGCCTTATGTGTTCGTGCAACCTCTGCTGTGATCGCGCGTTCACTTGTTTTGTTCTCTTACTACAACAAGTTTTTTCTGGCTTCTCACTCAACTGTGCAGTTTGAGTCTTTCTACCAACCTTTTTCCTTTGGTGCGGTCTTCCCTCTCTTTGCTATTCACTCTTCCTGCGACTAGTGCCCTTCAGGTCTTCTTTTTCGGTTTCATCATAACCGCTTTACTCGTGCGGTTTCTTTGTTCGAGCGGTCTCCCTACCTTCTTTTGTGCGATTCTCTTCGCATCTTTTATGGTCTTGCTGTCTAACCGTATAGTTAGAATTTTTTATGAGTTTTCTCTCTTTCTATGGAGGTTTCTTCCTTTTCTCTCTCCATGAGGTCGACTTCTCTTATCTCCTCAGCATGGAGTGCTCATTTGGTCATTGAGGATAAGTGTCTATTGACTCTGGAGGCCCTTATCACATGAACGACAATTCTCCTTTATTCTCCTACTTGAACAATTATAATCATGTATCTCCGGTCATTTTTGTAGATGGTACTTCATCTAGTGGTACTGTCACTCTGTATTTATGGCTTGATGACACTCTCGATGTTCCCACTTTTCCATGCAATTTACTGTTTGTTCATGTTCTCTACAAACAGTTAAACTGCATGGTTACTTTTACTTCCCATACTTGTTCTTTTTGGGATTTTGACTCCAAGGACACAATTGCTACTGGGACTGTGAGTGGTGGCCTCTTCTTTTTTGATAATATTGTTGCTCTTTCTGCTTCCACTTCTCTTCTGCAGTACCATCTTCATCTTAGTTATCCCCCTCCTCGCTTCATCTACCAACTTCTCCCAGATCTACCTCAAGGGGAGTCCTCTCTGAATTGTGAAGCCTGCCAGCTTGGCAAACACCATAGCTCTTCTTTCCCAGTAAGGCACTGACGTTGTTCTTCGTGTCCTTTTGAACTAGTTCACTCTGACATCTGGGATCCCTCTCCTACTAGCAATATCAGAAGAAGTAGCTTGTATTTTGTTACCTTCATTGATGATTTCTCCGGGTGTACTTGGTTGTACCTCTTAAAAGTGCGCTCTGAAATTTACTCTGTGTTTGCCGCCTTTTATAATGAGATCCGCACACAGTTTAATGTACTTACTAAAGTTCATCGTACTGATAATGCCAAAAAATATCTCAGCCGTCAATTTTCAAATTTTTTGTGCAAGTCATGGTTTACTTCATCAAACTACTTGCCCATATACTTCTCAACAGAATGACGTTGCTGAATGCAAAAATCGACATCTCCTGGATATTGCTCAAGGCCTTCTCCTATAAATGAATGTTTCATGGTAGTATTGGGTCCATGATACACTTCTCTCTTGTTATCTCCTCAATTGTATTCCTCATCGGTTCTTCAGGGAAAGACCTCATTCTCCATTTTGTATCCAGGAGCCATGCCATTTCCTTTACCTCTACGAGTTTTTGGTTGTACGATGTTTGTTAACTTACCTTCTCCTGATCATGACAAACTTTCTCCTCATTTTGTTAAGTTCATATTTCTTGGTTATTGTCCGACTTAGAAAGGATTTCGCTGTTTTCATCCTCTTCTCTGCAAACAGTATGCTTCCACTGATGTCACTTTCTTTGAAGATACATCATATTTTTCTCCTACTTCTCTCTTGCCGCCTGATTCTTCCTCTTCTACACCTATTGTCTGGACACCTCTTCCTGAGCCACTTCTTTCCACACTTATTTATGTTACCACGTATCTTTCTCTCAATACTACTTCTTTGCCTTTGGAGCCATCACTGCCAGTTCTTGAGCCAGCCGAGTCTCCAGAAGGTGAATCTGCTACTGAAAACAAGACAGATTTTGATCTTCCCATTGCCCTATGAAAAAGAGTTCGGACATGCACTAAGCATTTCATTGATGATGTTGTCTCATATATTCATCTTTCTCTGGCTGGAAAGTGTTTTGCTCTTGTTATCTATACTAATGTTACCCCAGCACCATATCAAAAGGCTCTTGTCATTCCACATTGAAAAGTTGTTATGGAGGAAGAAATGAAGATCTTAATCGAGATGAATACTTGGACTCTTGTTCCTACTCCTTTAGCTGTGGATGTAGTTAGTTGTCGGTGGGTCTTTGTCATCTAGTTTCATTCAAATGACACTATTGACCGATATAAGGCTAGGCTTATCGCCAAAGGCTTTACTCAGATATATGGTGTGTACTTCTTTGATACCTTCTCCCTAGTTGCCCGTATCAGCACGATCCACGTTCTTTTCTCGGCTGCAGTTAACAAAGGTTGGGAGATGTCTCAACTAGATGTGAAAAATGTCTTCCTATATGGTGATCCGCAAGAGGTGGTATACATGGAGCAACCTCCTGGGTATGTTGCTCAGGGGGAGTCTCAGGTATGCAAACTACGAAAGGGGATTTACGACATCAAGTAGAGTCCACGGGTTTGGTTTGACAAGTTCAGCAAAGTTGTCTCTATTATTGGATTCACTCAAAGTTCTGCTGATCATTCTCTTTACATATACAAGACTACTAAAGGCCTCGTGGTTCTTGCTGTTTATGTGGATGACATCATCCTTACTAGTGATAAGGAGGGAATTGATCTGGCAAAAAGATGCCTTCGACAATATTTTGTTACAAAAGATATGGTAACTCCTAAGTATTTTTTGGGAATTGAGATCTCGCAAAAACACAATTCCATGGTGCTCTCACAGTGGAAATATGCTATAGATCTCTTTAAAGAAAATAGTCTTCTTGGGGCGAGACCTGCTTGTTCTCCGATGGTCGTTGGTGGTAACAATGGTTGGACTGAGGATTCTCCTCTTCTTTGAGATAGTACTATGTATAGACGACTAGTAGGAAAGCTCATCTATCTGGCTGTTACCAGACCAGATATTTGTTATACAGTAGGAAAAGTCAGCCAATTTATGCAAACTCCTAGAGATTATCATCTTTGTTCAACTATAAAAATTCTGGAATGTGTGAAAGGAACTCCAGAAAAGAAGTTATTGTTTTAAAAGAATAACCATTTGAAGATTGAAGCGTATTCTGATGTCAGCTATGCTGATAACAAAGAAGATAGAAAGTCTACATTAGGTTCTGCACCATTGTAGGAGGAAATTTTGTTAGCTGGAAAAGCAAAAAGAAGTATGTGGTTTCTAGGTCAAGTGCTGAAGCTGAGTACATGAGCATGATTTCAACAACTTGTCAGTTGAAATGGTTATGAGCACTAATGCTTGACTTGGGGGAAGACTATGATCATCATCTTCCCATGTTCTAAGATAACAAAGCCAATATTTACATATCCAAGAATTTAGTTTTTCATGAGAGGACAAAACACATTAAAGGTAACTATCATTTTTTAGAAAAAAGATATTGAAGATTCAAATTTGCACTCCATTCTTCACTTCTGACAAAGAACTGGCAAAAATCTTTACAAAACAGTTTCCACTTCTCTTTTAGACGTTTGTAGCAAGTTGTGTATGGTTGACATATATGCTCCAGCTTGAGAGGCAGTGTTAGCGGTTTGGCGGACTGGTCTCAACAGTTTGTTGGTCTGGCGGTTTGGCATGGCGGACAGAGAGCTTGGCAGTCTGGCGCTCTAGAATGGTGGACAGAGGTAGCGGCCAAGTATGGCGGCTTGTCTTGGCGGACTGGTGGTTTAGCAAGTCCTTGCTGCTTGACAAATCCGCAGTACAGTCTTGGCGGTTTGGCAAACCGCTGTTGTTGACCAGCATTCCGCAGTGTTGTCCACGAGGTTTGCCTACTTGAGTTGCAGTCCGGAGGGCATCCCGCAGCTGCGGTATGGTGGCAAACCGTAGCTGCGGTCTGGTGGCAACCCGCAGTTACATTCTGGTGGCAATCCGTAGTTGCGGTCTAGTGGCAATCCGCAGCTACAGTCTGGTGAAAACCCGCCCTTGCGGTCAAGTGGCTATCCGCAGTTACGATTTGAATGCTGTCCCCTGTTGTAGTTCGGTGGCTTCCCAGGACTAGCCGCATTAGTCTCATTTTATAGCCTTGCGGTTTGACGTCGTCAAACCGCATAGCCCGCGCAACTTGTAAATAGTCTCACATCGCTTGTTGTATTCTCCTCTATCCCCCTATCTTCTATAAATAGAAGGCTTACCTTTGTTTTATTTATCTTTTTGGAGCAATAAAATTTATCTTTTATTTAACTCTTTTTACATGCCAACAACGTAACTCTGCTGTTTGGAGAGGCTATTAGAAAGCTTAGTTGGACTTTTCCTGGAGGAGAGTTGTTGGGCAAGCTAACTTCTCATCTGAGGCGACGAGTGCTCGAGGAGACCCACACTCGCCGCCAAACTTGATTCCGGGGTGAGTGCGGGTCAGAACACCCTACTCGCCCCTGCTAACCTTTAGCTGACGCCATGTGCGAGCCAGGGCGAGACACAACCACCTGCCTTCGCCTAGCCTAAAATATTCTGAACGACCCTTTTGGGTCCTAATCCTTTTTGAAAGACCCACTTACCAAATACGGGATTGTACAAACCAGACTTATGAGTGGAGACACTATAGATTTGTTAAACGAGTTTTTTATCACAGAAAAGATGTAAATATTTTGCTACAATAGCTTATGAGGTGAAGAGATAATCAGTCATAACATTTCGACTCAAGTATAGCTTCAGCTATTTTCAATTATTATGTTTATTCAACCTTTCCTTCTCTTTTGCAGGGAACTCATATTAAGAAGAAAAAACAAAAATAGCAGTTCACACTTTACAAGAGATTGACTAGTTTGCTCTTTATTCAGAATAAAAATAGAGTTTAGTTGGAATAGTTTATTTATAATTGATGTGTTCCCCTAAGCAGGTTCGGCCGAACCGTGAATTCAGTGAGCACAATCGTAGTACACTCAGGCAAAGTGCGATCCCGCAACACGGCCGCCCGAGCCGCTCCGTGGGGACCTCCCGCGCGGCAATTGTCGTACGCGGCGAAGGTCGCGCATGGGAGTTCCCCCGCGCATCAAGTCCCGCGCGCTGCGAGGGCAGAAGTCAGCCGTGCACTGCACTCGCTGAATTATTCCCGCGCACTATGCGCGCCGCGCGCGGGATAAATGCCACACATGGCTTTCCATCCAATGGAGATTTCCCCCATTGACTGGTAGAGGCGATGTCCAATTCAGCGTCCCTTTAGGCGCACTTGGTCAGTGCCCTTTGTAGCCTTCCTGTAGGGGAGTGTTGTGAACTCCCCAACAGGGAATCATGGGCTAACTGCCGCCCCCTAGGGGGTTGTGTGACAGTTTTCGTGGGGGACGTCGACATGTGCCGGCAGCGCGTCCCCCCTCCCTTCCACTGCCGCTGGCGCCATCGCCTCTCAACATCGTGGCCGTTGCTGCCACCGTTTCCCAACATCATGGACGACGCCGCCATCATTTCCTAATGCCATGGTCGTCGCCTCCATCGCCTCTCAACACCACGACAGCCGTCGTCGTTTCCTAACTTCACGGACGTCGCCGCCGTTGTTTCCCAACACCATGGCCGCCGCCTCCATCGCCTCTCAACACCACGTCCTCCGCCGTCGTCATTTTCCAACTTCACGGGCGCCGTCGCCTTCATCTCCCGACACCACGGCCACCGCCGTCATCTCCCAACACCACAAATGCCATCATCATCGTCGGCCTTCACCATCGTTGCTGACCTTGACCGCCGCTTGTCGGCCTCCGCCATCATCGCCGGCCTATTTCTCATCGCTCCGCGGGCTATGACGGTTCAATTTAGTTCGAAAAAGACACAGAATACAGTACCCTCTGCACAACGGTACTCGTGACTAAAAACTATGACCGAAAAAACCACCAACACTATTGTTAGATCAATCCCTGGGTGGCACGTCAATTCAGTTCTGCCCCGCTTGCTCATCACCGTGGTTCCCGTAAGAGAGGCCAGGAATGCACCTTATACGACCACTTTTTGATAAAGACTTTACAACAACATTTTTATTCCGACGTTTTAAAGCGTCGTCATTAGTTTTTAATTTAGCGACAATTTTTTCAAAAAGGTCACCAATATAAATTTTAGCTTTGCACACGTTTTTCATAAAAAACGTCAACATCCATGTTTATCTTTTGTGACGTCATAAAAACATAAGATCTTAATCAATATTTATTATCAAACAGCTTTAAAGATATTCCATCAATGTGAATATAAGTGATACAGTAATTGAAATGATTGAACAAATAATTTTTTTGGTACATGCAATGTATTTAGTGAACACAAAGTACTATACCTAACAATACATGCAATGTCTTTTTGAACAAGTTCCTAGATATAGCAAGCTTCAATTAAGTTGATATCAATATTTTTTTACAATGATTTCACTGATGGTAGCGAAATTATTGATGATATTGACAATGTCGATCGTGACAATATCAATCATAACATCGTTGATACGATTAACTATGATAAATGTATTAACTATGGATATGGTGATATCTCCACAAGCTTAAATATTAGTGTTGGTACACATACATTAGGTAATCATTCTCCGACTTGTAGCTCAATGATCTCATCAAATTATTACTATGAAATACTCTATGCTCATACTAAACATTTTTGTTTCATGAGGAGAAGAAGCTAAGTAGATAAGATGGCGCACTAGGCAAATGTTCCAAGATAAGAGTATGAATTGCATTACCGCCAGATTAAAGAGCATCTGACAGAGATCCTCGCGCTCCTGAGAAGCGAAAGAACACCACAAGCTCATAATCCTGCCCTCAGACAAGACAGTCTTCCATTGCCACCTCTGGATCGCGCTCCAGCCGAGCACCTTTCTCACCTACCCCTCGTGAAAGATCTTCCCAATACAGACAGATAAGCGCACCCAATCTATCCGGCCGCGGAACCTGAAGCTCAACATCACATCACTCACCCAGAAATAGCAGGTGTCAGGTCTACTGAAGATGAAATGCTCACACACGAAGAAGTTTTCGGCTTAATAGCTAAAGAGCGCAAACGCGGCAAGCAACGTACCGCATCGGCCAGCTGCCCTCTCCATCATTGCTCACCATTCACGCATGAGATCCTGGCACATCCAATCCCCCACAGCTTCAAGCTCCCAAAGAGCAAGACATATGACAGGACGAACGATCCGTCGGAGCACGTCAGACCCTTCGTCATATTGATGCAACTCTGCAATGCTTCTAATCCTCTGTTGTGTCTAGCATTCCCAACGGCTCTGAAAAGATAAGCTCGCACCTGGTTACTTTCCCTAAATGAGGGAAAAATTAAGAATTTTGCAGAGCTAACATAATGATTTACAGACCAGTTCATCGCCAACCATTGGATAATCAAAGATCCCTCCCACTTGTCCAGGATCCATCAAAGCGAAGGGGAAACCTTAAGAATTTCTTCCGACATTTCACTGCAGAGGCACCACAAATCTCTGGGGTAAAACCAGAGCTCTTGCGAGGATTTCTTCTTGGAGGACTCCGTCCTAGTACCTTCTACTCTGCACTAATACGAGAATCTGTGTCCAACTATCCTAATCTCGTTCGTCGGGTCGATTCCCAGATTGCAGCTGACGATGCAGTTGAAGCGCACCGCCAACAATTCAATAGCAACACAAAAGACAGCGAGAGTAAGGGTTAACACTGTTGCTGGTTCCCAAGAAGAAGACTCACCCCATGACAACTCCCGAGGAGCTGAGGGGCATCACCACCATTAAGCCTTCACTCCACTTAATGCATCGCAAGCGGAAGTGTTGCTCGCCATATGCGACCATCCCTCTCTTTAAAGGCCAAGGGCTCTCGCTCTAAATTTCGGAGACCAATCTAGATATTGCGACTACTATAAAGGTCATTGTTGGGTATTGTATGCACAATGTACCTGATTTGAAGAAGCCCCTGAACAAGCTAAGTTGAATTGACAATGTATTTGACGATCATCTATCAATTTGTGCTTGCAGCTATTCCATGCTAAGTACACACCAATGTCAGGGTGCAGTGGGTCAATATACACGGGTCTGCGCAACGTAATCCCTCGTTGAGCAGATCAGTGTGTTGACTCACGTGTGCTCTCTCTATTGGAGTGTACTTATTTTCAAGTACAGGGTCGAGATAGATCAAGAGCAGAAGAGGAGCAAAGATGGGTCAAAGACAAAGTTCATAGGAAGGAAGAGAAAAATTGTCTAAGTTAAAATCGACAGGAATCACTAAGTCATTCCCGCCGACTTCGACGGGAGTCACTTGTGATTCTCGCCGATTTGACAAGAATCAGGCTGCATTCCCGCCGACCTCTTCCGGATGACTGTTTTCCTACAGAAATTCTGCTAAGGCAGAATCGACGGGAATCACCAAGTGATTCTCGCCGACTTCGACGGGAATCGTTCTGATTCCCGCCGATTCGACGAGAATCAGATTGCATTCCCGCCGATTCCCGTAGGCTGACAAGCTTTACAACTGGAAATCGGCCAAGGCAGAATCGACGGGAATCGTGAGTGATTCCCGCTGACTTTGACGGGAATCACCAACGATTCTCACCGATTTTGCCTTAGGCAATTTTCGCCTGTTCGCTGGACCGAACCAAGAGACCGTGGGCTATTTCGGCCGGGGCTAGAGCTTTTCCTTGTGGGCCCCACAACGGTCTTTTAGGGTTGGCTCGGGTATATATACATGCGTATTTTGAACCTCTATAGTAACTCATTCACGCGAAATCAAAAAGCCGACGTCGTGCCCTAGCAGATCGCGGAAAATCGCCGCTCGCAAGCTCGTCGCCGCAGCAGATCTCAGAGCTTCTTTGATCTTCCGATGACATTACTGAGGTTAGCAGTGCATCTCACGCATCTCTCTTGAGATCTCTTACCTCTCGATTAGTTGAACGAGGTTTGTTCTTCATTTTGAATCGATTGAGACGACTGATCCGACTGAGATCGTTCGTAGACCTTGCTTGCTTCGTCAAGAAGTTTGGATCTACAAAGTATCGCCGTCGCAATCACTTGCCGCCGCAGATCTTGACAAGATCCTCTCCAAGAGAGAAGTATGGTTGTGGATTCTTCGTTATCTTAAAGCAAGCTTTAAAGAACGAATAAGGACATCGGGATTTTCAAAAACGTTGTTTGTATTTTCTAATACATTCTATTTTTGGTTTTATTGTAAAGGAATTTTAATTCCTAGTTGTAAGGGTTGGGTGCAACCCGTGGTGGAGGAGTAGTGACTCCTTTGGTTGGAAGGGTTCCTTCCGTAGTGTGAGGATTGGATTTCAATCCGTTTGGTGAAGTGACCGAGTCATCCCTTGGTGGGAGATAGGTCGAAGGGGGAAAGTGGACGTACCCAAATCGGGGAACCACTATAATTTCTTGTGTTTTTTTGTGCTGTGTTTGGTTAATTGTGCAGGTAAATTTAATTCCGCAAAAGACTACACGACACCTATTCCTCCCCCTAGATGGACTTAGTCGACACTAGATACTTTCAAGTGGTATCAGAGGGAGGTTGCTCATCAATAAGGTTAACACCTTGAGTAAGATCCCGCATCTAGTGTCAAGAAGAAAGAAGATCTCTGAAATGGACGGACTCAAGTATTTAGGGAAGATCCCAGTGTGCACCAAGATGAACTTTCTTATCTGGAAGGAAAGGATCAGGTATTACATGGAAACAGTCGACCCCCGACTCTTCATGATAGTGGAGGAGGGACCTTATATCCCCACTAAGGCCTCCACCATTGATCCAACCAAGAAAGTGCCCAAGAAACTCTCCGAAATGGATAAGGATGAGATGGTGCTTGTCGGACTTGACAAGAAAGCTCAGAATATTCTAGTAAGCGTCGTCGATGATTCCATGATGCAGATTTTCTGCAACTGCGGGACTGCCAAGGACATATGGCACTGCCTGATCATTCTGATGGAAGGCACAGATAAAGTAAGGGATGATCGAAAATCCCTTCTGAACAAGAAGTATGAGGCCTTCAGGCAAGGTCCCAAGGAAGAAATTGGAGTGACATTCGAGAACTTCCTGAAGATCGTCAATGCCATGAAGGGTTATGGCAGAGTGTTCATCGATGGTGAACTAAATGACAAATTCCTTAGATCCCTTACTAAGGAATGAGACACCAAGATCTGCGCCATCAGGGAATTTGGCAAGCTGGCAGAAACTGATCCCCAGATTCTATTTGGGAAACTTTTGTCCTATGAGCTTCAGCTGAACACCAGAAAAGCTGAAGAGGAAGCCGATAAAGCCGCTGCCAGAGAAAAGACTGTGGCCCTGAAATCCAATCACTCAAGGAAAGGCAAGGGTACAGCCTCGTCCCGCTCTCGGAAAATGGATGAGGAAGAAGACTCTAAGCCATGCTCTTCCAGCTCAGAGCTATCTGAAGAAGACTTATTCCTCATCACTCAAGAGTTCAAGAAGTTCCTCAAGTTGAGGAATCAAAGAAAGAGAGACGGCTCCTCCTCAGAACATCAGAAGAAGAATTATTCTTCTGACAGGTATCAATCCAAACAGAACAAACATCGCTCTGATGACATTATTTTCTTTGGATGCAATAAGCTAGGCTACGTCGTTGCTGACTGCCATTAAAGCAAGAGAGAGAAGGGGAGGGAGAGGAGCACAGGTCCTCTAGAGATAAGAAGAAGGAGAGGAGCTACATTGCTAAAAAGCCAAAGACACTGAGTGAATCTGATTCTTAAGACTCTAGTGATGATGAGGAAGCCTACTTCAGGCTAATGGGTCAGAAGGAGACTGCCCCCCATTTATTGGGAAGGTAAAAGATCGTACCCCCCTCTCTGACTCTGACTCTGAGTCTCCTGATGATGATCGCGAGGACAGCCCATCTGCTCGCGAAGCTGAGCTCCGTGAAAAGTATGAGCTTCTGCTCAATACCTTTGAGGAATGCCACAAGAGGTTGAGGGCTCAGAAAAGGGAAGTCAAATTCCTTAAGGCTGAGGGTGTGTCCCTAAGAGAAGAGATCACTAGCTTGATTTCTCTCCGATAGGAACACCAGGACCTGACTTCTGAACACTCAGAGTCTCTAAGGCTCCTTGACCAAAAACAGGAAGAAATAAACAAGTTGGAAGAACAGCTTGCGGTAGAAAGGAAGATTGTAAAAAGCTTCTCCATGCCCAAGACCGTTCTTCCTCTGGTTGATGAATTCTCTGCTCAGGCTAAGGGGGTTGGCTTAGGGCATGTGGGTGTGCCTGGTAAATCATCCAGGAGAAACAAAAAACAGAGGAAAAATAAGGCTGCTAAGAAGGCCTCTGCTGCAGAAAAGGGAAAGGCCCCTCACGATCCTGTTTTATTCAGAAAGCCTAGCTTTCCTTGCAATGAGCAGGACTTTGAGTCAACCTATGGCCACTTCTTCCGGCCCTCGGTTGAAAAGCCTAAGAGCCGGTATGATGGTGGCCTTCCCCCACAATTACAGTGAGAGTGTCTTCAAGGCACCTTATGAGGAAATCCAAGTGGAAAATTACGACCAATTCTCTAGCGGCTATAATAGGAAGCAGGAACCAAAGGCCAAGCCAGTTATACTGAAGGAACAGGAAGTGAAGAAATCGTGTGATTGTTGTCATCATGATGCCTCCACCTCCAAATCTAAGGCCCCGGCTGGACCCACCGTTCCAAGGGTGAAGCTAGAGCCTAGGAAGCGGTACAATAGGTTTGACTGTTGGTGCTGTGGCAAAGTTGGTCACTTTGCCGTTGATTGCTGGTTTAATCCAAGATTCAACGAGACTCCTCATGTTAGCAATGTGAGGCCGACCACTCGTAGGGTTAACCACCCGAGGGGGAGTGTGCTAACAAGGAATCTAGGACCCAAGTTCGATTGGGTTCCTAAGGAAAACTAATTCTGTTTTGCAGGTATGTCCAAAGGCCACCAAAACGCCAATCTGGTACTTGGACAGTGGATATTCCCGGCATATGACCGGGACAAGAAGCCTGTTGCGTGATTACTCCCAAGTCGAAAATGGACCCAAAGTCATCTTTGGAGGATCTGATCGAGGAGTCACCAGGGGTTATGGTATGATTTCCAACAGTGTATTCTCTATCACTGATGTGGCCTATGTTGAAGGGTTAAACCATAACCTGATCAGTGTAAGCCAGTTGTGTGATAAAGGATACGACGTTAAGTTCTGCAAGGATAAGTGCTTGATAATATCGTGTGCCTCTTCGGAGATGGTATTAACTGGCATTAGGAGCAGAAATATCTTTTACTTAGATTTTCTTAGCTTAGACTCTTCTACCCCCGGGTGCCTAGTAGCAAAAGACAGTGCATCTCTTTGTGAGCAATGGCACAGGAGATTAATACATATTAATTACAAGACTATTAATATGTTGTTTTCCAAGAACTTAGTAAGGGATGCCCCTACTATTAAATGCATCAAAGATAGCCCCTATCCTGCATGCCAGAAGGGCAAACAGACTCGAGGTACCTTTAAGGGCATTGCAGACAAAGACTCCTCCAGATATCTTTATCTTCTGCATATGGACTTGTTCGGTCCAGTGCAAGTTCATAACTTAGGAGGCAAATCGTATACGCTAGTGATTGTTGATGATCACTCTCGGTTTACGTTGGTGTTCTTCTTGAAATGAAAGTCAGATATGTTTGACATCCTCACTAATTTTATCAAGCAGATTCAGAACAAACTTAACTACTCCGTGGTCAAAATCAGAAGTGACCATGGAACAGAATTCGAGTCTGGTTCTATGACAGAATTCTGTGAAGAACATGGTATCTATCATGAGTTTTCCTCCCCGCGTACTCCTCAGCAAAACGAAGTTGCGGAGAGGAGAAATAGAACACTCATTGAAGCATGTACGACAATGTTGAATGACGCTTCTCTTCTAGAGTACTTCGGGGCAGAGGCTGTCAATACGGCTTGTCAAGTGCTGAACCGGGCATTGATAAACAAGAATCATCGTAAGACGCCTTATGAGCTACTGAAAGGCAGGAAACCGACCATGTCCTATTTAAGGATTTTTGGCTGCAGATGCTATGTACTCAATAATGGGAAGTACCCACGTACTAAATTTGGAGAAAATGCTTCGAAGGCATCTTCATGGGCTATAGTAGCCATAGTCGAGCATATATGGTCTTCAATAAGAAAACCCTAGTGGTAGAGGAGTCCATTAATATTGTTTTTGATGAAGGAAGCTTGCTTCATAGCAATTCTTCCAGTGGCATTCTTGAAGATGCGGGTGCAAGGCTTGAACAGCTAAGTCTCAATGAGATTGCAAAAGGTGCAACTCCCAAGTACGTCAAGGTTTCCACCTCAACGCCAACGATCGGGATGGAGAAAATATCCCAGAAGAAGGAGAAGACCGAGAAGCTGTCAGAGCTCAATATGCCAGACTCCTAGAGCTCCGACATGTGAGGGATCATCCCAGAGATCAGATCATAGGAGATCCTCGTGACGGTGTTAGAACTCGGAGAGGTACAATTAACGAGATTTTGCACCTTAGTTTTCTGTCACAGGTTGAGCCAAAAAAGTTCGACGAAGCGAACAAAGATACGTCATGGATATTGGCCATGCAAGATGAACTACATCAATTCGAACGATGTAATGTCTGGACGCTTGTTCCCAGACCAAAGAACCAGAATTTGATCGGCTCCAAGTGGATCTTTAGAAACAAACTGGATGAATACGGTGTCATCATCAAGAACAAGGCCAGACTAGTTGCACAAGGCTACAGACAGGAGGAGGGGATTGACTTCGACCAAACCTGTGCACCAGTTGCAAGGCTGTAGGCGATCAGATTATTCCTGGCATATGCCTCTCACAAAGGATTCACTGTCTATCAGATGGACGTGAAATTTGCATTCCTAAATGAAAATTTGAAAGAGGAAGTAAATGTCGCGCAACCCCCAAGTTTTGTTAATCCCTCATTTCCTAATCATGTTTATTTTCTTAATAAAGCATTATATGGCTTAAAACAAGCTCCTCGAGCTTAGTATGAGACTCTGTCTAGTTTTCTTCTTGAGAACAAGTTCTCGAGAGGAAAAATAGATAAGACATTGTTTCTTAGGGAAGTCAAAGGCAAGATATTGCTGGTGCAAATCTATGTCGATGACATAATATTCGGCTCTACGGACAACAATATTTACAAGAAGTTTTCTAAACTTATGCAAAGAAAGTTTGAAATGAGCAGCATGGGAGAGCTAAAGTATTTCTTGGGACTTCAAGTGAAACAATCTGAGGATAGAATTTTCATTTCTCAGACGAAGTTCACAAATGAACTCCTCAAGAA
Organism: Platanthera zijinensis; assembly: GCA_039513925.1. Taxonomy (NCBI): domain Eukaryota; kingdom Viridiplantae; phylum Streptophyta; class Magnoliopsida; order Asparagales; family Orchidaceae; genus Platanthera; species Platanthera zijinensis. Next base: position 68,689,901 of record CM077090.1, on the reverse strand, counting down.
ATTCAGAATGGAGAATGCAACCTCTATGAGGACTCCAATGGGATCCACTGTGTCTCTGGACAAGGATGAGAAAGGGAAACCTTTTGATGAAACCAAATACAGAAGCATAATTGGATCCCTGCTCTACCTTACTGCTAATAGACCGGATATTATGTTTTCCACATGCGTTTGTGCCAGATATCAGGTGAACACTAAGGAATCTCATTATGTCGCTACAAAGAGAATTCTTAGATACCTTAAAGGTATACCAAATCTTGGCTTGTGGTACCCAAGAAACAATGATGTCGAGCTGATAGGCTTTTCAGATGCTGACTTTGCAGGAAGCAGGGATGATAGGAAAAGCACTTCCGGGACGTGCCAATTCCTCGGAAGAAGGCTTATTTCATGGAACAGTAAAAAGCAGAATTGTGTCGCAACCTCTACGGCTGAATCTGAGTACATCTCAGCAGGCAGCTGTTGCACAAAACTTCTATGGATCAGAAATCAGCTCAAAGATTATGACTTGCAGTTCAGCGAAGTTTCGATGTATTGCGACTCCTCGAGCGCAATAGCAATTGCGAACAATCATGTATCACACAGCAGAATAAAGCATATTGAAGTGCGCTATCACTTTATTCGGGAGCATGTGGAAAACAAAGATATATCTCTCTGCTATGTCCCCACGGATAAGCAGGTTGCAGATATCTTCACGAAGCCCCTAGACGAGGCCAAGTTCAGTCTCTTAAAACTGAACTCGGCATGCTGAACAATGAAGATTGAAGACTGTAAGGCTCAAGGATCTTGGATCAAGGGGGAGCATCAGCAAGGAACTCAAGCTCGAGCACGAATGCAAGATCTGAGGGGGAGCATGTGGCTCCAAGTGAAGTCCCTGAGTTGCAAAAGCCGAAAAGGGGGAGATTACCCTCTCGGCTAAGGCTAAGGTGGCTGCCAATTTTAAGTATGCTCTCAGGAAAATGGTAATGAATTTCACTCTCAACTGAATTCTTAGTTTATGATTTTCATTCCCGTATGTTCTATTCACCTTAGCTTGTAGGGTTTAGGCTTCTTCAAATATGGGAAGATTGTTGGGTATTATATCCACAATGTACCTGATTTGAAAAAGCCCCTGAACAAGCTAAGTTGAATTGACAATATATTTGACGATCTTCTATCAAGTTGTGCTTGCAGCTATTCCATGCTAAGTACACATCAATGTCAGGGTGCAGTGGGTCAATATACACGGGTCTGCGCAACGTAATCCCTCGTTGAGCAGATTAGTGTGTTGACTCATGTGTGCTCTCTCTATTGGAGTGTACTTATTTTCAAGTACAGGGTCAAGATATATCAAGAGCAGAAGAGGAGTAAAGATGGGTCAAAGACCAAGTTCATAGAAAGGAAGAGAAAAATCGTCTAAGTTAAAATCAGCGAGAATCACTAAGTCATTCACGCCGACTTCGACGGGAGTCACTTGTGATTCTCGCCGATTCGACGGGAATCAGGCTTCTTTCCCGCCGACCTCTTCCGGATGACTGTTTTCCTTAAGAAATTCTGTTAAGGCAGAATCGACGGAAATCACCAAGTGATTCTCGCCGACTTCGACGGGAATCGTTCTAATTCCCGCCGATTCAACGAGAATCAGGTTGCATTCCCGCCCATTCCCGTAGGCTGAAAAGCTTTACAACTAGAAATCGGCCAAGGAAGAATTGACGGGAATCGTGAGTGATTCCCGCCGACGTCGACGGGAATCACCAATGATTCTCGCCAATTTTGCCTTAGGCAATTTTCGCTTGTTCGCTGGACCGAACCAAGAGACTGTGCGCTGTTTTGGTCGGAGCTAGGGCTTTTCCTTGTGGGCCCCACAACGGTCTTTTAGGGTTGGCTCGGGTATATATACATGCGTATTTCGAACCTCTACAGTAACTCATTCACGCGAAATTAAAAAGTCGATGTCGTGCCCTAGCAGATCGCGGAAAATCGCCGATCACTGTCGCCGCTCGCAAGCTCGTCGCCGCCATAGATCTCAGAGCTTCTTTGATCTTCCGACGACAGTACCAAGGCTAGCAGTGTGTATCACGCATCTCTCTTAATATTTATTTTCTCTCGATTCGTTGAACGAGGTTTTTTCTTCATTCCGAATCGATTGAGACGACTGATCCGACTGAGATCGTTCGTAGACCTTGCTTGCTTCGTCAAGAAGTTTGGATCTACAAAGTATCGCCGCCGCAATCACTTGTCGTCCCCGATCTTGACAAGATCCTCTCCAAGAGAGAAGTCCGGTTGTGGATTCTTCGTTATCTTCAAGCAAGCTTCAAAGAACGAAGAAGGACATCGGGATTTCCAAAAACATTGTTTGTATTTTCTAATACATTCTATTTTTTGTTTTATTGTAAAGGAATTTTGATTCCTTGTTGTAAGGGTCTGGTGCAACCCGTGGTGGAGGAGTAGTGACTCCTTTGGTTTGTAGGGTTCCTTCTGTAGTGTGAGGATTAGATTTCAATCCGTTTGGTGAAGTGGCCGAGTCATCCCTTGGTGGGAGATAGGTCGAAGGGGGAAAGTGGACGTACCCAAATCGGGGAACCACTATAATTTCTTGTGTGTTTTCTGTGCTGTGTTTGGTTAATTTTGCAGGTAAATTTAATTCCGCAAAAGACTGCACGACACCTATTCCCCCTCCCCATAGGTGGACTTATTCGACACTAGATACTTTCAGTCACACGCATAAGATAGAAGATTGTTCGCGACCGAAGGTAGAGATCGAACAAGTTGTTCGTCTAGGGAATCTCAAGATTTTTCTCTAAAATAAAGGCCCTTAATTAACAGGTCAAGAATGATCTAGTATGGGGATGATCCCTATAATGATTATCCTAAAAAGAGATTGTTTTCTTCCTAAGGGGCATCCAGAACCCCACCAAATCTGCTTGTATTTTCAGCATTCATGTAAAAACAAGTGTCATCCCCAATCTTATTGTTATCTTCATTACAAAGTGTTTGGTGCTCCCAACAAGGGACTCCGACATCACCCCTTACAAAGTATTCGGTGCTCCCAACAAGGCACCTCGACCTCTCCTCTTATAGAGTGTTTGTTACTCCTAATAAGGGACTCTGGTCTCTCTCCTTATAGAGTGTTCAGTGCTCTCAAAGTGGGACTCCGACCTCTCCCCTTACAGAGTGTTCGGTGCTCTAATAAGAGACTCCGGCCTCTCCCCTTACAGAGTGTTCGGTGCTCTAATAAGGGACTCCGACCTCTCCCCTTACAGAGTGTTCGGTGCTTCCAAGAAGGTATTCCGGCCTCTCCCCTTACAGAGTGTTCAGTGCTTCCAACAAGGAACTCCGACCTCTCCCCTTAGAGAGTGTTCATTGCTCCAACCAAGGGATTCCAGACTTTCCCCTTACAGAGTGTTCGGATCTCCCAAAAGGAGACTTCCGCCTCTCCCTTACAGAGTGTTCGACTCTCCCAATGGGAGACTCCGGCCTCTCCAAATGGGTTGTACACTCTACCCATCGTAGTCTTCAACTGACCTCTTGCTACCTCGGATCGAAGGGGCGCCCTTCTCCCCTGCGGTAGGTCACTATAATCAGCGACATCTCCCAGTCCAGAAATATTAATTTTCACCTAGCTAGCGAGTTATGATGTCACCGCGTCTCGTCCTTCAACAGTCAACCTATTTGTGATGTCAATACGTCTGAAATCATCATACAAGCTAAGCTCAACACTGAAGGAAAAATGCAAAGAAAATTCAGAGATGCACTCTAAAGTAGCATATATATATATCGCCAAATGATGATACAAAAGTACAAGTACAAAAGTGCAAAGACAATTACAAAGTCACACACAAAGCAACGATCCCAACACCACACAGAATCAATCAACATCAAAACATGGCTCAACGCCAGGGAAGACTACCACCAAAGGCACGATACTAGGCAACGACCAAAGTGCCGCCAATAATGTACAAAGCCAGTACAAAGTGCAGGAATACAAGTACAAAGGTACTCGGTACGGGCACAAATACACAACGCAAATGCGCAAAGGTTCAACCAAGATGAAACAATAACTCGCCAATAACATTAACAACCAGGATCTGAGCATGAACCTATAATCTCAGATAGATTCTCTAAAGAGAGAAGTCGGCTACATTACAACTTTGCGTATTCACTTCCAAGAGAAGAACCTTCACTTCCAGTCTTGTAGATATATCGTCCTTTTTCCTCCAAGAACCAACCTGCTCCAAGAAGAGCTAAGAGTGGTGTCCATGTTACGCATCACACACAATGCACCTTACGCACGCGCCATGCCCATTATGCTTTGCCCCACATCACACACATTGTACCCCACGCACACTACACCTGTTGCACACTATGCATGTTATGCACTGTGCATTTTATGCCTCGCACACGCGCCACATACATTGCGCCATGTGCACACATAGCAAACGTAACGCACATTACATCATGTGCGTGTAAAGTTCTAAAGTAAATTTGACGCACACCGCTCCAGGGACACAATATGCCTCTTATGCTTTCCACTCTCCACACATCCCGTATGTTTTACTATGTACACAAAGTACCACAAGTGAGCACTTTGCTCGGTGGTTAGTCCACTTTCGCACCTCTATCGTGTCGATCACCTACACCACTTACACGCAAGCAATCCAACAAATAAGATGCCGCCCTCCTTCTACTCCAACCATGAAGTGCGGGGACTGTGGGGGCAAATGTTGGGGGTTCCCCAAAGCAGGTTCGACTAAACCATGGATCAAGTGAGCACAACCGCGGGACACTCCCGCAAAGTGTGACCCTGTGACACGGCCGCCCAAGCAGCTCCGTGGGGGCCTCCCGTACAACTATATCCCTACATGGTAAAGGTTGCACATGGGAGTTCTCCCGCGCGTCATGTCCCACGGGATTATTCCCATGCTCTGTGCACACGAGAATCATCCATTGCTTTATGCGCGCTGGAATCATCCCGCACATAGTGCATGCGGGATAAATTTTGCGCAAGGCTTTCCAGCCAATGGGGATTTCCCCCATTGGCTGGTAGAGGTGCAGACCAAGTCAGTGCCCCTTTAGGAGCTGACTTGGTCAGTGCCTTTTTTAGCCTCCCAGTTGGGGAGTGTTGTGCACTCCCTAACAGGGAATCATGGGCTAACTGCTGCACCACTTAGGGGATGGTGCAGGATTTTCATGGGGGATGCTGGCATGCGCCGGCATTGAATCCCTCCTCCATTCCACGGCCTCCACCACCGTCATTTCCCAACACCATGAACGCCGCCGCCATTGTCTCTCAACATCACGACTGCCACCTGATGAGTCCTATTTATATAGGGTTTTTCGGACTCATCTGAGCTTGTTTTCTCACTCGTGCACCACATTTCAGCCGGTAATCGTTTATATTTGCTTCGTCGGTATATGACCTCTTTGTGCACTGTTTTGTCCCATTGGTGTGCAATTGCGCATTCTGTTGTCGGGGGTAAGCACATGGTGCTCCCCGTAGCTCTTTCCGGATGTTGTTGATTGCATTCTGGTGCTGGGAGCTTTTGCTCCAGCTTGGTTTTATTGCTATGCAAGTAGTCGAGACGTCAAGGATTCATTTTCCAGCTTCTGTGTAAATGCACGGTCGTGTGAATTTCTTCTCACTCAGTCTAATGGCAATCGTATGTTATACACAGCAATTCTGGGGACATCTGTGGCTACCCGTGTGTTTTGTTCCCGCACGGTTTCAGCCTAACCGTGCGAGAAGGAAACGCATGGTCTGCATATTTTTCACTGCATTTCAACTTTCTGTGTTTAATCGTGTGTTTCCTTCACGCACGGGAGGAAGTGCCCATGCGCGAGTAAAACACACGGTTCTCCTATTTTATCTTGTTTTCCCGCGCTCTATATTTACCCGTGCGATTTCCTTCATGCATGGGCGGAAACGCCCGTGCGCGAGTAAAGCGCACGGGTCAACACATCTCCATCCGCAAGCTTGGCCTAGAAGTTAATAACGCACGGTTAACGCACGATCGTGCGCCAAACCGTGCGTGCCTATTTTTCTGACCTGCTTCTATTTAAAGCACAGATTTCCCACCATTAGAAAAAAGATCCACATTGCTGCCATTCTAGCCGTCTTTTAGGGCAAAGCTCCGTCTTTCCACCTCCACCCTCCATCTTCCACCAAGGAGAGAAGATCCGGCCATGCTCGCAAAGCCTACATCTTGTCAGTGCTTGCTCTCGGCCTCCTCCGTCATCTTTTAAGCTCCATTTCAAGTTTAGACGTTGTATCCATCAAGCAAAGGGATGCTTGAAAATTTCTTCCGCATTGTGACACGAAGAAGACGGGTCCATTGGAAGGTAGTGACAACCCTTCTCTACCCCGGACATAGTTGAGGACCGAGCTTGGACGCGGATTGACAACCCTGCGATTCCTTCTGCGACTCCTCGATGAGCCTTCGGATTCAGGCGAACTCTTGACTTGTTCTTGCTTTCTTGTTGAATATGTGTGTTTAAATATATTTATGTGATGATGTGCACTTTAGTTGTAAACATTATTTGTTTCATGTCTATGTGAACTTATTTTGGTTTACCGCTTTAATTGCTTGAGTAGCACCCGCATTTCCATCCACCACCACATCCAGTTTTGTCGCTCTAGCAATTGCTAGAGGCATGCGTAGAGAAGAGGTGCTCTCGACCCTCATTCCATCATTCTCACCACCTCATCCGTAAGCCTACTCGTCCATCCACCTAGCAATTCGGTGCATAGCGGCCCATGTAGTCTTCCATCCCGCCCTACGAAGCATCGCATAGCGGCGTTGCGTAGGAGTAGTTTATAGTATTTTACTTTCTTTTTCCGCAAACAACCAAAACCCCCCTTTCATAGGTTAGATTGTTGGACTTCAATCTCAAGTCCTCCTTGTTAGATAACTCCCCCTTGTGGTGTTCCTTGAGAGATTCGATACTTGGGAAAGCCTCCCCATTTTATATTACTTATGCGAGCGGTACACTTGTCGTAAGCGCATCAAGTTTTGGCGTCGTTGCCGGGGAACATTGCCGTGTGAGTTTTGCAAAGCGCACGGTTTGGGGAAAACATGTGCGACAAAAACGCACAACCGTGCGTTTTTCTTTTATAAAAAAATGCAGGTCGAGCGATTTTGACGCACGCTGGCCCTAATTCCCGTGTGTCTGCTGCAATTGTCTGTTTCTTCTCCTTCCTCTCCAGTGAGATCTCCTCCTCCTCCTCCAAATCCTCCCTCATTCCTCCTCTCTTTCTCTTCCACTTTCTTTCCTCATTGCCATGGGTTTCAAGAAGATGATTAGCAAGCTACACAGCTTTGGTGGTGCCTCTTCCTCTTCCACGCGGGCTTCGGTTCCGGAGGAGCCAGAAGATGATCTGGATGCTCCGATTAACACTGAAGATGCAAAGCGGATGCTCCATTTTGGGCGACCTGAGATGGTCATGAGGTTTGAACGCTTGGTCCAAAAACCATTTTTGCATTTTCGTTTCGTTTCGGACGAGGAGCTCGCGACCGTCAATCTGAAGTTGGAGGTGGACCGTTTACTCGACGGGGGTTCGTGGCATCATTTAATCTCCATTGTGGAGACCAGATTTCGCAAACTCACGCTCGAATTCCTCTCCACCTTATGCATTTTGGAATGACGTGACACAGCTACCGGTGAATCCACTGCGGTGGAATTCTGGATGAACTTGCATCCTTACACCTTTAGTGTGGGCATGCTTGCTGTTTATGCGGTGATCTACACTATTGACGAACTCACGGAGTCGGGCGTTCTTGCCCGACCTTTTGAGTTCCCAATCGGTATCTCTCCCCACGCATTCTAGTTGGAGATCACTGGGCTGACATAGCAGTACAAAGCGCGGTCAGCCAAGGCATCCCATATAATTTCTCCCGCACTCAACTATGTTCAGCACTTGATAGGGCACAGCATCAACGCCTGCTCGATGAGTCAGAATGTAGCAGGGTGGTCGGATTTGCTCTACCTGTACAACATGCATCGTGGTGTCCCTCTCCACCTCGATCAGGTTCTTGCGGATTACTTCCTTCACCAGGCCACGTACGTGCCTCTGAAGACCATCGGTGGTTCGCACTTTATTACGCGAATCGCCAAGGGATTAGGAATCTTTGACACTCTACCCGCCATGACTCCCGTTTCCTACGGCGATTTCATTTCTACGACCATGTTGACCGCCTTCAGGTTGGTACGTCGTGTTTCTTCTGACGGTACCTGGCGATACGTTTTTCAATCTGTTGAGTGTGAGCAGCCAGCTAGGGCTTCTTCTGTGGCTGCGGGATCTTCTTCGGAGTCTCACAGGCCTGACGATGTCGCTCCGGTCCATACCATGCCATTGGCCCCAGCGTCTTCTTCTACCCAAGCCTCTCACCGTAGGAGTTTCGCGGAGGATTATCCTGACTACTATGCGTGGCATTTGCAGATGGAAGAGCTGATTCGCCAGCAGCACGACATGACTGAGCGCATTGTTGAGTTTCTTGGGGTCCCCACTGTTGTCCCTGCTCGAGCTTCTACTTCTCGTGCCCGTACTCCACCTCCATCTTTTCCTGATCAACCTGAGTGATCGTTGCAGTTCTCCTCGGATAGGGTTGTTTGTTTTTGTTCTTCATAATTGTATTTTTGTTATTCTGACTTATTATATACTTTATTCTATTCAGCTGGGGCTTCGTCTCCAGGGTGGTCTATCGATATATTGTTTGCAGTGCCTTTCCTTCATGTGTTACTATGCTTAGTTTCGTTTTATATATGTGATGTTTGTGGTTAGTATTAACTTGCAAGTATTGCTTAGCTTAAATGTGTTATGGCTTTTGTATATACAATTTTTGTTGGAGTTCTTTTGTAGGTTGCCTCTCCTTGGTGCGGCGGGGTGAGCTAAATATTTGTGCAGGTTTGGCTTCATGTTTTTCACGCGTCTTCTTGTATGCTCACTGGCTGAGCATTGGGTAACCTCTTCCCTTGTCTCTATCTGATTTAAATTTCTATATCATATGCTGTGTAGCTTAGTTTAAGTCTGGGGGAGAGCCAGTATTTGTTACCTTTTGCACGCGCACATTTCATGTGCATACTAGAAGCTTTCATTGTTTTATTTTGATTAGTTCATTGCATCGCACACCACTGCACCCACATGAGTGTGTGCTTAGTTGTTAGCGTCCTGCGAGCTAAACTCGTTTCTTTTGTATGATTTGGGAAAATTATTCTACTGGCATAGGATTATGAGACTGAGTAAAATGTTGACTCCTGCAGTGCTCTTAGTTGAGTGCTCTCGTCTCGCGTGGAAATTGGAGTAGATGTAATTTTTTTTATGCTTATAGTTTATATTTTTTTCTATTTGCGTAAATACACTTTATTTTACTCAAAAATTGGTGAATCTGGTTTGATCGAACGGTAGTGTATGGATGTGTGTAGCCATCACTAGACTCATTTTGCTCAAGTCGGGAGGGAGGATCATCTTTCTCGGTGGCTAAGAACTTGCCCCAAGCTACTCTCGAAGCATTGGTGCATGTTTAGTCAAGCGTGAGCGTGATGTAAGCCATCATTTTTGGCCCGGTTGAGCTTTGTATCATTCATAACGTCTTATCCTCGCTAAGCCCCGTTGTGCCTACCCATTCTTTTGATTCAGCTCCACCATTATTTCACCAAAGCCTCATAGCCGATCCTAGTCGCACACCCAAGTCGAGCTTTAGTGTTTTACATTTTCATTTTGGAGTGTTGAAGTGGTGATATTTCTTGTGAATATGTGGATGTGCTCCAATGTTTTTATTTGCTGAAAAAAAATGATTTGAAAAATATATGAAAATATCTGTGAAATAGAAAAGTGAAAAGAAAAAGTATAATTGAAAATTCTATTTGAGATGAGTTTGTATTTGAAGTAGGCGGTGCACACACCCATATTTTAAAAATTAAGTATGGGGGTGTGGTGTACCCGCATGTATTTTGGTTAGCGAATGGATTCTTTTTTTATGCTAGCACATTTGAGTTAGGTGCGTAGCCTTCTTATTTATCTTTATTTACCTCACCGAAACCCAAGCCCCATTTCTTATCCTAAAAGTCCTGCGGATTCACGCTTGAGTCGAACTAGTACCGTGGAGAGAGTGTGAACGGGCAAGCATATGGTCCCCGACATTGATGGAATTCTTTGGAGGTGATCCTGAGCCCCGATCTTTGGCAAGGCTCACCTTAGTGGTCTGCCTACTTTCTTCATACGCGTGACTGGAAGATTCACCGTGATTCCATTTTTTAGTAATAATAAAAGTTTGATACACATTGCGAAAAGTATAAACTATTTTTTATACTTAGAAATTTCATCTATTATATTTTTATGCGCTCAAGCATGCGACTTCGCATGGTACTCCGAATCTCAATTTCTGTGTTCGCTAGCTTATATGTCCTATTTGCATAGATTTTGTTTGCTCGGGACGCGCAAACAGGTAAGTCTGGGGGTGTAATGAGTCCTATTTATATAGGATTTTTCGGACTCATCTATTGTTTTCTCACTCGTGCACCGCATTTTAGCCGGTAATTGGTTATATTTGCTTCGTCGGTCTATGACCACTTTATGTACTATTTTGGCCCATGGGTGTGCAATTGCACATTTTGTTGTCGGGGGTAAGCACCTGGTGCTCCCCATGGCTCTTTCTGGATGTTGTTGATTGCATTCTGGTGCTGGGAGTTTTTGCTCCAACTTGGTTTTATTGTTATGCAGGTAGTCTGGACGTCCAGGATTCATTTTCAAGCTTCTGTGTAAAACAACGGTCGTGCAAATTTCTTCTTGCACTGTCTCATGGCAATCATGCGTTATACACAGCAATTCTGGGGATGTCTATGGCTACCCGTGCGTTTTGTTCCCGCATGGTTTCGGCCTAACCATGCGAGAGGGAAACACACCGTCTGCATATTTTTCTATGCATTTCAGCTTTCTGTGGTTAATCGTACGTTTCCTTCACGCACGGGCGGAGGTGCCCGTGCGCGAGTAAAATGCACGGTTCTCCTGTTTTACCTTGTTTTCCTGCGCTCTGTGTTTACCCGTGCGATTTCCATCACGCACAGGCGGAAGCTCCCGTGCGCGAGTAAAACGCACGGGTCAACGCATCTTCATCCGCAAGCTTGTCCTGGAAGTTAATAACCCACAGTTAACGCACGGTCGTGCGTCAAACCGTGCATGCCTATTTTTCTAACCTGCTTCTATTTAAAGCTCAGATTTCCCACCATTAGAAAAAAGATCTACATTGCTGCCATTCCAGCAGCCTTTTAGGGCAAAGCTCTGTCTTTCCACCTCCACCCTCCATCTTCCACCAAGAAGAGAAGCTTCAGCCATGCTCGCGAAGTCTACACCTTGTCGGTGCTTGCTCTCGGCCTCCTCCATCATCCTTTAAGCTCCATTTCAAGTTCTGATGGTGTATCTATCAAGCAAAGGGAAGCTTACAACTTTCTTCTGCATCGTGACACGAAGAAGCTAGACGGGTCCATTGGAATGTAGTGACAGCCCTTCTCTACCCCAGACGTAGTTGAGGACCAAGCTTGGACGTGGATTGGCAACCCGACAATTCCTTCCACAACTCCTCGACGAGCCTTCAGATTCGGTCGATCTCTTGACTTGTTCTTGCTTTCTTGTTGAATATGTGTGTTTAAATCTGTTTATGTAATGATGTGCACTTTAGTTGTAAACATTATTTGTTTCATGTCTATGTGAACTTATTTTGGTTTACCGCTTTAGTTGCTTGAGTAGCGCCCGCATTTCCATCCACCACCACATCCAGTTTTGCTGCTCTAGCAATTGCTAGAGGCGTGCGTAGCGAAGAGGTTCTCTCGACCCTCATTTCGCCGTTCTCACCACCTCATCTGCAAGCCTACTCGTTCATCTGCCTAGCGATTCGGTGCATAGCGGCACGTGTAGTCTTCCATCTCGCCCTACAAATCATCACATAGCAGCGTTACATAGGAGTAGTTTATAGTAGTTTACTTTCTTTTTCCGCAAACAACCAAAACCCCCCTTTCGTTGGTTAGACTGTTGGACTTCAATCTCAAGTCCTTCTTGTTAGATAAATCCCCCTTGCGGTGTTCCTTGAGAGATTCGATACTTGGGAAAGCCTCCCCATTTTATATTACTTATGCTAGCGTTACACTTGTCGTAAGCGAATCAAGTTTTTAAGCGCATTACCGCGGTCATTTCCTAACTTCACGGTCGTCGCCGCCGTTTCGTAATGCCTTAGCTGCCGCTGCCATCGTCTCTCAACACCAGGGCTGTCGCTGCTATCATTTCCCAACTGCATGGACGCCACCGCCATTGTTTCCCAACGTTGTGGCTGCCACCATCACCTCTCAACACCACGACTGCCCTTCTTCGTTTGCCAACTTCACGGATGTCGTCACCGTCATCTCCCAACACCACAACAGCCACCGCCGTCGTCTTCCAACACAATGAACAATTCCATCGTCGTCGGCCTCTGCCATCGTCGTCGACCTCGCCTGCCACTCGTCGGACTGCGCCATCGTCACCGGCCTCTTTCTCACCGTTCGGCCTACCTCCACTATTCGGCCTTCGCCGCCGGCCGGATTTTTGGCCGCCACTAATCCTCCACCGTCTAATCACACTCCTACAATTTCTGTCATCGGTTACATGGGTAACCACCCACATAACCGTCCGTATGACCTTCCGTAGTAGGGAAAGTGCGTGGCCAAAATTAGAATTGGTCTGCGTTTAATATAATTAATATAATAATATGAGTTTATTATGTTATGAGTTCAGTCTGCAAATATTAAATTAGGTTGTTACGGTCTGCGGATATTCGGGTAACCACCTTAACTACCTTTAGGGCATATAAATAGAGCTCCAGTCCCTCATTCATTTCCATTTCTTCTCTGCACCGAAAATCCTCCCACAGAATTTATCCCTCCTCCTACAAAATTTCAAACTCCTCATCCTACGAAAAATCTCTCTACTCCTCCCACAAAATTTCTCTCTCCTCCTCCCACAAAATTTCTCTCCTCCTCCTCTTGTCTTCCTTGCACGGTTCCGCGCACGCCTCTGCATGCTCTTCTCCAGGAAGCGCTCCACGAGCTCTCCTGTAACACCCCGAAACTCAAAAGAGAGATGGGTGGCATTTTTAAGCCAAGACGGGGTTTTAAAGCAGGTGACACGGGTCTCAACACGGGCGTGTCGGAGGCCGTGTCAGGGCGTGTTCGACCACGGGTCGTGCGGTCGATGCTTTAGCGGTCGACGATCGTCGAGTTGTAGAATACGGCCTAGGACACGGGCGTGTCCCAGGCCGTGTCACTCCAGGGAATCTGCAAGTGTGGTACACGGGTCGTGACACGGGCAAGAACACGGGCGTGTCTGATGCCGTGTCACAAGGCCGTGTACCTCTCTGACTGCGAAGTGTTGGTCGATCGCACACGGGGGGGCGTGACACGGGTCCCGACACGGGCGTGTGAAAAGTGACACGGGCGTGTCGGAGGCCGTGTCAAAGGCCGTGTGCTGGTTTCCGAATCGGTCGAGACGGCGAATGAACTACACGGCCAGGCACACGGCCGTATTGCAACCCATGTTCGGCCCAGATTTTATAATTTGAGGCCTAATCGTGGTCGTTCATTTCCTTGGCTTTGGATCCGACGGTGGGGGGGCTGCTCCTGGATGGTTTTAGCCGGGATAAGGGTTTCAAAACCCTCATTCTCTTTTTCCATTCTCTTTCTAAATCCTAGAGAGAGGGGAGAGCAAGGTGAGAGGTTAGAGACAAAGATCCGGCCGCCGGTGGAATGTCGGAGCTCCGAATTGCGATCCGAGTCCAGATCCGCGGAGGTGACGCCGTTGCGGTGCTTTCCAACCGCATAGTTTTTCATGGCGCCGTGGAAGAATGCAAGGGTAACGATTTCTCATCCTTGGGCATGTGAAGCCCTTTTTCCCTTTGCATAGGAAGCCCTCTCTCGCGAGTGAGCGAAGGGTTGGAGCGTTCCTTGGGGTAGATATTTAAAGTCCCCCTTGTGTAGAGTCCGTATGCGAAAACGGACATAGGCATTGTGTGTGAAGCCTATCCGGACAAGTAGAGCCGGATCGGTGATGTTGCATTGCATATGAACCGGGGAAGACTTCGGGTGTTTGGGCGTTTTTCGGGTTTTCTACGTGGTAGATTGCAACAGGGAGCCTTGGAGATTAACTCTAAGGTGCACCCGGAAAACTGGGCAAAAGCGAGTTTTGCCAACACGATGGCCGGGGAGCCAACGTGAACATAACCGGGTTATGTGATTGTTGTGGAGGAAACGGGACTCGATGAGTCTTGACCTGCGCATATGGCTTAAATTACCGTTGCGATATGAGCACGGGTCAGGCGGAACCGTACCCGATCTATGTCGTTCGGTGGGACCGTTGGCATGGATGAGAGTCTTTGGCGGTCTATGGCTTAAATTGTCGTGACCAAGGCCAAGAAGACAAAATGCTCATATGGTTGGCCGTCCAAGAGGCGGTGGTGGAACGGGAACGTCTATGGCTTGAATTGACGTGACGTTGGCCGGTTCGCCGTGAATGTGCCCTGTGTGCACGAGGTGTGTGGCCGTGTGAGCCTACGCCTGTGATGTTGTGTGTTTATGCTAATAAATTGCTTATACTAATAAAGTGCAGGGAAAGAGCATCGCCGCCCCGATTTTGGGGCGGGATCGTTATAATTTGGTCAGCATAGCTGACCGTTATTTTGTTTACCATCGGGCGGTGGATTGTGGCTTGCAGGTACTGCGGAGCCGAACGGGAAATAGCGGGCTAAAGCCCTTGAAGCTGTGCCGGCCCTTGAAGGCCTAATTGTTTATGTTTTTCCCGTTTATCATGTATGGCCGGCCTGCGTGCCGAGGTTTGGAAAACACTTTATTTAAAGCAAACTGTTGTAAGGCCTTAAGGCCCGTACTCGTGTATTGTACATTCCTATTTGGTTTGTGTAGTGGACATTCATGCGTGTGGCTGGGTTCTTTCCTTTCTTGCAACTTAATAATTGCTTCCGCTAGGTGTTGTGTAGGACGTTATGATTGGTTGATTGGTTTCAACGCGTAACCAACCGGTCTGTCCATAGTATATGGCGTCGGGCCCCGGCCGGACCTACTGCTATATGCTATCCGACGGATAGGGGTGTTACAAATTGGTATCAGACTACAGGTTTCGGTCAAACTTAAATGAATTCGTGGACGAATTCACTTTAAGGGGTGGTGAGCACATGTGTGCGTCATCGTTATAACATGAAAAGAACCCATGAATGTCCACTTAGGAATGAAAATACAAATGTTTGAGGAACCTGCGTGTTCCTATAATTGTTGTTTGCAGTAATATTTGGTCGCTTATCGGTGTTTTGCACGATTATAGGTGACCAGGAGTGGTGCTGGGCCGTCAGAACGGCCAGGTTCTGAGGCAAGCAGTGCGCCAAGTGAAGCGCCTGCAACACCTCCGTCTGCCGAGACCATTAGGTTAGTGGCAGAAGCTGTCATGGCGATGATTAATGTGTAACCTGCAAGACAGGTGCAGCAGCCTGCTCCTGCGGAGGAGCAAGTGTCGCTCCAAGCGGCGGAGCCTAGAAGGGTTGAGCAGGTGGCTGTGGAGCCGGAGTTGCCTCGGAGAGCAACTGAAAGACAGTTGAAGCATGTGATGGGCTTCCACCCACCGGTATTCTCGGGAACGGGAACCCCGACCCAGGCTGAGGATTGGCTCTCAAGAGTCAATTGGGTGATGACAGCAACAGAAACGGAAGAGTGGCAGAAGACCACGATAGCGACGTTCCTTTTGGATGGGGACGCAAGGTTATGGTGGGAAGGCCTAGAGCTACACCAGTTGAGGGGAAGGCCGTTGGCCGTAGTTCCTATGGCGGAGTTTGCAAGATTGTTCATGGCTCGATACCTCCCCTCAGCGCAGAGGATCGCATTGGAGAACGAGTTCCAAAAGTTGGTGCAAGGAGATAGCATTGTAGACGAGTACCTCCACGAGTTTACTCGGTTGGGGAGATATTCTAGCGCTACCTTTGCCGACGATGAGCGAAAGACTAACCGCTTCTACGAAGGGTTAAGAGATGAGCTGAGGTTGGTACTGTCGGGGCCTATGGCGCAGGGTTTCCTAACCTTGGTCAACTCAGCCCGGTCCTTGGAGAAGGACATGAGAAATGTGCAAGCTAAGAAGGAATCTGGCGGGAAGAAATCGGAGTTCAAAGCGCCGACTACGTCGAAGTCGAGCTATCGAAAATTCTTCAAGAAGACTAGGCCGTCAGGTCCAGCTTCTTCTACAGGTGCCTCAGGGGCAACTACCAACCGAACCCCGGGCGCTTGTTTCACGTGTGGAAAGACTGGGCACTTTGCCCGCGATTGCTGGAGCGGACGCCCAAAATCCGAGAGGAAGCAAGGAGCTACTTACGAAGAGAAGGGCAAGGCGGTGGAGTCAACCGCGTCTCACTATGCTCCGACTCAGCCTAGAGTCTACAACTTGGGGCAGCAAGAGGCCATTAAACAAGCGGATGTGGTGACAGGTACGAGTAAATTTATAGCAAGTTAACTTAGATACTATTGTTTATTGCTTGTTAGCCTAATATGGTTTGCATAGGCTTTGTTTTGATTAGTGATAGTCCGGCACGGGCACTGTTCGATACGGGAGCTTCACACTCCTTCTTGTCCGAAAATTTTATATCGCGCATCGGAGTCACTTCTTCGATGGCGAAGGACAAGTTGGATGTGCTGCTACTGAATGGGTGCTCGATGCGTGCGGATAGAGTGTGCGCCGTAAAGGTTCACATTGGGAGCCAAGAGTTTGACTTGCTAGCGTCATTGTTGCCGCTAGTAGAGTTCGACGTTATCTTTGGGATGGATTGGCTTTCGGAGCAGAAAGCTTGGATTGACTGTGACCGGAAGGAGGTCAAGCTGGGTGTTGGGCTAAGGAAAACATTCGAGGGACTCAAGGGGTCGAGCAAGACGCTGATGTCTGCTCTTTAGGTGGTAAAGGCAGTTCGTGCTGGTGCAGAGCTGTTCTTCGCAATAGTGGGGGCTGTGGAGCCAAAGTCCATAATGGAAAGCATCCCCGTGGTTTGTGAATACCCTGATGTGTTTTCGTATAGTCTTCCCGGGGCCCCACCGTGGCGAGAGATTGATTTCACCATCGAGCTCGTACCGGGGGCCAAACCGGTGTCACGTGCTCCGTATAGGTTGGCGCCTAAGGAGATGGCAGAGTTGAAAGTTCAGCTAGAGGAGCTGATGGATCAAGGTTATGTGCGTCCAAGCTCGTCGCCTTGGAGCACACCGGTCCTCTTCGTTAAGAAGAAGGATGGTAGTATGCGGTTGTGTATCGACTACAGAGAGTTGAACAAGCTGATAGAAAAGAACAAGTACCCGATCCCGAGAATTGATGATCTCTTTGATCAGTTAGTCGGATCGTCGGTATATTCTAAGTTGGACTTGAAGTCGGGGTACTATCAGTTGAGGATAAGGGAATGTGATATCCCGAAGACGGCGTTCAGCACAAGGTATGGGCATTTCGAGTTCACGGTCATGCCGTTTGGACTGACGAATGCGCCATCAGTGTTTATGGACTTGATGAACAGGACGTTCCGAGATTTCTTGGATCGCTTTGTGATCGTCTTTATTGATGATATATTGGTGTACTCGCAGTGCAAAGAAGATCACTTCAAGCACTTGCATCTAGTGTTGGAGACTTTGAGGAGGAATGAGCTTTATGCGAAATTCTCCAAGTGCGAGTTCTGGCTACCCTCAGTAGCGTTCCTTGGTCACATTGTTAGTGGGGAAGGTATAGCGGTGGATCCGGCGAAGATCGTTGCGATACGGGAGTGGCCTGTGTTGTCTTCTGTCGCGGAAGTCCGTAGTTTTCTCGGGCTTACCGGATATTACAGGCGCTTCGTAGAGAACTTCTTGCGGATAGCGCTACCTCTTACGAAGTTGACGAGGAAAGATCAGAGATTCTTGTGAACGCAGGAGTGCGTGCAAGCATTTGAGGAGCTGAAGAGACGGTTGACCACGGCGCCAGTGCTTAGTTCGCCGAGTGGGACCGAGGGCTTCGAGGTGTATAGTGATGCCTCGGGTAGTGGTTTGGGCTGCGTGTTGTTGCAGTATGGGAGCATGATAGCTTATGGATCGCGTCAGCTGAAAGTGCATGAAAGGAACTATCCGGTCCACGACTTGGAGTTGGCGGCCGTGATATTTGCACTTAAGCTGTGGAGGCACTACCTATACGGTGTAAGGGTCGATATATATACCGATCACAAGAGCCTGAAGTACCTATTGGAACAGAAGGATCTTAACATGAGGCAGAGGAGGTGGATGGAGTTCCTGGGAGACTACACCTTCAAGATTCATTATGTACCCGGGAAGGGCAATACGGTTGCTGATGCGTTGAGTCGCAGGGCTCCCGCCCAAGCCAACTGGTTGTCGGTGCATGATGAGCGGCTGATACAGGAGTTGGAGGAGCTTGAGATCTGTTGCGTTGACAAGAAGACGAGCGCCAAAGCAATGTTGAACTGGACAGAGGTCCAGTATGACCTGGCTGATCGGGTTCGGCAGGCATTGGAGTTAGATGACTCCATGAAGGAGCTTATGGAGGCGGCGTTGGATGGGTCAAATTCCCAGTTTTCAGTGGAAGATGGGTTGCTAAGGAAGGATCATCGGTTGTGCGTCCCAAGCGGGAGTAACCTACGGGCGGAGTTGATGTACGAGGCTCATCATACCAAGTACTCGATCCACCCAGGGAGCACAAAGATGTACCGTGACCTCAAGAAGCTGTTTTGGTGGCCGGGGCTTAAGAAAGATGTGGCGTTGTTTGTGGCTAAGTGCCAAACATGCGCCTTGGTGAAGGCGGAGTGCCAAAAGCCGGGAGGATTTCTTAAGTCCTTGCCTATACCGGAGTGGAAGTTCGACGACATATCTATGGACTTTGTGCATGGGTTGCTAAGATCGCAGAAAGGGAATGACGCCATCTGGGTGATTGTAGACCGGTTAACAAAGGTATCACACTTCATTCCGCATAGGAAGGATGATCCAGTGGAGAAATTGGCAAAGTTGTATGTTGACAACAAAGTTAGACTGCATGGTGTGCCTCGCAGCATTGTGAGTGATCGCGATGGGCGTTTCACGTCCAATGATTGGAGGTTGGTGCAGCAGATGCTGGGGACAAAGTTGAAGTTCAGCACAGCCTTCCATCCGCAGACGGATGGGCAGACCGAGAGAGTCAATAGAACGATGGAGGACATGCTCCGCATGTGTGTCCTAGACTTCGGGAAGCATTGGGAGGACCACCTGTATTTGGTGGAGTTTGCGTACAACAATGGCAACCAAGCGAGCATACAAATGGCACCCTTCGAGGCCCTGTATGGTAGGAAGTGTCGCACGCCGTTATCGTGGCTTGAAATGGGTGAGGCAAGGTTGTACAAGAAGCAGGAGGTGGAAAATGCTACTTATTTGGTGCGGATCATTCGAGAGCGTTTGCTGATCGCTCAGGATAGGAAAGCTAAGTACTACAATGCCAAGCATCGGAATGTGGAGTTCGCGGTGGGCGATTGGGTGTACTTGAAAGTAAAGCCGTTCAAGGGTGTTTCGCGGGTGAGACGCTTGAAGAAGCTGAGCCCAAGATACCTTGGACCCTTTGAGATTCTGGAGCGGGTCGGCGAAGCGTCTTATCATTTGAAGTTATCGGTAGAGTTGAGTGGACTACACGATGTGTTCCACATCTCTGTATTGCGGAAGGCGGTGCAAGAGCCTTCGCAGGTGATCGCAGTTGATCAAGTACCGGTGGACGAAGGGTTGACGACTAGGGTCAAGCCCGTTCGTATTGAAGACTCTGAAGTTAAGCGACTTCGTATCAAGGAGATCCGAATGGTCAAGGTCCGTTGGGACAATTACGGTCGTGAGGAGCTCTCTTGGGAGCGGGAGCAGACCATGCTGGAGGAGTACCCCGAGTTATTTCGCTCAGGTACCGCTCTTGGTTTTATGTTTACTTTCCTTTAGTAATTTCGTGGGCGAAATTCTTTTAAGGGGGAGAGAGTTGTAACACCCCGAAACTCAAAAGAGAGACGGGTGGCATTTTTAAGCCAAGACGGGGTTTTGAAGCAGGTGACACGGGTCTCGACACGGGCATGTCGGAGGCCGTGTCAGGGCATGTTCGACCACGGGTCGTGCGGTCGACGCTTTGGCGGTCGACGATCGTCGAGTTGTAGAACACGGCCTAGGACACGGGCGTGTCCCAGGTCGTGTCACTCCAGGGAATTTGCAAGTGTGGTACACGGGCCGTGACACGGTCAAGAACACGGGCGTGTCAAATTTGACACGGGCGTGTCTGATGCCGTATCATAAGGCTGTGTACCTCTCTGACTGCGAAATGTTGGTCGATCGCACACGGGGGGCGTGACACGGGTCCCGACACGGGCGTGTGAAAAGTGACACGGGCGTGTCGGAGGCCGTGTCAAAGGCCGTGTGCTGGTTTCCGAATCGGTCGAGACGACGAATGAACTACACGGCCGTGTTGCAACCCGTGTTCGGCCCAGATTTTATAATTTAAGGCCTAATCGTGGCCGTTCATTTCCTTGGCTTTGGATCCGACGGTGGGGGGCTTCTCCTGGATGGTTTTAGTCGGGATAAGGGTTTCAAAACCCTCATTCTCTTTTTCCATTCTCTTTCTAAATCTTAGAGAGAGGGGAGAGCAAGGTGTGAGGTTGGAGACCAAGATCCGGCCGCCGGTGGAGTGTCGGAGCTCCGAATCGCGATCCGAGTCCAGATCCGCGGAGGTGACGCCGTTGCGGTGCTTTCCAACCGCATAGTTTTTCATGGCGCCGCGGAAGAATGCAAGGGTAACGATTTCTCATCCTTGGGCATGTGAAGCCCTTTTCCCCTTTGCATAGGAAGCCCTCTCTCGCGAGTGAGCGAAGGGTTGGAGCGTTCCTTGGGGTAGATATGTAAAGTCCCCCTTGTGTAGAGTCCGTATGCGAAAACGGACATAGGCATTGTGTGTGAAGCCTATCCGGACAAGTAGAGCCGGATCGGTGATGTTGCATTGCATATGAACCGGGGAAGACTCCGGGTGTTTGGGCGTTTTTCAGGTTTTCTACGTGGTAGATTACAACAGGGAGCCTTGGAGATTAACTCCAAGGTGCACCCGGAAAACTGGGCAAAAGCGAGTTTTGCCAACACGATGGCCGGGGAGCCAACGTGAACATAACCGGGTTATGTGATTGTTGTGGCAGAAACGGGACTCGGTGAGTCTTGACCTGCGCATATGGCTTAAATTGTCGTTGCGATATGAGCACGGGTCAGGCGGAACCGTACCCGATCTATGTCGTTCGGTGGGACCGTTGGCATGGATGAGAGTCTTCGACGGTCTATGGCTTAAATTGTCGTGACCAAGGCCAAGAAGACAAAATGCTCATATGGTTGGCCGTCCAAGAGGCAGTGGTGGAACGGGAACGTCTATGGCTTGAATTGACGTGACGTTGGCCGGTTCGCCGTGAATGCGCCCTGTGTGCACGAGGTGTGTGGCCGTGCGAGCCTACGCCTGTGATGTTGTGTGTTTATGCTAATAAATTGCCTATACTAATAAAGTGCAGGGAATGAGCATCGCCGCCCCGATTTTGGGGCGGGATCGTTATAATTTGGTCAGCATAGCTGACCGTTATTTTGTTTACCACCGGGCGGTGGATTGTGGCTTGCAGGTGCTGCGGAGCCGAGCGGGAAATAGCGGGCTAAAGCCCTTGAAGCTGTGCCGGCCCTCGAAGGCCTAGTTGTTTATGTTTTTCCCGTTTATCATGTATGACCGGCCTGCGTGCCGAGGTTTGGAAAACACTTTATTTAAAGCAAACTGTTGTAAGGCCTTAAGGCCCGTACTCGTGTATTGTACATTCCTATTTGGTTTGTGTAGTAGACATTCATGCGTGTGGCTGGGTTCTTTCCTTTCTTGCAACTTAATAATTGCTTTCGCTAGGTGTTGTGTAGGACGTTATGATTGGTTGTTGGGGTTTGTCTCCACAATACCTCAGATTTGTAGGAAGTCAGACCTTGAACTAAGATGAATTAAGATGTATTTGATGTGGTATTTGAGTTGTATGTGTGCAGGTCCTAATTGCCAAGTGTAGACCAATGTCAGTCTATAATGGGTCATCAAACACAGGACTATGCAATGTAATCCCTCATTGTGTGATCCAAAGTGTTGGCCCATGTATAGCCTCTCTATTGGGATACACTTCTCATTCATGCACTTGGATTGATGGACAGAAGCATTGGAGCTAATTTCCTCAGAAATTTTTTCTAAGTCCAAAATACTCGAGTAACCCCTCTCTTATACTCGAGTATCAGACTTAATACTCGAGTAGCCAGTTAGTTATACTCGAGTAGTTAGTGAGACATACTCGAGTAATCAGTTAGACTTACTCGAGTAGGGTCTGAATACTCGTGTAGATATATCTATACTCGAGTAGTTAAGTAGTCATACTCGAGTAGCTCTTTTCATACTCGAGTAAGTAACTTAATCACTCGAGTAAATCTTGTATCATACTCGAGTAGATCCATTTCTTCCCTTCTCTGCAAGTTCAAGTAGTTATACTCGAGTAGTTTCTTTTAATACTCGAGTAAGTGTTTCTATACTCGAGTAATTGATTTTTTATATACTCGAGTAAATTATTCGATACTCGAGTAGTTGATTTTAATACTCGAGTAAGTATTTCCATACTCGAGTAATTGACTTTGATACTCGAGTAAGTGAATGTTTCCCGGATACATATTCTGATACTCGAGTAATTCCCCTTTCACTCGAGTATATCTTTTTTTCACTCGAGTATATCTTTCTGATACTCGAGTATATCGTTCTGATACTCGAGTATATCTTTTCTGATGCTCGAGTAGTTTGTTTTTTTGCACTCAAGTAAATTTCTCTTCTCATACTCGAGTATACTCCTCTTTATCACTCGAGTATCTGAATTCCCATACTCGAGTATATCTTCTCTTACTCGAGTATAGCAGTTCTCTATTCCAGAATTTTTTTTTTCTCTTCGAATTCACCTTAAGTATTTTGAATCCGTCATTTCTGATTGGTCCACGTGTCATCCTTAATTAAGATTATGACCGTTGGAGTCCACCTATAAATAGGTCATTTCAGAATTGACTAATTAACAAGATTACAGAGATATTCTTTTTAAGAAAGAGAAAATTCCGTGAACCCTAATTCTCACGCCGCCGCCATTGTTGTTCGCAGAAAAAGCTTTGGATCGCCCCGATCTCCATCTTCAACGACTGTTTCTCCAGCGATCCAGACAAAAGTGAATCACTCGATCTCGCCGAGCCTCAAAGATTCCAGATCTATCTTCTCGATCGAGGTGGTTCTAGTTTTCAGATTCGTGGATCTCTCTCAAGTCATCTTCAACCTTTTCTGATCAAGCCGAAGTTCCTAAAGAAGAAGACTGTCAAAGATCCAGATCTGAGATTATTGTTTTGACTTTTTATTCCCAAACCAAAATTTCTTTGTAGGAGTTTTTCTCCGAGATTTGTAGGAAGATCTTTCTTCCGAGCTTTGTAGATCCAGTTGGATCGAGTTTTGTAGGAACGTGGTTCCGAGGTGTAGGATTGTTTTCAATACGAGATAGTGGAGTAGCCGAGTCTAGTGATTTGCTAGATCGGTGAGGAAAGTGGACGTACCCAAGATTGGGGAACCACTATAAATCTTTTGTCTCCTGTGATTGCTTGATGTGCGGTGTGTTAAATTTTTAATTCCGCATTTGACACGCATTTCACCTATTCACCCCCCCTCTTGGTGATTTAGGCTAACAACTTAGACCTCTCAATTGGTATCAGAGGGAGGTTGATCGTTATAAGGTTAACACCTTGATCGTATCCTTCTAAGTTGAGTATCAAGCATGAGTAAGACTAAGGATTTTGCCAAGCTCCCTATCTGCACCAAGAACAACTTTCCTATGTGGAAGGAAAGGATCAAATTCTTCATGGAAGCTGTAGACCCTCAGATCTTCATGATTGTTGAAGAAGGTCCTCATGTTCCTATGACCGCATCAACAATAGATCCAACTAGAAAGGTACCAAAGAAATTGATGGATCTAGACAAGGATGAGATTGCACTTGTCTCTCTGGACAAGAAAGCAAAGAATATCATAGCAAGTGCAGTCGATGACTCAATGCTGCAAAATCTGATTCATTGCCAATCTGCCAAGGAGATGTGGCAATCCCTAGTGACTCTAATGGAAGGTACAGAGGAAGTGAGGGATGATCGTAGATCCCTACTGAACCAGAAATATGAAGCCTTCAGGCAGGGTCATAAGGAAGCCATAGCTGACACGTTCGAGAACTTTTTCAAGATAGTGAACGGCCTAAGAGTTTATGGTCGAGTCTTCACCAACAGGGAACTCAATGACAAATTCTTAAGATCCCTGACCAAGGAATAGGATAATAAGGTATGTGCCATTCGGGAGTTTGGAAGGTTAGCTGAGACGGACCCGCAGAATCTGTTCGGAAAGCTTATGTCTTACGAGCTGCAAATCAACTCAAGAAAAGCTGAAGAAGAGACAAGCAGGTCTGCATCCAAAGAGAAATCTGTCGCTCTAAAGGCAGATAGCTCAAGGAAAATAAAGGCTAGCTCTCCTGCCCCAGTTCCTGAGGCTGATGAAGAAGAATCATCTGAGCCTAGCTCATCTGGCTCAGAACTATCTGATGAAGAGTTCTCCCTACTCTCAAGGCAGTTCAAGAAGTTCTTGAACAAGAAGAAGCAATGGAGAGGCAAGGATGCCTCATATAGAAGATCATGACATGATGGTGATCATCGGAAGAAAGGCTCAAGCAGCCATGACAGGTATAATTCTAAACAGAACAAACAGATCTCAACTGACATCATTTGTTATTGTTGTAGTAAGCCAGGTCACGTCATCGCCGATTGCCCTCACAAAAAGAAAGAGGGTGGAAGAAGAGAGGAAAAGAAATCCTCACACCATAAGAACAGGAAAGAGAAAAGCTTAGTAGCCAAGAAGAGCAAAACTCTCAGCGACTCTGACTCATCTGAGTCGAGTGAAGAAGAGGAAGCTTACTTTGGGCTCATGGCTCATTCAGATGATGAACAAGTCCCCCAGTTTACTGGGGAGGTAAAATCTCACACTCCTCTCTCTGATTCTGATGATGACAATGAGCAAGAGGGATATTCCTCTGAAGATGAATCTGAGCTCATGGGTCAGTATAAGGAGTTACTCACCGCCTACGAAAAATGTCGTAGATTAATGAAAACTCAAGCCAAAGAGATAAATACTCTACGAGCTAGTGAGAGTAGCTTGAGAGAAGAAGTCGATAAGACTAACTCTCTTCAAGAGAACCTCAATGCAGCTATGGAGGGATACAATAAAGCTCTCAAGCACATCGACCGTAAAGAGGAAATCATCAAAGAATTGGAACGACAACTCGAGGCTGAAAAGAAGCTTGTTGAGAGTTTCTCCAAGCCTAAGACAGTTCTTCCAATCGTTGCTGAATTCTCTGCTAAGGCCAAGGGTGCTGGTTTAGGCCACATTGTCTCTTCTAGTAAATCCTCTAGGAGAAACAAGGCTAAGAGAAAGAATAAGGCTGCCCGGAAGGCTCTAGCTGAAGAAAAAGGGAAAGCTCCCTTGGAACCTGTTGTGTTCAAGAAAGTTATCTTTCCCACGAACGAACTCGATTATGAGTCCACCTACGGACACTTTTCTAGGCCGATCCCTGAGAAGCCTAAGTCAAGATACCAAGGTTGGACTCGTCCTCGTAACTTTGGCGAGAGTGTCTTCAAGGCACCTTATGAGGAGATTCAGCTTCAAAGCTATGGACCTTATGCTCACGGTCATAATTTCAAAAAGACACCAAAAGTAAAACCCATTGTAGAAAAGCCTATGAAGGAGAAGACCTCATGTAACTGCCATCATCATGAAGCCTCCTCCTCCAAGAGTAAAGCTCCTGCTGGACCTTCATTCCAGAAAGTCAAGCAGGACCACACAAGGCAAAGATACAACAGGTTCAACTGTTGGTGCTGTGGCAGAATTGGTCATTTTGCTAGTGATTGTTGGTTCAATCCTGAAAATGCTGCAACCCCTAAAGTTAGCAACGTGAGAGTGACCACTCATGAGGCTAATACTCGTAGGGGGAGTATTCTAACTCGAGACCAAGGACCCAAACTTGTTTGGGTTCCTAAGGCTAAATGATTGTAATTGCAGGTATGTCCAAAGGCCACCAAAACGCCAATCTGGTACTTGGACAGTGGATGCTCTCGGCATATGACCGGGACAAGGAGCCTACTACAGAATTACACCCCAGTCTGCAACGGACCAAAGGTCATCTTTGGAGGTTCAGATCGAGGAATCACTAAAGGCTATGGTATGATTTCTAATGGTAGCGTATCCTTTTCGAATGTAGCATATGTTGAAGGATTGGAACACAATCTCATCAGCATAAGCCAACTATGCGACAAAGGATACGTAGTTGAATTTCATGCTGACAAGTGTTTGATAAAGTCGGTTAACAATATGGAAACTATTTTATCAGGCACTCGAAGCAGAAATATTTTCCGTTTAAATTTTATCTGTATTGACTCTTCGACACCAGTGTGTTTGTTAGCAAAAAGTAGTGCATCTCTTGCTGACCAATGGCACAAGAGACTAACACATATTAATTTCAAAACTATTAATAAATTATTCTCTCAAAACTTAGTGCGTGATGCACCTAATGTCAAGTGCGTTACGGACAGTCCTTGTCACGCTTGTATCAAAGGCAAGCAAACAAGAAGTTCGTTTAAAAGCATAATAGGCAAGGATTCCAATAGAAGTTTGCAGCTTCTCCATATGGACTTGTTTGGTCCACTGCAGGTTAGGAGTTTGGGAGGTAAGGAATATACGTTGGTTATTGTGGATGATTACTCGCGCTTTGCGTGGGTGTTCTTTCTGAAACACAAGTCAGATACCTTCAGTACTTTCACAAATTTTGTGAGGCAGATCCAGAATGAATACAACTGTTTCGTAGTCAAAATCAGAAGTGACAATGGAACGGAATTCAAATCTGGAGCCATGACAGAATTTTGTGAAAGTCAAGGTATCTTTCATGAGTTTTCCTCTCCTCGCACTCCACAGCAAAATGGAGTAGCTGAGAGAAGGAACAGAACACTCATAGAGGCTTGTCGGACCATGTTGAGTGATGCCTCACTTCCGGAGTATTTCTGGGCTGAAGCCGTCAACACCGCTTGTCACGTGCAAAATCGAGCACTCATCAACAAGAACCATGATAAGACTCCTTACGAACTTCTAAAAGGCAGGCAACCAACCATTTCATACTTTAGAATCTTTGGCTGTAAATGCTTCGTGCTTAACAATGGCAAGTATCACTCTACCAAGTTTAGCGAGAAAAGCTTTGAAGGTATTTTTGTAGGATATAGTAGCCATAGTAAGGCTTATAGAGTATTCAATAGAAAAACTCTGGTGGTGGAAGAGTCGATACATCTTGTATTTGATGAGACGAGTCTGTTGCAAAGCAACTCGTCTAGTGTGCCTATTGTAGATGCAGGTACAAAGTTGAAAGAACTTAGCTTGGATGAACCTAGTGAAGATAAAGATGAGACATTCATCAAGGTCCCCTCTACAACCACCATTGGAGAGGTGGATGATCAAGATGAAGAAGACATCCCAGCTGAAGATGCAACTCCAGTGGCTGAAGAGATCCCAGATGCAAGGACTTTAGAGTTCAGACACTTGAAGGATCATCCTGTTGACCAAATAATAGGAGATCCTCGGGATGGCGTCAGAACTCGTCGAGGTACAACTAACGAGAATTTACACTTAAGTTTTCTCTCACAGGTTGAACCAAAGAAATTTGAGGAAGCCAACTCCGACGCATCCTGGATTCTAGCCATGGAAGAAGAATTGAATCAGTTCAAACGATGCAAGGTTTGGACACTTGTTCCTAGACCCAAAGGTAAGAATGTCATTGGGACAAAATGGGTCTACCGGAACAAGATGGATGAAGATGGGATAATCGTAAAGAATAAGGCCAGACTTGTCGCCAAGGGATATCGTCAAGAAGAAGGAATCGACTTCGACCAGACTTATGTTCCAGTAGCAAGACTGGAAGCGATCAGGTTATTTCTTGCCTACGCTGCACTTAAGGGCTTTACCGTCTATCAGATGGACGTAAAGTCTGCCTTCCTGAATGGTGACATAAAGGAAGAAGTGTACGTAGAGCAACCGCCAGGTTTTGTTGATTCAACCCATCCTAATTATGTATATTTATTACAGAAAGCACTATATGGTCTTAAACAAGCTCCTCGAGCTTGGTATGAGACTCTGTCTAGCTTCCTTCTTGAGAACAAGTTCACAAGAGGAAAGATAGACAAAACATTATTTCTTAGGGAAATAAAAGGCAAGATTTTGCTAGTGCAGATCTATGTCGACGATATTATTTTCGGCTCTACGGATAACAACCTCTGCAAGAAGTTTTCTAAACTTATGCAAGGGAAGTTTGAAATGAGCAGTATGGGAGAGCTAAAGTATTTCTTAGGGCTTCAGGTGAAACAATCTGAAGATGGGATTTTCATCTCACAGACCAAGTTCACCAAAGAGCTACTTAAGAAATTCGGAATGGAGAATGCAACCTCTATGAGGACTCCAATGGCCTCAGCTATGTCTCTGGACAAGGATGAGAAAGGGAAACCTTTTGATGAAACCAAGTACAGAAGTATAATTGGGTCCTTGCTCTACCTTACTGCGAGTAGACCAGATATAATGTTCTCAACATGTGTTTGTGCTAGATTTCAGGTGAACTCTAAGGAATCTCACTACGTCGCTGCAAAGCGAATCCTGAGATACCTCAAAGGCACACCAAATCTTGGCCTATGGTACCCAAGAAGTAATGATAGTGAACTAATTGGTTTTTCAGATGCAGATTTTGCAGGTAGCAAAGACGACAGGAAAAGCACTTCCGGGACTTGCCAATTTCTCGGAAGACTTATTTCCTGGAGCAGTAAGAAGCAGAACTGTGTAGCCATCTCAACGGCTGAATAAGAGTACATCTCTGCAGGCAGCTGTTGTGCACAGCTCTTATGGATCAAGAATCAGTTTAAAGACTACAACATGCAGTTCCAGAACATTCCCCTGTTCTGTGACTCTTCCAGCGCCATAGCAATAGCCAACAACCCAGTCTCCCACAGCCGGACCAAGCACATAGAGCTTCGCTATCATTTCATCCGGGAGCATGTGGAGAATGGAGACATAGATCTACAGTATGTCTCCACAGACAGGCAAGTTGCAGATATTTTCACCAAGCCGCTGGACGAGTCCAAGTTCTCGTTCTTCAAAACTGAGCTTGGACTGCTCAACAAAGAAGACCAGTGATGGACTCTCAAGATTAAGAAGATTTCAGTAGTGTTAGCTGCTCAGAGGTACAGTTCTTCAGTGGAAATAGACATCTACCAGGGAAATTCCTTCAAGTATTAGAAACTCGAGCATCGTTACACTTACACGAGTAAACGGCTAATACTCGAGTAAAAAGTTTCATATACTCGAGTACTCCAAAAGATACTCGTGTATTAACTTCTGATACTCGAGTATGAAAATTCGTCA
Organism: Platanthera zijinensis; assembly: GCA_039513925.1. NCBI lineage: Eukaryota > Viridiplantae > Streptophyta > Magnoliopsida > Asparagales > Orchidaceae > Platanthera > Platanthera zijinensis. The sequence continues at coordinate 68,660,355 of CM077090.1, read as the reverse complement.
AGGACTTAATACTCGTGTATGCTCTTTACATACTCGAGTATGAATTCTTGATTACTCGTGTATGTTGTGACCTACTCGAGTATACTAAACCTCATACTCGTGTATGCTGTCATCCTCTACTCGAGTACTCGGAATTTTTTTTTCGGATTTTCATATTCTCTATCCGCACCAAGCAATTGCCGCCTCGTTCAGGTATGTCATTATACTTAATCCTTTTTAAACCTAATTAGGATTATTTATATATATATTCAAATCGAAAAAGTCCTTTCCACTTCTCATTCACTCGAGTAGCCGCCGACTTCTCGTATTCCCGAACCCTGTTCTTCCTCTTCCGTCGCCGCAAGATTTCTGTCTCTTCGTCTCCCAGAGCAGTTGCAGTGCTTCGTCGTCCTCGTTCTTGTTTCCTTCGCATTGCAGAATCGCCGATGGCTCCTCCCTCCTCCAAGATTGGAATCGGCTCTGAACTAGTAACAGATGGTATTGAAGAGATTTCTGATGACTTCAAGAACTTACTGATTCTCCTGGACACGGCCGGGTTGTCCTTCGTTCTTCAAGAACCCTGCCGTCTCCTGCTTCCTGAGGTTGAAGAATTCTACAGAAATCTGAAGATTAGACACAACGGCACAGTTCTGAAATCCAAGGTAAAGGGAGTTGAAATTCGGTTGGATAAAACTTCAGTCGCCACTCTGCTCCGGATGCCAGTGGTCGACGAAGAAGATGACCTAGACAAGGCAGATGCCGACCGCACCTCTCTGTTCTGCGGTCGAGATCCTGAAGGTGGAGGTGAAACCCTGAATCGATCCTTGTTCAATTCAGAAGGGAAGTTTCTCGTTGACATCATCGCCAAAATCCTATGGTGCAAGACATACTCCATAAGAGACATCTCCCAAAATCTATTCGACGTTATGCAAGCTATTGTCTGCAGGAAGAAATTCCAGTTCGGAATGATGATACTGGATAAGATCCGAGAAAGCGTCAAACATCCCAGTTTTGCTAGGATTATCCCCCTCCTCCTCCATGAGATCAATCCTACAGTGTTTGACTTATCTAAAGGGACTCCTCTTCACCACATGAAGAAAGTTTCTATCTCTTCCATTCAGAGGTATGACCTCAAGATCCTGAACTCTGCCCAAGCTTCAAAGGCTGATGCCATCTCAGAACTACAACAAGGAAACAGTTTACCTGAAGACAGGATTCCATCTCCTCCTCTACATCAAACTATTGCTACCTCTGGTGCTTTAGTTGAGGGGGAGCCTGCCTCTTCTCGTTCTCAGCATCAAGTTTCTTCTGAATCAGTGATTCCAGCACAAGAAGAAGTCAGAGTTGCTACTCCTCCAGTTTCTCCTACTCCAGCAGCTTTACTGTCTACAGCTGAAGATATTAACAGTCTTATTGATGAGCTCAGCTCAGATGCTCCTCTTTTTCAGAATGATTCAGCTGCCAAGTCTCCTGCCAAGTCTCCCATTCAGTCTCCAGTTCCATCTCCTGTGCAGTTCCCAGCTCAGACTCCAGTACAGTCTCCTGCCAAGTCTCCCATTCCGTCTCCAGCTCACTCCCCTCTGGATGCCACAGATCTTCATGATGATATCATCCTGTCCGATGACGAGGAGGATTCCCCAGAACCTGTTGACCCTCCTCTGAGGACACTTGATTTCTCTCTCCCCTCCTTCTCTGACCCTTGTGATTCCATAGAGATAATTCCAACCAAGAGAGCTGTGAGCTCAGTAATTGTGGAAGAGATCCCCCCTTGGGCTGCTCCTGCTCCCCCAGTCCCTGCATCAACCTCCGCCCCATCCTCCTCTTCCTCTTCAGATCTAGTTAGCAAGATTGAGCTTATGCTCAAAGAACAGAGAGATTACTTTGATGCCTCTCTGCAGTCAGTCACCTCCAAGGTCTCTGCTCTTGAAAAGGAGATGAGCAGAGGCTTTGCTGAAATTCAAGCAAACACTGACACTCTCAAGCAGTTGTTCAAGATTGGAGGCAAAGCCATAGATCACACCATCACAAGCATAGGTGAGCTAAGGAACTAGGCAGAGACAGTAGCTCACAATCAGCTCAAGCTAGATGAGAGAGCTGACACTAATGTTGTGAAAGTATGTAATGAAGTGAGCACCTTCAGAGATGAAGCAATTGCCCAGCTAAACATAGATATCAGCAAGGGGGAGAAGATTGTAAAAGAACAAGTTGAAAAACTTTCTGAACAAGCTGAAGTCCAGGTTAAACAACTAGCTACCCAATCTCAAGATGCTGTAAGTGAACTAGTAAAAGGATTGAAAGAATCCATTCTTTCCCAGCTTCAGTCTGTCAAATTCTATACCTATGACACTGCTGTCTGGCTGCATAATCAAAACTTTCCTGAGTTTCAACTGGACCCTACCATAATACCTCAGCATCTAGATCCTCTTGCAGAACAGCCTCCAGCAGATGGTTCAGCTCAAGCAACCTTTCAAGGAGGTGTGCCAGTCTTCTCACCCAGACCTGAGGGTGATGTGACTGAGCCTCCCCTATCCTATACTGAAGCATGGCAAGATGATTTTCCTTCCAGTTCTCAAGGTCCTTCTAAGAAGAAAAGAAAATATGGTGACGGCGCTTCTGCCAGCCGTTCTGCACCCAGGAAAGAGCCAACTCCTGAAGGTAGAACACCTATTGTTCATGCTGAAGTGTGGAGTCCTACCTCTAAGTCTCTGATTCTTGATACTTTAAGGTTAGTGACTGATCTTGGGGAGAACAGAGATAATTACTACAGTTATTCAGAGTGGAAAGCCTATGAAGCATCTCAGATAAAGATCAGGCTACATGACAGAAATTGGGGGCACAACAACCCAGCTGCTCCTCCTAGGCCCAGGACTTACTTTCCAAAGCCTTTCAGCTACCTAGAGAGGCAAGAGCTGAAAAGAGAAAGGATGCACAAGGATGCCCCATCTTGAGTTGAACTGAGAATGTGGAATTGGACTTTTGTTTCTGTGCTTAAAACATTTATATATATATATATATATATTTAATTCTGATTATGGCAATGTTTTATTTACCCTGCTTTAGTTTAGTTCATTCTCCTGTTATATGCATGTTGTTCTTTTACTCTTAAGTAATTCACCTTAGTATAGAGAGTGCTGACATCTACAAATAGGGGGAGATTGTTGGGGTTTGTCTCCACAATACCTCAGATTTGTAGGAAGTCAGACCTTGAACTAAGATGAATTAAGATGTATTTGATGTGGTATTTGAGTTGTATGTGTGCAGGTCCTAATTGCCAAGTGTAGACCAATGTCAGTCTATAATGGGTCATCAAACACAGGACTATGCAATGTAATCCCTCATTGTGTGATCCAAAGTGTTGGCCCGGGTATAGCCTCTCTATTGGGATACACTTCTCATTCATGCACTTGGATTGATGGACAGAAGCATTGGAGCTAATTTCCTTAGAAATTTTTTCTAAGTCCAAAATACTCGAGTAACCCCTCTCTTATACTCGAGTATCAGACTTAATACTCGAGTAGCCAGTTAGTTATACTCGAGTAGTTAGTGAGACATACTCGAGTAATCAGTTAGACTTACTCGAGTAGGGTCTGAATACTCGTGTAGATATATCTATACTCGAGTAGTTAAGTAGTCATACTCGAGTAGCTCTTTTCATACTCGAGTAAGTAACTTAATCACTCGAGTAAATCTTGTATCATACTCGAGTAGATCCATTTCTTCCCTTCTCTGCAAGTTCAAGTAGTTATACTCGAGTAGTTTCTTTTAATACTCGAGTAAGTGTTTCTATACTCGAGTAATTGATTTTTTATATACTCGAGTAAATTATTCGATACTCGAGTAGTTGATTTTAATACTCGAGTAAGTATTTCCATACTCGAGTAATTGACTTTGATACTCGAGTAAGTGAATATTTCCCGGATACATATTCTGATACTCGAGTAATTCCCCTTTCACTCGAGTATATCTTTCTTTCACTCGAGTATATCTTTCTGATACTCGAGTATATCGTTCGGATACTCGAGTATATCTTTTCTGATGCTCGAGTAGTTTGTTTTTTTGCACTCAAGTAAATTTCTCTTCTCATACTCGAGTATACTCCTCTTTATCACTCGAGTATCTGAATTCCCATACTCGAGTATATCTTCTCTTACTCGAGTATAGCAGTTCTCTATTCCAGAATTTTTTTTTTCTCTTCGAATTCACCTTAAGTATTTTGAATCCGTCATTTCTGATTGGTCCACGTGTCATCCTTAATTAAGATTATGACCGTTGGAGTCCACCTATAAATAGGTCATTTCAGAATTGACTAATTAACAAGATTACAGAGATATTCTTTTTAAGAAAGAGAAAATTCCGTGAACCCTAATTCTCACGCCGCCGCCATTGTTGTTCGCGGAAAAAGCTTTGGATCGCCCCGATCTCCGTCTTCAACGACTGTTTCTCCAGCGATCCAGACAAAAGTGAATCACTCGATCTCGCCGAGCCTCAAAGATTCCAGATCTATCTTCTCGATCGAGGTGGTTCTAGTTTTCAGATTCGTGGATCTCTCTCAAGTCATCTTCAACCTTTTCTGATCAAGCCGAAGTTCCTAAAGAAGAAGACTGTCAAAGATCCAGATCTGAGATTATTGTTTTGATTTTTTATTCCCAAACAAAAATTTCTTTGTAGGAGTTTTTCTCCGAGATTTGTAGGAAGATCTTTCTTCCGAGCTTTGTAGATCCAGTTGGATCAAGTTTTGTAGGAACGTGGTTCCGAGGTGTAGGATTGTTTTCAATCCGAGATAGTGGAGTAGCCGAGTCTAGTGATTTGCTAGATCGGTGAGGAAAGTGGACGTACCCAAGATTGGGGAACCACTATAAATCTCTTGTCTCCTGTGATTGCTTGATGTGCGCTGTGTTAAATTTTTAATTCCGCATTTGACACGCATTTCACCTATTCACCCCCCCTCTAGGTGATTTAGGCTAACAACTTAGACCTCTCATTGGTTGATTGGTTTCAACGCGTAACTAACCGGTCTATCCGTAGTATATGGCGTCGGGCCCCGGCCGGACCTACTGTTATATGCTATCCGACGGATAGGGGTGTTACATCTCCTACAGCAAGCGCCTTGCACACTCTTCTCCAGGAAGTGCTCCACGCGCTCTCCTCTAGCAAGCTCTCTGTGTGCACTCGGCCATCAAGTGCTCTGTGTGCTCTTCTCTGGCAAAGCGTTCTTCGCTAACGAGCGCCCCACATGCTTGAGATCAAGCACTCCAACCACCGATGAGACAACCGCACCAGGCTTCTCTAGAAGACATTCATAGACAAGATACAAAGGATAATATGCACTGAAAGCTCCCCAAAGATTCAAGCCACAGACATCAGAATGACTGCAGCAAGCTACTTCCACCTACAAGAACTACTAGAGGACTTCAGAATACAATGAGCGCATCGCTCCCCACATCACACAAAGAAATAATTAGCTTTGTGAGTGGTGGCATGTCACCCTCCAAGCCCTACTTCCTCTTTCACCTCCAAAGTATAACGAAGAGCGGTCTGTTGCCCTCGATTCTTCAAACAAGTTATAACTCGAAGCAGATAGTGGAGTTTGACCAACACAGATCTGGTCACGTGATTTTTTAATCGGCTGAGGGGTTTTTCCGCGTTAAAACTATTGTGTGTACTCTCTCTCTATGTGACTGTGTGCTCGCTCGACCGCATTGCAAGATCAGTTGGTTCAATTTAGTCCAGTCTACTAGGAGCCTCGGGCGATCCACAATAATTTGGCACAGTCTGTGGGAAAGGAGTTCCCCAAAGTTAGATGAAGACTCAGAAGATAGTACCCTTTGCACAACGATACTCGTGACTAAATACCATGGCAGGAAATGCCACTCGCACTACTAATAGATCAATCCCTGGGGGGCACGTCAATTCAGTACTCCCCCACTCGCTCATCATCGTGCCTCTCATAAGAGAGGCCATGAATGCACCTGATATGACATTGAAGGACGCGTGCGCCAGATTGAAGAGCATCAGACAAAGATCCTCGTGCTCCTGGGAAGTGGAAGAATGCCACAAGCTCATAATCCCGCCCTCAGACAAGGCAGTCTTCCTTTGCCACCACTAGATTGCGCTCCAACCGAGCACCTTTCTCACCTGCCCCTCGAGAAATATCTTCCCAATACTGTCAGATCGGCCTACCTAATCTGTCCGGCTATGGAATCCGAAGTTCAACATCACAGCACTCACCCAAAAATAGCAGTCGTCAGGCCTATAGAAGATGAAAGGCTCACACGTGAAGAAGTTCTCAGCTTAATCGCCGAAGAGCACGAATGAGGCAAGCAATGAACCGCATCGGCCAGCCGCCCTCTCCATCATTTATCACCATTCACACTAGTGATCCTGGTACATCAAATCCCCCATGGCTTCAAGATTCCAAAGATCGAGACATATGACGGGACAGACGATTCGTTAGATCATGTCAGGCACTTCGCCATCATGATGCAACTCTGCAATGCCTCTGATCCTCTATTATGTCAAGCATTCCTGGCGACTCTAAATGGACAAGCTCGCACCTGGTTTCTTTCCCTAAAGGAGGGAAAATTAAGAATTTAGCAGAGCTAACACAATAATTTATAGACCAGTTCATCGCACACCGTTGGATAATTAAAGATCCCTCCCACTTGTCTAGGATCCACCAAAGCGAAGGGGAAACCCTTAAGGATTTCTTCCAATATTTCACTACAGGGGCATGACAAATCTCTGGGATAAACCCAGAGCTCTTGCGAGTATTTATTCTAGGAGGACTCCATCCAGTAGCTTCTACTCTGCACTAATATGAGAATCTGTGTCTAGCAATTCCGATCTCGTTTATCGGGTCAATGCCCAGATTGTATCTGACAATGCAGTTAAAGAGCATCACCAACAGTTCAAAAGCAACTCAAAAAGACAGCTTGAGTAGAGGTTAACACCATCACTGGTTTCGAAGAAGAATGACTCACCTCATGACAACTCCCGATGAGCTGGGGGGCCTCACCACTATCAAGTCTTCACCCCACTTAATACTTCGCAAGCGGAAGTATTGCTAGCCATATGCGACCAACTCTCTCTTCAAATGACAAGGGATCTTGCTCATAATTACTGAGGCCAATCTAGATATTGCAACTACCATCAAGGTCACAAGCATAAGACATAAGATTGTTCCTGATTGAAGGCAGAGATCGAACAATTCATTCATCTAGGGCATCTTAAGAATTCTTTCCAAAAAGTCCCTTAATTAACAGGTCAAGAATGATATAGCATGGGGATGATCCCCAAAACGATTATCCTAAAAAGAGTTTGTTTTATGCTAATGGGGCGTCCAGAGCCCCACCAACTCTGCTTGTATTTTCAACATTCATGTAAAAATAACAAGTGTCATCCACAATCTTATTGTTAGCTTTATTACAGAGTGTTTGGTGCTCCTAACAAGGGACTCCAGGCTCACCCATTATAGAGTGTTTGGTGCTCCCAACAAGGGACCCTAGCCTCTCCCCTTATAGATTGTTCGATCCTCCCAACAAGGGACTCCAGCCTCTCCCCATATAGAGTGTTTGGTTCTCCCAACATGGGACTCTGACCTCTCCCCTTACAGAGTGTTTGGTGCTCCCAATAAGGGATTCCATCATCTCCCCTTACAGAGTGTTCAGTGCTCCCAATAAGGGATTCTGGCCTCTCCCCTTATAGAGTGTTTGGTGCTCCCAATAAGAGACTCCGACCTCTCCCCATACAGAGTGTTCGGTGTTCCCAACAAGAGACTCTAACCTCTCCTCTTACAGAGTGTTCGGATCTCCCAAATGGAGACTCCGACCTCTCCCTTACAGATTGTACGACTCTCCCAATAGGATACTCCGACCTCTCTAAACGGCCGGTAGGGTCTACCCCTCGCCATCTTCAACTGATCTCTCACTGCCCCGGATCAAATGGGCGCCCTTCTCCCCTGCGTTAAGTCACTACAATCAGCGACATCCCCAGTCTGGATATATTAATTTTTGCCTGGTCAGAGAGTTAAGATGTCACAGGGTCTTGTCCTTCAATATTCAACTAGTCTGCAACGTTAATACGTCTAAAACCATCATAAAGTTAAGCTCAATGCTGAAGGAAAATCTTAAAGACAATTCAAATAAGCACTCCAAAGCAGCATATATATATCGTCAATAGATGATGCAAAAGTACAAGTACAAAAGTGCAAAGACAAATACATAGTCACGCACAAAGTAACGATCCCAACACGACACAGAATCGATCAACATCAAAACATGGCTCAACACAAGGGAAGTCTACCACCAAAGGCGCGATATTGGGCAACGACCAAAGTGTCGCCAATAATGAAAGCCACTACAAAGTGCAGGAATACAAAGTACAAAGGTACCCAATACGGGCACAACTACACAACAGAAATGCGCAAAGGTTCAACAAAGACAAAACAATAACTCTCCAATAACATTAACAACCAGGATCTATGTAACACCCCATCCGTTACGAGTAATATAACAGCAGGTCCGGTCGGGGCCCTACGCGATATAAAACAAACAAACGAAAGAGTTATGCAATGAAACCATAATTCATTCTAAACCTATAACGCACCTTAACACAGAGTTGCATTCTAGCGGAAGCTTATAGAGTTAAGAATCGACCATCCAGGAATGTCCACTACTAAAATACGTTAGGAATGAAAGTTACACAAATTATTACGGCCTTAAGGCCTTACAAAATCGTGTTCAAGTTTATAAGTATGTGGTTTCCATACATTGGCTCGCAGGCCGGCAACACATGAATATACTAAACATAACACTTGGGCCTTCGAGGGCCAGCTTAACAAAAAGGCTTCATCTCGCTATTTCCCACTTGAACCTGCGGTACCTGCACAGAAGCATTCCACCAAACGATGACAAACAAGGCAACGGACAGCTTAAGCTGACAAAATTATAACGACTCCACTCCTTTCTCGGGGTGGCGATGCTCTTTCCCTACAAGCTAATAGCATGTTCACAAATATCATGAATGTGCAACTTAAACACCTATCATCACAAACAATGGAACGACCGGCCAAATGTCCCGTGCACTCAAGGCACCTTATCGGTGTACCGGATAACCCAAGGTCCCACCTTTTGCAATCACAGGAAATCTCTGGTGCATAAGAACCCAAATGGGGAAACTCCACGAGTCCCACCACCATCCTAAGTCCTAAACTGGATGGTCCTACATGAGCATTACTAGCCTGGCATACAGCCACGACTCTTTCCTATGCCACCGACAACTGCCACGTACTTTAGGTCTATTCAGCCGAACGACATAGTGCGGATATAGTTCAGCTCTTTCTCGTTGCTCAGATCGCCATGCCAATTAACGACAATGACGTAGGTCAGCCTCCCATTTCCCATAATCCACAATACCAAGGATTCGTTCTACGACTGACACTCATGGACAATAAGGCTGGGCACTCCAGGCACACAACTCAACAAGTTAGTTATTATGTCCTTAGGACACTGGCATCAAAAGCTCACTCAGAGCCATTGCCAACAGAACTCCGAAACCATACAATTTATACGGATTTTTCTCTGGAAAGTAAAGCAAAACATTACCAATATATACCAACTTGTCTAAATGGGCTTCACACAGCATGCCTAATCCGTACTCATGCTTCTGAATACTATATGCAAAACATTCTAGAGGATAAACATATCGACCCGATGGAAAACACCTTTTTCTCCACAAATCGGTGAGGGCTTTCATGCAAACATGTAAAAATAGGACTTCACTTGTCCAAGAGGAGAATCGTTACCATTGGCATGCATTTCAGAGCCATAGCTCGATCACAAAGGCTTTCATAGCGGCTGTCCATGAACGAATTTGGTTTCCACACGCCGATCTGAACTCCAAATCGTCTTCCTCTTTGTCGGCTATGATTTTGGCGGTTGCTCTAACCAACTGCACATGCCGGCCTTATCACTATCGGTGGCGTAGGATCAGTACAAATCCTCTCCTGCGATGTCGACACCATAACCCCAAGGGACGGCTACAACACCGTCTATAACACAGGAGCTTGAGATCGGGAGAGAAGAAGGTGGTTTACGGTTGACCTTCTGCCTCAATTTAAAACTCACTGGAGGGCATACATGGAACCTTTAATGGATGCTCAAGGCTTTGATCCCGCTGGAAAAGCTCATACAGAAATCCGCGACTTCCTTCTTCCTTCGACTCAGGCAGAGAAAGAACGGTGGAAAGATTTTCCAAGTCTCTCTCCAATCCCTTCCTTATAACCTAAAAGGGAGGGAACCCTAGCCGCGAGATTTAACCTAATTAGAATTGACGACCAAGATCCACCCTATCTCTTATTTTAAAGATATGAATCGTCGCAGCTAAGCCGTTTAAGGACCGGAAGACCTGCATTTGTCCAGAACACTAGACGAATTTGTCAAGAAAACTCAGCGAATTCGACTTGACCACTCGACAAATTTGTTCAGACCACTCGACAATTTCTTCTTAACCACTCGATGAATTCGTTCAGACCACTCGACGAATTCATCTCGAACACTCGACGAATTCATCTCGAACACTCGACAAATTCATCTTGAACACTCGACAAATTCACCTAGACCACTCGACGAATTCACTTAGTCACTCGAGACCATTAAACGAATTCACTTGGTCACTCGAGACCATTCGACGAATTCACTTAGACCACTCGACGAATTTGACGTGGTCGGTTTTAGCTAGAAGACCCGGAGTGTTACAATCTGATCCTAAACCTACAATCTCAGACAGATTCTCTAAAGAGAAAAATTGGCTACATCGCAACGTCGCGTCTGCACTTCCAAGAGAAGAACCTTCACTCCCAGTCTTGCAGATATCTTGTCCTTTTTCCTCTAAGAACCAATCTGCTCCAAGGAGAGCTAAGTGTGTTGTCTGCATTACGTATCACACATAAGGCGCCTTGTGCACGCGCCATGTGCATTATGCCTTGCTCAACATCATGCACATTGCACCCTGATGCGTAAAATTAGTGATTAATAATATCTCCCAAATTCTTCGAACTATAGGCAAGAACACCTATCGTTGATAGTATAGTATATTTTAAAATAAACAAGTATCGTATTCTTATGGGCCTATTGACTACTTCTGCTCGCGCAAATTAATATTATTTTAACAAAATAAAAAAAGAGGTTAATTAAACTATATAAAGAAAATGAAATAAAATATGACACTTGATCTAGAATCCCTTTGGATTAAAATAAACTTTTATGAAATAATAAAATACAAGATTCTAATTACTTACTTCGGTTGTGGAGGTTCCCAAAATACAAAAGTGCATCTCTCGAGAATACGCTCTCGTCTAAACATAGGTTGATTGATTAAGACCCCTCGGCCAGTCGAAACCCCTAAGCTTGCTTTAGGAGGTGAACCCTGCTATTGGATTTGACTCCAATTCGGAAGATTTATGTCGGCCTCTCTCGAGCAGTGCATGCAACTCCTTCTACCTTTGAGTGATATACTTGTATCCACAATCTCTTGATAAATCTAGGATACAGATCTAGGATCGAAGACATATTCATGAAATATGAATTCGGTGCAACTAAAATCACAGATAAATTGAAGTGAATAATAGTAGAGAGCTTGATAATTTGAGAAGTATAAATAAGTTTTTTTCAACCAAAGTTTATCATGATCAAGTGCTAAATGAAATTTAGTTACTCAATATGATAAAGGAATTACATAGAAAGAGGGACATGATTGCAAAAGAAAAATACTTGAATTAAAAATAAACAAAGCTAACAACTACTCTATGAAACTGAAAGTACATAAAGAAATGCGAAAATACGAAAAAGAAACACTAAAATCTAATTCTAATCTGACTCTAGCTGACTCCTACTGACTCCAAAACTAACTCTCTCAGCTCCTAACAATGTTTGGAATTTATAGTAAATTTTTTGAAGAGTCACGCCCCTAGGTCACGCTAGTGACTAGGGGGCGTGTAAGGTGCAAAACCGTCATCTTGAAGGCTGGGGAACGTTGGAGAAAAACCGCCAAAATTTGTTTAATTGTGGGTCACGCCCCTAAGTCATGCCCGTGACCTAGGGCGTGTAAGCTTGGAACGGCTCATATCGGAAATTGTCTTCTTAATACTATGGAACGTCTCTGAGCTGGCTATCACACCTATGGTCATGCCCATGACCTGATTGTCACGCTCGTGACCTTGGGCGTGTAACTTTAAAATGATGTATCAATGGAATCTGGAGCTCTTTCGGTCAGCCACGCCCGTAATCGGTGTCACGCCCCATGTCATGCCCGTGACATGGGGGTGTGTAAATTTAAATGACGTGGAATGGCTTTCGGAACATCTATAGGACAGCACGGCCATGACTTAGGTCACACGCTCATGTCACGCCCGTGATCGGGAGGCGTGTACTTGGATTTTTCCTGTTTTTCTCAAAATCTTCTCCAGATCAATGCTGCCAGCTTCAAATTTATAATTGCAGCCCAGATTAACCTGAAATATAAAAATAAAGCAATTTAGAGAAATATTATTATAAAACTAAATAAAAATTATATTAAAATAACTACGAATAATGTTTTATCAAATACCCCCATACTTAATCTTTTGTTATTTCAAAGCAAACTATTAGAAATATTTATATGAAATTAATGTAATTTTTAATTAAACAAAAAATTATTAAATCAAAAGAAAGTTACAAATAAAATTTAGAGAATCAAAAATTAAGTCCTAAAATATGAAATTAAAAAGAGAAGAGCAAAATATATAACAAAAATTTCTCAAATAAATTAATTAGCATTCAAAATTGAGTAGTTTAGTAAATAAAATTAGATTAGAATTATTAACACCCTTAACCAAAAGAGACTTAAAAAAAATCAAACTACTACTTATGTTCTCTTAGTGTTGGAGCATGAGGAGACCGGACGATTTATATCTAGCCGCAATGGTCTGCTTCTCTCAGCGACTTAGCGGTTTGGCTCAGCGGTCTGGTGGTAGGTCTCAGCTAGCATTCAAGAGCAGCAGTGGCGGTCTAAGGGATAGGAGAGGCAGTGGCGGTCTAAGGATTAGTCGCAGCAGCGGCCTAGGAGTTAACCGCAGCAACGGTCTGGCTATTAGCTGCAGCAGCAGTCTGGTGATTAGCCGCAACAGCGGTCTTGTGATTAGCCGTAGCAGTGGTTTGGTGATTAGTCATGGCAGCGATCTAGTGATTAGCCGCAGCAGTAGTCTGGCTATTAGCCGCAGCAGCGGTCTGAAGATTAGCCGCGGCTGCTGTCTGGAGGTTGTCGCCGCAGCGGTTTGGATGTTAGCCGTAGCGGTCTGGAGGGAGCAGTAGCTGCGGTCTGGAGGGAGCAGTAGCTGCGGTCTGTAGGTTGCTTCCATAGAGGTTTGGATGTTAAACGTAGCGGTCTAGAGGGAGCAGCAGCTGCAGTCTTCGTGTTAGCTGCCGGGAGTTTTCAGGGTTTGTTGTTTATGTATTATGTAGCCTGGCAGTTTACTTGTGTCAAACCACTCAGCTCGCGTGGCTTGTATTTAGTCCCACATCATTTATTATATTCTCTCATCTCCCCTGTTTTCTATATATAAGGACGCATACCTGTGTAATAATTATCTTTTTGGAGCAATATAATTTGCCTTTATTTAGCTCTTTTTCACATGTATTAAAGCTAATCGGTCTTTTGCTCTAATTCGTGCGGCTTCTGTCCTATTTGCGCGGTTTTCTTTGTGGATAGTTCTATTCACGTAGTTATCTTTGCCTTGTTGAGTTCGCACGGATTGTTTTCTCTACCCGTGCAGTTTCTCTCTGTTCTATGTGGACACTCTTGCTCTATCCTCTTCTTCTACTATCTCTACCCCTTCTTCTCTTTCTGCTTCTTCTTTCTCTGCTTCTGGTAATTTGGGTACTGCTTCGAAGATTATAGGTCCCAATCACCCTGATCGGAGTGCGTCCTTCATTTTTTTTATTGCGTTCTCAGTGCAAGCGTCATCATTTGACTGTTGATCCCCCTCCTTCTGGCTCTGTTGCTTTTAATGATTGGGATGCTTCTGATGTCATTGTGCGTACTTGGTTGGCCAATAGTTTATCAGATGAGTGTCTTCCTGTCATCTGACATGATCTGACGGTCAAGGCTTCCTAAAATTATCTTGCCGCTTTATATTCTAAGGGATCCCAAACTTCATGCATTTATACTCTTTATGCTGATCTATTTGCACGACCAGTCATGACTCCTACTTCTTCCTATCAGGAGGTTCGGGCTCTTGGTGCTGAACTTCTTTAGCATAGACTTTTTTCTGCTAATCTGGCTGAGTAACACAAGTATTTTCAGGAGCTTCTTGTTATTTACTATCTTCTTCGCCTACCAGACTCTTATGATATGATCCGCCAGCAAATTCTTGGAGAGGCGGATACTCCGACTCTGGATGCTACTGCTGCGAGAATTTTTGTTGTTACTACTCTTCTTCAGCGTCCTTTGCTTCCCTCTCCATCTCCTTCTCCTGATCTTGTTATGCATCCTGCTCTTCATGATACCTCTGGGGGTCGTGGTGGTCGTGGTGGTGGCTATGGTTATTCTAAGCATCTCTGTTCTCATTGTGGGCGACTTGGTCACTTGATTGATTTTTGTTGGACCAAACATCCTCATCTTCATCCAACATCAGTTGATTCCTCCAAGTAGTCTATTTCTTCTCTAGTTACTTCTGGTGTTGCTTAGTTGGTTACAACGGGTAGGTGGCTCATTAATTCTGATGATACTAATCATTTGACAGGCAATTCTCACTTATTATCTTATCTTGACAAGAGCAACAAGTTACCTCCGGTTCTTATTGCGGATGTTTCTCCATCTCCGGTTTGTGGTTCTGGCACCGTGCATGTTACTCACTCTCTTAATCTGCAGGACACTCTTTATGTCCCGAATTTTCCATGCAACCTTCTTTTTGTTACTACTCTTTGCAAACAGTTAAAATGTGAAACTATTTTTACTACTTATACTTATGTCTTTCAGATTCCTCTTTATAGGGAGATGATTGCTACTGGGACTGAGAGCGGCGGCTTGTTCTATCTCGATACTGTTTTTGCATTTTCTACATCTTCTTCTCTACTTTAGTGGTATCTTCGCCTTGGGCATCCTCCTCCTCAGATTCTTTATCAGCTTATGCCTGATTTACCTCACAGTGATTCTTATCTTGATTGTGAAGCTTGTCAGTTTGGCAAGCATCACCGATCTACTTTTCCTGCTAAGCATGGTCGTAGTTCTTCTCGTTCCTTTGACCTGGTTCATTCGGATGTTTGGGTTCCTGCTCCCCTTCAAACTCTTGGTAGGAGTAGTTTGTACTTTGTTACATTCATAGATGATTTTTATCGGTGTACGTTATTGTATTTGTTACGAGAATGCTCTGAAATTTCCTCAATTTTTTCTTCATTTTATAAAGAAATTCGTACACAATTTGATACCCTCATTAAAACTCTTCGCACTGATAATGCTAAGGAATATCTTAGTCATCAGTTTACATCATTTTGTTTGGATCATGACATTGTCCATCAAACTACTTGCACTTACACTTCACAACAGAATGGCGTTGCTGAACGTAAAAAAATCGCCATCTTCTGGATGTGGCTCATAGTCTTCTCACGCATATGCATGTCCTCCGGTCTTATTGGGTTCATGCGGTTCTTCTCTCCTGTTTTCTCATTAATCGAGTTCCATCTTTGGTTCTCAATGACAATACTCCTCTTTCTATTCTATATCCTGATGGTACACCGTTTCCATTACCTCCTCGTGTCTATGGATGTATAGCATTTGTCCATTTTCCTGCTTCTGGACGCAACAAACTTTCTCCTTGTTCTATCAAGTGCATCTTTTTGGGCTATTGTTCGATATAGAAAGGGTATCGGTGTTTTGATCTTGTTCTTCAGAGATAGTATGTCTCAGCAGATGTTACTTTCTTTGAGGATGCTCCATTCTTTTCTTCTACCACTCTTCTTCCTTCTTCTAATGATTCCTCTTATTTTTCTATGTGTCAGCATCTCTTCTAGAGCCTGCCCTTCTTTCTTCTCCTCTAATTTTTGATTCTTCTACTATCCGTGATTCTTCTCCTGAGACGCTGCCATGATCTCCCAGTCCAGTAGTCTCTTCGTTTGATAAGACTGAAACAGTATACAGGACATATCTTAATCTTCTAATTGCACTTTGGAAAGATGTTCGCTCCTGCACTCAACATCCTCTTCAGGATGTGGTTTCTTATGCTCAGCTCTCTCCTTTGTCTAGGAGATTTGCTCTTGCCCTCTCGGTAAATGTTGTTCTAGCTTCGCATCATGATGCTTTGTTATTCCTCATTGGAAGGCAACTATGAATGAAGAGAAGCACACTCTTACTGAATGGGGGTATTTGGTCTCTTGTTCCTACTCCCCTAGGAGCTAATGTGATTGGCTGTCGCTGTGTCTTTATCATCAAGTTTCTCCTTGATGGATCTATTGATCGTTACAAGGCCAAACTTGTTGCCAAAGGTTTTACGCAAACCAATGATGTGGATTTCTTTGATACTTTCTCTCCTGCAGCTAGGATTACTACAATTTGTGTCCTCTTTTTGATGACTATCAACAGAGACTGGGAGATGTCTCAGTTAAATGTGAAGAATGCCTTTCTTTATAGTGATTTGTAGGAAACTGTTTATAAGGAGCAACCTCTTGGGTATGTTACTCAAGGAGAGTCTCAGGTCTGTAAACTTCAAAATGCAATCTATGGTCTTAAGCAAAGTCCCAGAGCCTTGTTTGAAAAGTTCAACGAAGTTATTTCTATGGTTGGGTTTACTCGAAGTACTATAGATCACTATTTATTCATTCGCAAAACATCGGTTGGTCTAGTTATCATTGCGGTTTATGTGGATGATATTCTTTTTACAGGGGATGATAGAGAAGGTGTGGATATGACAAAGAAGCATCTTCTTCAGCATTTTGTTATGAAAGATATGGGCTCGCCGAAATATTTCTTGGTGATTTAAATATTCAGGAAACCAAGGTCTATTGTTCTGTCACAGCGGAAGTATGCATTGGACCTCTTAAAAGAGACAGGTCTCCTTGGGGCTAAACCTGTGCGATCTCCGATGTCTATTGGAGATGATAAGTGTTGGAGTAAGGACTCACCTCTTCTTGAAGATATCACTAGGTACATATGGCTTGTAGGGAAACTTATTTATCTAATAGTCACAAGACCAGATATTTGTTATGCAGTAGGAAGAGTGAGTCAGTTTATGCAAGCTCCTAAGGATTGTCATCTTCAGTCAGCAATGAAGATTCTAGCGTATGTGAAAGGTGTACCAGGGAAAGGACTTCTGTTTCAGAAAAGGGGACATTTGAAGGTTGAGGGATACTCTGATTCTAGCTATGCAGATGATAAGGAAGATAAGAAGTCAACGTCAGGGTTCTGTACTTTTGTTGGAGGAAATTTGGTAAGCCGAAAGAGCAAGAAACAAGCTGTGGTCTCCAGGACAAGTGTAGAAGCCGAGTATAGGAGCATGACTCTAACTACTTGCAAGCTGAAGTGGTTGCGGACACTTATACTTGATTTTGGAGAGGTTTATGATCATCCTCTGCCAATTTTCTATGATAATAAGGCGACATATATATTTCAAGTAATCCTATCTTTCATGTGCGGACGAAGCATATCGAGGTTGATTGCCACTTCATTAGAGAGGAGATTTTGAAAAATCAGATTTGCACTCTATTTATTAACTCAGAGAGAGAACTAGCTGATTTCTTCACCAAGCTAGTTACTCCTTTTAGGGAGGTTTGTAGGATATATATGCTCCAGCTTGAGGAGGAGTGTTGGAGCGTGAGGAGAACGGGAGGTTTATATCTAGACGCAACAGTCTGCTTATCTCAGTGACCTAGCAGTTTGGCTCAAAAGTCTGGTGGTAAGTCTCAACTAGTGGTCAGGAGCAATAGTGGCAGTCTGAGGGATAAGAGCAGTAGTGGTGGTCTAAGGGTTAGTCGCAGCAGCGGCCTGGGTGTTAATCGTTGCAGCGGTCTGGCTATTAGCCGCAGTAGCAGTCTGGTGATTAGCCGCAGAAGCAGTCTGGTGATTAGCCGCAACAACAGTCTGAGCATTAGCCACAGCAGCGGTCTGGTGATTAGCCGTAGCAGCGGTATTATGATTAGCCACAACAGTAGTCTGGTGATTAGCCGCAGTAGTGGTCTAGAGATTAGTCGCGGCTGCGGCTTGGAGGTTGTCGACGTAGTGGTTTGGATGTTAGCCGCAGTGGTCTAGAGGGAGCAGTAGCTGGGGTCTGGAGGTTGTAGCCACAGCGGTTTGGATGTTAGCCGCAGCGGTCTAGAGGGAGCAGCAGCTGCGGTCTTGGTGTTAGCCGCCGGGAGGTTTCAGGATTTGTTGTTTATGTATTGTGTAGCCTGACAATTTGCCTGTATCAAACCGCTCAGCCCGCGCGGCTTGTATTTCGTCCAACATTGTTTTTTGTATTCTCTCATCTCCCCTGTTTTCTATATATAAGGGGCATACCTATGTAATAATTATATTTTTGGAGCAATAAAATTTGCCTTTATTTAGCTCTTTTTCACACTTAGTATTTTAATCTAACTCTAAAACAATTATATTGTCTAATGAGTTTTCCGAAAATAAGGCATATGAAGAGATATGTAATTGGGGGTGATGAATTTTATTCTCTCATCCCACACAAATTTTTTCTTTTTTTGATATTTACATATATTTACCAAAGAATGATGAATTTTATCCTCTCATTTTTCATAACATATGAACAAATATATATATTTCTTTCTTCATGAAAAAACAAAAATGATTGAGAGTGATAAATTTTATCCTCTTACTTCATCTTTTATATTTGGGGGTTGTATATGTGTACCAAGAAATACTTGATTCCTATGTCATATGATCTAACCAAAAAAAATACATATATTTATTAGGGGATAATGAATTTTATCATCTTATCCTCATGACATATGATCTAAAAAGAAAAAAATAAGAAAAAGGCTTACCAACTTTTAGATTAAATTAAAAACTTAAAGATCAACTATAGTAAATTAAATTTTCCTAAGAATCTTAAAGCATAAGTGAATATAATTGAAATCTAAAAATTATTAAGCATTGTACCGCAAAATTGAAACTAGTTAGAATAGAAATGAGAAAAAGTGCTATGAAATTATTCTAAACAAATTTAATTCATGATATATTTCTTAAAATTAAATAATTTAAAAATTAAATCTAACTAACAATGATGAAATAAAAGACTAGTAAATCAAAAATAATAAAAATTCTTATAAATAAATTCAAAATAAATTTCTGAAAATAACAAAGAAATTAAGCAAGAGTTTATTATATTTTTGGATTTTCCTTTAATTTTTTTAAAATTATAATCCTATTTTTTTGTTATTTCTTGTACTTCCCTAGTGTTAAAACCGGAAACCAGCTTTTATGGAGTTCGGACCCTAAGAAGGGGTGACTGCACACCAACTTCTCTGAACGAGCTCACTCAACTGGAGACTTAAGATTTGAGAATGACCCACGGTTGCAGCACGGATGTCCCACAACACACTCGGAAGATTTTAGAGCGCTTCCCCTCCTTTGCCAGTGTTGAGCTAAGGGTGCCTCAGAAAGCGCTACAAGGCCAAAAAATGAGAAAACTTCCCTTCTGAGGTACCCCTGTAGGTCTATTTATAAATTTCTGAGTTTGGCCTGCAAATTGCACAACTCTACCTTTTTGTTTTACTGTACGCAGCCCAAGGTGTGTCTGTCAATAATAAAACTTCGTTGTTTGAAGAGGTTACTAGTAGACCAAACCACATTAAATGCATGTTATTAGCACCTCATGCACGGGTGGGAGCTCGAGCCAACTCACCAGTCCCCTAGGCGGATGCGGCCCTGCTCCCGCGACTCACCTGCCTCTTAGGCGGGCGCGAGCCAGTTTATGCAGGCTCACCTGCCTCTTAGACGGGTGTGGGGAGACTCCCGCAGCTCGCTCACCTTCTTGGCAGATGCGGGTCGGCTTCCCCTGGCACGCCGCCTGCCGGGTTGATAGGGTCAGCTGCTCTAGCTCGCCCGCCTTCTTGGCGGATGCGGGTCGGCTGCCCCCATCTCTCCACCTGCCGGGATGATGGGTTCGGCTGCTCTGGGTAGCCCGCTTGCTGGACGGATGCACCCCCCACCCCACCCCCACCCCCCCGGCTTTCCTAGGACTCGTGATCCTATCGTCTATCCTGAGGACCTCACATTGCTCTGCCATGTTGGGTCCACTCGGCAAACACAGGGTTGTACACAGTCTCCGCTCTTTATGAGCTTTTGCAAAGCTCGAAAAGAATCATCTAACCCCAAGTGTTCGGTGAGTGCGTACTGAGTTGGAAGGAATCTTTTGGTGGGCCCCACCTCTGCGCTCCATAAATACTGCTGGTCTTAGAAGAATTCAACAGCCTCCTCCTCCTTGCTTTCCCACGTCACTGTAGCGGTGTGAGGGATGCGTATCTCAAAGGAGATGCGTTCTTTCCTGGAGGCCGCGAGGGAGGGCACATAGTCGCAGTCATCTACGTCGCCCCCTGGCTAGCACAGAGGTTGCCCAGCTCTTCGTTTAGGCCAATGAAGGTCAAGATGATCAAGAGGTCTTACGATGATGGCGGCCCCCCTTTAAACTTGATGGACGGTTCTAAAGCCACCTAACAGGTATGCGAGTCAGTTATTCCACTCGGTATTGCTCTGATTCTGATGCGAATTAACTTCCGCCGGAGACACCTCGCGAGGATCGAGGTGGGGGAGCAGACCCAGAACATATTTCCCCACACTCGTTCAAGCGGGCCGTTAGACCCTTGGTTGCGGGATCCACACTTCTCGTGGTCACGAATATTCCTCCCCTCTTGACCAGTGAGTTGTCGACTTCACACCTTCTCCTTTCGCCTGATCTATCCTCATTTTTTTGATTACCCTCTTTTTGTAGTTTCTACCATAGGGACCGCCAACCTGGCTCTGCGGGCTCCACCATAGCCAGCCTACCCCGGGTTGGGGAAGACCTTTGTGACCCTCGGCAACGAGCCCTTCCAAGGCCAACCAAGTACCTCCCTCCTACACGTTAGTGCGGGAGATGTGCCAACCGTGGGTAAGTTCATATTCTTGGTCTTTCATCACGATCCTCCTACTTCGCTAACCCTTCTTCTTTTTAGACTTTCACGGGGTCTCATCATCTAACATCAACTTAAGCGAGGGGTACTCGCCTACCCCTTCCCCGGAAGAGATTGCGGACTACCTAGGCGACCCTCGGGATGCTGCGGCATGAAGACATGAGTGGCCGAACTGTTCCGAAAACACTCCCTGATGCTACGGGAGATCTACGGCAGGGTGGATGAGGACAAGACAGATACGGAGGCACGCTTTGGGGCCTTGTACGGGAGGCACCAAGAAGAGGGAGACGGGATGACATCACCTGGAGTGCACCTCGTGTAGGCTGAGGAACAACTACAACGAGTCATGGAGCAGGTCGTCCAAGCCTAGCAAGAGCTTAGGGTGGTTCGCGAGTACTACTACCATCGAATACCACCTCGCTCCAGGACGCGAGGCTGGGTTAGGTGGAAATGGATCCAGTACTGAGGCCACAGCTCTCTTGTTGCCCGCCTGCGGACCTGGGCCATGCTCTGCTCCTGAATGTCAACTCGCGTCGCGCGGTTGCAAAAACTATTGTTTGCTCTTTTCTTTTTTCCTTTTTGGGGTGTTCGCCCTCCTCCCCTGTCAACATTTGAGACTATTCCTCCGTTGATGGGTTTGTTTATGTTTATATGTATGAAAGGGTAGCTCTCGCTCGCCTCCTAGCTCGCTACCGCTTAGGTTTTATTGTGTTAGGACTGCAGAGAGCAGGTAGAATGAATTAGGGGGGCAGGCTCGGGTATCGAAGGGTCGAACCACATTTTTTATATCTGCACACCTCCCGCCAAAAAGGAGTTTTCCCGTCTTTTTCTCTCTATAAATACCCCCCACCCCCACCCCTTTTCACTACCGCATTAACTCTCCTCTCTGTGCTCTCTTCGTTCTTGAGTGTTCAACTTGTGCAGCTCGCATAATTTCCAGCTTGACACTACCCGCGAGGACTTCAGCATTCCGCCCGCACACTAGCTCGCGAGATTGCAGGAGGCGGTGGTGAGTGTAACGCCCCGAAACTCAAAAGAGGAACGAGCAACGTTTGAAGCGGTTTTGGACCTTTGTACAGGTCACACGGCCTGGGACACGGGCGTGTCCCAAGGCTGTGTCAGGGGTGTGTTCGAATTCAGATCATGGGGTCGACGATTTGGTGGTCAACGGTCGTCGGTTGAAGGCACACGGCCTGGGACACGGGCGTGTCCTAGGGCATGTCCTGCTCAGGTGATTTGCGGTTTTGTGCTGTGGGAGCTACACAGCCAGGGACACGAGCATGTCCCAAGCGTGTTGAGTACACGACATGTGACATGGGCATGTCACATGGCCGTGTCCTTCTTTGGCCATTTCTGGACCTGTGTCGTTTGGGCACATGGGCCGTGATACAGGCCATGACATGGGCGTGTCACATGCGACACGGGCGTGTCGGATGCCGTGTCACAGGCCGTGTCATGGTTGGAAATTTTCTGAGTGACGGCGAATGGGTGACACGGCCTTGGGCACGGGCATGTTGCAAGCAGTGTTCAACCCAGATCTTGGATTTTAAGTCCGAATCGCGACCGTCTGTTTTCTTATTTTGAGATACGACGGCTGGGGGTTGTTTCCCCAGGGATATACTCGGGTTTAGGGCTTAGAAAACCCCATTTCTCTTGGATTACTCTCTTTCTAAGATCTAGAGAGAGGAGAGAGTAAGGAAAAAGAAGGAAGGCTAGATTCGGTCACCGGCGGAGTTTTGGAGCAACAAATCGCGAGCCGACTTCGGATCTATGGAGGCAAGAGATTGCAGTGCTTTTCATCCGCGTAGATTTCCATGGCACCAAGGAAAAATGCTAGGGTAACGATTCTCATCATAGGACATGTGAAGTCCTCTTTTCCTTTGCATAGGAAGCCCCCTCTCGCGAGTGTGCGGTGAGTTTGAGGCATTCCTTGGGGTAGATATGTAAAGTCCCCCTTGTGTAGAGTCCGTATTCGAGAACGGACATAGGCATGATGTGTGAAGCCTACCCGGACAAGTTGTTCTGGATCGGTGATGTTGCATTGCATATATGGCCAGAGAAGACTCCGTGTGAATGTTTGTTTTTTGGGGTTTTCTACGGGATAGATTGCAACAGGGAGCCTTGGGGACTAACTCCAAGGTGCACCCGGAAAACTGGGCAGATGCGTGATTTTGCCAACATGGTGGTCGAGGAGCCAACCTGAACATAACCGGGTTATGTGAACTGTGTGATTGAAATGGGACTTGGGGAGTCTTGACCCACGCATATGTCTTAAATTGACGTTGTGGTATGAGCAACGGGTCAGGCGGAACCGTACCTGTTCTATATCGTTCGGCGGAACCGTTGGCATAGATGAGTGTCTTCGGCGGTCTTTGGCTTAAATTGACGTGACTTATGCCGGAAAGACAAAATGCTCATAAGGTTGGCCGTCCAAGGGGCGGTGGTGAGACGGAAACGTCTATGGATTAAATTGACGTGGTGTTGGCTGGTTCGCCGTGAATGTGCCCTGAGTGCACGGAGTGTGTGGTCGTGCGTGCCTACGCCTGTGATGAAGTGTGTTTACACTATACTGTTTGGTTATGCTAACAAAGTGCAGGGAAAGCATCGCCGCCCCGAGTTGGGGGCGGGATCGTTATAATTTGGTCAGCATAACTGACCGTTGCTTTGGTTTGCCACCGTGCGGTGGATTGTTGCTTGCAAGTGCTGCGGAGCCGAGCGGTAAATAGCGGGCTAAAGCCCAAGTTGCTGAGCTGGCCCTCGGAGGCCTAATTTTGAGTGTTTTTCTTGTATTCTCATGTGTGACTGGCATGCGTGCCGAGGTTTGGAAGACACTTATATTTGAGCAAACTGTTGTAAGGCCATAAGGCCAGTACTTATGTATTGTACGTTCCTATTGGTTTGAGTAGTGGACATTCATACTTGTGGCAGGATTCTTTATTTTCTTGCAACTTAATAATTGCTTCCGCTTGATGCTCTGTGTAGGACATTTTGATTGGTTGATTGGTCTCAATGAGTAACCCACTGGTCTGTCCGTGGTATATGGCATCGGGCCCCGGCCGGACCTACTGCTATATGCTATGTGACGGATAGGGGTGTTATAATTTGGTATCAGACTACCAGTTTCGGTCAAGCTTAAATGAATTTGTGGATGAATTCACTTTAAGGGGTGGTGAGCACATGTGTGTGTGTCATTGTTATAACATGAAAAGAACCCATGAATGTCCACTTAGGAATGAAAATACACATGTTTGGGGAACCTGCGTGTTCCTATAATTGCTTTTTGTAATGTTGTGTGGTCGCTTATCGGTGTTTTGCACGATTATAGGTGACCAGGAGTGGTGCTGGGCCGTCAGTACGGCCAGTTTCTGAGGCGAGCAGCGCACCAAATGATGCGCCTGCAACACCTCCTTCAACTAAGACCATTCGATTGGTAGCGGAGTCCGTGTTTGCGATGATCAATGCGCACCCTACGAGGTAGGTGCAACAGCCTTATCCTGCTATGGAGCAAGTACCGCTCCAAGCGATAGAGCCAAGGAGGGTTGAACAGGTGGTAGTGGAGCCGGTGTTGCCTAGGAGAGTAACAGACAAGCAGCTTAAGCACGTGATGGGTTTCAATCCCCCTGTGTTCTCGGGGACGGGAACCCAACCTCAAGCAGAGGATTGGCTCTCTAGAATTAAGAGAGTGCTGATAGCTACTGAGACTGAAGAGTGGCAGAAGACCACAATTGCGATGTTTTTTGCTGGACGGTGATGCAAGGCTATGGTGGGAAGGCTTGGAGCTACACCATCTGAGGGGTAGGCAGTTGACTGATGTCTCAATGGAGGAGTTTTCAAGGTTGTTCACAGCTCGATACCTCCCCTCAGCTCAGAGGATTTCTTTGTAAAATGAGTTCCAAAAGTTGGTTCAAGGAGACAGTACCGTGGACGAGTATCTCCACGAGTTTACTTGTTTAGGCCAGTATGCAAGCGCTACCTTTGCTGATGAGGAGTGCAAGACGAACCGATTCTATGAAGGATTAAGAGATGACTTGAGATTGTTACTTTCAGGGCCTATGGCACAGGGTTTCCTAACCTTGGTCAACACGACCCGGTCTTCTGAAAAGGACATGAAGAATGTTCATGCGAATAAGGACTCCAGTGGCAGAAAATCAGAGTTTAAAGTGCCGACTACTTCGAAGTCTAGATATCGCAGGTTCTACAAGAAGGCTAGGACGTCGGGTCCAGCCCCTTCTTCAAGTGCCTCGGGGAAAACTACCAACCGAACCCTGGGCACTTGTTTTACTTGTGGAAAGACAGGGCATTTTTCCCGTGATTGTTGGAGCGGACGTCTGAAGTCTGAGAGGAAGCAAGGAGAAACTTATGAAGAAAAGGACAAGGCAGTGGAGTCAACCGCATCCCACTATGCTCCGACTCAACCGAGAGTCTATAATTTGGGCCAACAGGAGGCCATCAAATAGGCAGATGTGGTGACAGATACAGTTTAATTTATAGCAAGTTAGCTTTAAATACTGTTACCTAGTGCTTGTTAGCTTAATACTGTTTGTATAGGCTTTGTTTTGATTGGCGATAGTCTGACACGAGCACTATTCAATATGGGAGCTTCACACTCCTTTCTGTCTGCAAGTTTCATAGCGTGCATCAGAGTCCTTTCTTTGATGGAGAAGGAAAAATCGGATGTGCTGCTGCCGATTGGGTGTTCGATGCGTGCGGACAGAGTCTGTTCTTTAAAGGTTCATATTGGAAGTCAAGAGTTCGACTTGCTAGCGTCGTTGCTACTGCTAGTAGAGTTCGATGTCATCTTCGGTATGGACTGGCTTTCGGAGCAGAAGGCATTTATAGATTGCAATCGTAAAGAGGTCATGCTGGGTGTTGGGCAGGAGACAACGTTTGCGGGACTGAAGGGGTCAAGCAAGACGCTGATGTCTGCTCTTCAGGTGGTCAAGGAAGTTCGTGCTGGCGCAGAGCTATTCTTTACGTTAGTGGAGGCTATAAAGCCTAAGTCCACTCTGGGTAGTATCCCAGTGGTTTGTGAGTACCCCGATGTGTTCCCGGACAATCTTCCCAAAGCCCCACCTCAGCGAGAGATTGACTTCACGATCGAGCTCGTGCCAGGTGCCAAACCTGTGTCACGCTCACCCTATAGGTTGGCACCTAAGGAGATGGCGGAGTTAAAGGTTCAACTAGAAGAGTTGATGGAGCAAGGGTATGTGCGTCCAAGTTCGTCACCTTGGAGCACACCGGTCCTCTTTGTTAAGAAGAAGGACGGGAGTTTGCGGCTGTTTATCGACTACAGAGAGTTGAACAAGCAAATGGAAAAGAACAAATACCTGATCCCAAGGATTAATGATCTTTTTGATCAATTAGTCAGGCCATCGGTATATTCAAAATTGGATCTGAAGTCCGGTTATTATCAGCTGAGGATAAGGGAGAGTGATATCCCAAAGACAGAATTCAGCACGAGGTATGGGCATTTCGAGTTCACGATCATGTCGTTTGGGCAGACTAATGAGCCATCGGTGTTCATGAATCTGATGAACAGGACGTTCAAAGAGTACCTAGACTATTTTGTGATCGTCTTCATTAACGACATATTGGTGTACTCGCAGTGCGAAGAAGATCACTTCAAACATCTGCATCTGGTCTTGGAGACGCTGAGGAGGAATGAACTCTACACAAAATTCTCCAAATGCGAGTTCTGGTTATCCTCAGTATCATTTCTTGGTCATATTGTCAGCGGTGAAGGAATAGCGATAGATCCAGCGAAGATTATTGCGATACGGGAGTGGCCTGTGTTGTCATCGGTAGCGGAAGTCCAGAGTTTTCTTGGGCTTGTCGGCTATTACAGGCGCTTCGTAGAGAACTTCTCGTGGATAGCATTACCTCTCACAAAGTTGACAAGGAAGTATCAGAAGTTCTTATGGACGCAGGAGTGCGCGCAAGCGTTTGAGGAGTTGAAGAGTTGGTTGACTACGGCGCCAGTGCTAAGTTCGTCGAGTGGGACCAAGGGCTTTGAAATTTATAGTGATGCCTCAGGCAGTGGTTTGGGCTGCGTGCTACAGCAGCATGGAAGTATTATTGCCTATGGATCGCGCCAGATGAAAGTGCACGAAAGGAATTATTCGGTTCACGACTTGGAGTTGGCGGCCGTGATATTTGCGCTGAAGCTTTGGAGACACTACTTGTACGGCATAAAGGTCGATATTTATACCGACCAAAAGAGCCTGAACTACCCGTTGGATCAGAAGGATCTGAACATGAGGCAGCGGAGATGGATGGAGTTCCTGGGGGCTATACGTTCAAAATTCATTATGTACCCGGGAAAGGCAATGTAGTTGCGGATGCGTTGAGTCGCAGGGCTCCCGCCCAAGCCAACTAGTTGTCAGTTCATGATGAGAGGTTAATTCGGGAGTTGGAGGCGTTAGAGATCTATTGTGTTGACAAGCAAACTAGCGCCAAAGCATTATTGAACTGGACGGAAGTTCAGTTTGATCTGGCTGATCGGATTCTGCAGGCTTTGGAGTTGGATAGCAACATGAAGAAGATCTTAGATGCTGCATTGGATGGGTCAAATTTCCAGTTTTCAGTTGAAGATGGGCTACTAAGGAAGGACAATCGTTTGTGTCCCAAAAGTGGGAAATCTACAGGAGGAGTTGATGTACGAGGCTCATCATACCAAGGACTCAATCCACCCAGGGAGCACGAAGATGTATCGGGACCTAAAGAAGTTGTTTTGGTGGTCAGAGCTTAAGAAGGATGTGGCACTATTTGTGGCTAAATGTCAGACTTGCGCCATAGTAAAGGCGGAGTGCCAAAAGCCTGGGGATTCTTTAAATCCTTACCGATTCCGAAGTGGAAGTTCGACGACATTTCGATTGACTTTGTGCATGGCTTGCCAAGGTCGCATAAGGGAAATGACGCCATCTGGGTGATCGTAGACCGGTTAACAAAAGTGTCGCACTTAATTCCGCATAGGAAGGATGATTCAGTGGAGAGACTGGCGAAGCTGTTTGTGGATAATATAGTCTGACTGCACGGTGTGCCCCGTAGCATCATGAGTGATCGAGATGGGTGTTTTATGTCCAATGATTAAAGGTTGGTGCATCAGATGCTGGGGACTAAACTAAAGTTCAGCACAGCCTTCCATCCGCAGACGGATGGGCAGACCGAGAGGGTCAACAGAACTATTAAGGACATGCTCCGCATGTGCGTTCTAGACTTCGGAAAGCATTGGGAAGACCACCTGAATTTGGTGGAGTTTGCGTACAACACTAGCCACCAAGGGAGTATACAAATGGCGCCCTTCGAGGCCCTATATGGTAGAAAGTGTCGCACGCCATTATCGTTGCTATAGACCGGTGAGGCAAGGTTGTACAAAAAGCAGGAGGTGGAGAACGCTATATCTTTGGTGTGGATCATTCGAGAGCATTTGCTAATCGCTCAGGATAGACAAGCTAAGTACTACAACGCCAAGCATCGGAACGTGGAGTTCGCGGTCGGCGATTGGGTGTACTTGAAGATAAAGTCGTTCAAAGGTGTTTCACGGGTATGACACTTAAAGAAGCTGAGCCCGAGATACCTTGGACCATTTGAGATTCTGGAGTGGATCTGTGAAGCGGCTTATCGTCTTAGGCTATCAGTGGAGTTGAGTGGTCTACACGATGTATTCCACATATTAGTGTTGTGGAAGGCGGTGCAAGAGCCTTCGCAGGTGATCGCAGTTGATCATGTGTCGGTGGACGAAGGGTTGACGACTAGGGTCAAGCCCGTTCGTGTTGAAGTCTTCGAATTTAAGCGACTCCGTAACAAGGAGATCAGGATGGTCAAGGTCCGGTGGGACAATTGTGGTCGGGAGTAGCTCTCCTAGGAACGGGAGCAGACTATGTTGGAGGAGTACCCAGAGTTATTCCGCTCAGGTACCGCTTATAGTTTTCTGTTTTCTTTTCCTTTAGTAATTTCGTGGGCGAAATTCTTTTAAGAGGGAGAGAGTTGTAACACCCCGAAACTCAAAAGAGGAACGGGCAATGTTTGAAGCGGTTTTGGACCTTGGTACAGGTCACACGGCCTAGGATACGGGCGTGTCCCAGGGCCGTGTCAGGGGTGTGTTCGACTTTAGATCACGGGGTCAACTATTTGGCGGTCAACGGTCGTCAGTTGAAGGCAATGGACCTGGGACACGGGCATGTCCCAGGGCATGTCCTGCTCGGGTGATTTGCGGTTTTGTGCTATGGGAGCTACACGGCAGGGGACACGGGCATATCCCAGGCGTTTTGAGCACACGGCATGTGACACGGGCGTGTCACATGGCCGTATCCTTCTCTGGCCATTTCTAGACCTGTGTCGGTTGGGCACTTGGGCCGTGACACGGGCCCTGACACGGGTGTGTCACATGCGATACGAGCGTGTCGGATGCCGTGTTATAGGCCGTGTACTGGTCAGAAATTTCCTGAGTGACGGCGAATGGGTGATACGGCCTTGGACACGGGCGTGTCGAAAGCCGTGTTCAGCCCAGATCTTGGATTTTAAGTCCGAATCGCGGCCGCCCGTTTTTTTATTTTGAGACTCGACGGCTAGGGATTGTTTCCCCAGGGATATACTCGGGTTTAGGGCTTAGAAAACCCCATTTCTCTTTGATTACTCTCTTTCTAAGATCTAGAGAGAGGAGAGAGCAAGGAGGAAGAAGGAAGGCTAGATCTGGTCACCGATGGAGTTTCGGAGCTCCAAATCGCGAGCCGACTTCGGATCTACGGAGGCAAGGAGATTGCGGTGCTTTTCATCCACGTAGATTTCCATGGCGTCAAGGAAAAATGCTAGGGTAACGATTCTCATCCTAGGACATGTGAAGTCCTCTTTTCCTTTGCATAGGAAGCCCCATCTCGCGAGTGTGCGGTGAGTTTGTGGCGTTCCTTGGGGTAGATATGTAAAGTCCCCCTTGTGTAGAGTCTGTATTCGAGAACGGACATAGGCATGATGTGTGAAGCCTACCCAGACAAGTTGGTCTGGATCTGTGATGTTGCATTCCATATATGGCCGGAGAAGACTCTGTGCGAATGTTTGTTTTTTTTTTGGGTTTCTACGGGGTAGATTGCAACAGAGATCCTTGGGGACTAACTCCAAGGTGCACCCGAAAAACTGGGCAGATGCGTGATTCTACCAACATGGTGGCCGGGGAGCCAACCTAAACATAACCGGGTTATGTGAACTATGTGATGGAAACGGGACTCGGGGAGTATTGACCCGCGCATATGTATTAAATTTACGTTGCGGTATGAGCAATGGGTCGGGCGGAACCGTACCTATTCTATGTCGTTCGGCGGAACCGTTGGCATAGATGAGGGTCTTCGGAGGTCTAGTGCTTAAATTGACATGACCCATGCTGGAAAGACAAAATTCTCATAAGGTTGGTCGTACAAGGGGCGGTGGTGAGACGGAAACATCTATGGCTTAAATTGACGTGACGTTGCCCGGTTCGCCGTGAATGTGCCCTGAGTGCACGGGGTGTGTGGCCGTGCGTGCCTACGCCTGTGATGAAGTGTGTTTACACTATACTGCTTGGTTATGCAAACAAAGTGCAGGGAAAGAGCATCGCCGCCCCGAGTTGGGTGCGGGATCGTTATAATTTGGTCAGCATAGCTTACCTTGGCTTTGGTTTGCTACCCGTGCGGTGGATTGTTACTTGCAGGTGCTGCGGAGCCGAGCGGTAAATAGCGGGCTAAAGCCCAAGTTGCTGAGCCGGCCCTCGAAGGCCTAATTTTGAGTGTTTTTCTTGTATTCTCATGTGTGACCGGCATGCGTGCCGAGGTTTGGAAGACACTTATATTTGAGCAAACTATTGTAAGGTCATAAGGCCAGTACTTGTGTATTGTACATTTCTGTTGGTTTGAGTAGTGGACATTCATGCTTGTGGCCGGGTTCTTTATTTTCTTGCAACTTAATAATTGCTTCCGTTAGATGCTCTGTGTAGTACATTGTGATTGGTTGATTGGTCTCAATGAGTAACCCACTGGTCTGTCTATGGTATATGGCGTTGGTCCCCGGCTGGACCTACTGCTATATGCTATGTGACGGATAGGGGTGTTACAGTGAGGCTGAGGGGCGAGGCAAGTGTGTTTGGACCTTCTCCGACTACGATTTTCCACTCCACCAAACCTTACTTAAAATGAGCATGTCTCGATGGTCGCCAACTTCATCCACCCGGGTTCGAGGAGAGATGCCCGGGAGAGCTCGAGAAGATCAACGACCTCGATGACGTTGAGCTCGCGATACCCACTGCCCACTTCAATGCGGGTCAGTGGCTTCCCTTATGGCCAGAGGAGCGACATGTATTGAAGTACTTTGGGGTTTTTCCAGGCCAGCTAACCCCGAACTCCGTCATTATGGCGGTCGTGTTCGCCTGCTTCCTGCTAGAGTAGCGGATCGAGTTCATCCTCGCGGTTTTCCACAAGCTGTTCTCCTTCTGGGTGAACAGGGAAGACACCGCCTATTTCTCCAGCAACCATGTGAAGGTGCAGGAGATGGTGAACAAGAGCCATAATTTTCTAAGGAAGTTCGTCTTCATAAAGGGGGACTTCGGCAACGTCCCCTTCTCACCGGTGCATCTCAGTGAGCCAAGCTACCATCCTCACAGCCTTGTTTGCCACGAAGCCTACCTCTTCAGGTTCTTCACGGGGAAGAACTTCGAGGTCTCGTTCCTTCGAATGAATGTCGACACCCTTCCCCTTGTTCCTCCTGGGGAAGGTAAGGCTACTCACTCTTGCCCCCTTTCCCTTTATTTCACTTTTTCTGTCCCTAGACTACTGCAGGCGAGCGAGACCTTCCCTACACCTGCCATACGAGAGTGCTCGGTTCGTTCCCACCGAGCTCACCCTTGCAAAAGCGGACGCCACCGAGCATCGCAAGGTCCCGGCCCCCCTCTTGCCTCCAAAGTGGGTCGCACATGAGTAGTCTTTGAGAGGACTTAGCGCAACCACTCGCACCAAAAGCCCAGACTGTTGGAGGACGGCGCCACTAATCTTTATATCAAAGGTCCTCGGGCGGATCCACGGGGCAGCCAGTTAAGCCATTACCGCATAGCACCACAGCGCGGGGGCGATTCCGGACCGCAGCCCCAACAATCCCCCCCCCCCCCGGAAACGACCCCGGGGTTTCGAACCCGCGACCCCCTCTGATACCAATTGAGAGGACTTAGCGCAACCACTCGCACCAAAAGCCCGGACTGTTGGAGGACGGCGCCACTAATCTTTATATCAAAGGTCCTTGGGCGGATCCACGGGGCAGCCAGTTAAGCCATTACCGCATAGCACCGCAGCGCGGGGGCGATTCCGGACCGCAGCCCCAACAGTCTTCCCCACAACTTGCGTCAAAGAAGTCAAAGACCAGGGACGGCAAACCTCCTACACCTCGGGAAAATGGGAAAGCACCAGCAAGCCCTCACCCTGAGAAGGTCGTAGTTTCTGGAGCTCCAGCTGGTGGAGTCCTTGGCAGGGAGGGCGGCACCTCCAAGGCACGAGAGTAGGAGCTTGTCGACAAGCCTGTATCGAGGGGACACTGAAACAATGGTTACGACGAGAAACACCTCGACGAGCTCGGCAAACCCCTCCTACTGTGGAATAAGCGGGTGAACAGGGCCTCGATCTCGACTCTCCTACTGACCTGGCTAGAGCAGGAGACATCTGGCGGGGAAGCCTTTGCCTTCTCCTTTGGTCTCTACTCATAGGAGGATTCCTCGATCTTCGACGAGGAGTCCACGTTAGAACTGGTGCACGAGAGCGCTCGGGCATAGCTCCGTGCTCTGGAGCTGGCTCACATGGTGTTTCGTCGTTGTACGCAGGAGGAAAGTAACTCTGCTGATCACCTGAAGAATGCCACCGATAATGATCAACCCCACCATCTCGCGCTCGAGGGGGTGGAGCACCACAACAAGAGGGCGGACTCCTTTGATGCCCTCCTCGTCGAGTATCTAGAAGGGGTGGTGAGTCCCGAAACCCTTTTAACACCATTTTCAAGAATATCTCCTCGCGCTAAATCACCTTTTTACTACCCTCTGCAGACGCGGCGGCGGCCAAGCGCCTCAACTCCCGAATCGCCAACCTGGAGAAGGAGAATGAGGAGCTGAAGGCTCGAGTCAGGGATTTGGTGTCCGCAGCTCTCCCACCGCCCTCTAGTAGTAGTGACAAGCTCTCGTGGTACACCAAGCATGAGGTCAACGAGCTCCTGCAGCTAAACTCGACCGAAGAGGCAAAATACGCCCTCTAGATGATGCAGCGGGCGAGCCTGGTGACAAGCGAGGGCGCGGGGCTTTCGGCGAAGGACGTGGTCCCGGAGCTGTTCATCCCGATCCCAAAGCTAGGCAATGACTCCTATCTTCCCCTACTGGGTAGCGCATCACCCGAGGGCTCTCCATGAAGATTCCACGAGCTGCGTTTATTTTTGTTTGTCAAACATGTAATTTATATATATATATACATTTTTGCCATTTATTTTGTAATATTGTACACGCGGGCAAAGCCCTTCCTTTTGTAATTACCGATTACCAAAGCATATGTACTTTTCTTGAATGGATGGTGGTTGACCCCGCTGCTTTTCTTGCTTTTGATAATTTTCTTCTTTTTTATTCGCGACCTATCATGGTCTTCTCGCTTGCTGCATCTGAACCTATGCTTCGATAGTGAAATCGAGCGATTCTTAAGGACATCGTAGAGAGTGACGAGACCTTCGTCAATTAGCCTGTGAGTGGCGACCCGCCCCCTTCAATCAGAGAGCTTCTACCATTGTGCCCGCAAGACTTAGGTCTAGGCATCTTTCGTCTCGCGCCATGGTTGTTCATCTTGCGCGATCCATGCTTTATTTGTTCAAGACGCGATCTGAGGGATTCGCGAGCACCTCGCATGACTGAGCCCTCCTGACTTGGGTCACCTCGTGGGTACCGAGGGAGACTCGCCAAACGAGCACCCGAGGGGCGAGTCCCAGCTTGCTTGGAGTGCTCTCCCTGAGTGCTCGCCCTTCAGCGACGCTCGTTCCTCCGATTCTCCCTTTTGGCGGGCCACTAGGAACTTTCACTCCCCCTCCGTCAGCTAGCAGGAGCCTGATGGTGGGTATTAAGCATCAACCAGAATTATCTCTTGTCCAGGCACTGGGCGCTTCCACCGATCCAATCAGCTAGTAGGAGCCTTACGGTAGGTGTTGAGCATTAACCGGACTTATCACTTAGCAATTCACTGGGCGCTACCACCGGCCCAATCAGCTAGTCAGAGCCTAACAGCGGGTGTTGAGCATCATCTGGACTTGTCTCTTGACCAGCCACCGGGTGCTACCACCGTCCTAATCAGCTAGTAGGAGCCTAACAGCGGGTATTGAGCATCAACTGGACTTATCACTTGGCCAGCCACCGGGCGCTACCACCGGCCCAATCAGCTAGTAGGAGCCTGACGGCGGGTGTTGAATATCAACTGAACTTGTCTCTTGGCCAGCCACCGGGCGCTACCACCATCCCAATCAGCTAGTAGGATCCTGACAGCGGGTATTGAGTATCAATCAGACTTGTCTCTTGGCCAGCCACCGGGCGCTACCACCAGCCCAATAAGCTAGTAGGAGCCTGACGGTGGGTGTTGAGCATCAACCGGACTTATCTCTTGGCCAGCCATCAGGCACTACAACCGATTCAATCAGCTAGTAGGAGCCTGAAGACTGGTGTTGAGCATCAACTGGACTTGTCTCTTGACCAGTCACCGGGAGCTACCACCTGTCCAATCAACTAGTAGGAACCTGACAGTGGGTGTTGAGCATCAACCAAACTTGTCACATGGCCAGCCATCAGGCGCTACCACCGTCCCAATCAGCTAGTATGAGCCTAATGATGGGTGTTAAGCATCATCTTGACTTGTCTCTTGGCCAGCCACCGGGCGCTACCATCGGTCCAACCAGCTAGTAGGAGCCTGACGGCACGTATTGAGCAACAATCGGACTTATCTCTTGGCCAGCCACCGGGCACTACCACCAGCCCAATCAACTAGTAGGAGCCTGACGGCTGGTGTTGAGCACTTGTCTCTTGACCAGCCACCGGGCGCTACCACTGTAATGCCCCCAGTTTTTTCTATGATTTGCATAATCCTTGTTGTGCGTTACGTTGACGCGTTTCCGGCCTTTTTGCCATTGTTAGAGCATGGTCTTAGCTCTTTATATTCTTGAGTGGCTTGTTTATAGCCTGTTTGCAAGGTTCCCCAGCTAGCCGGAGTCTGTTTTGGTGACTCGACGGAGCCTCTCAGGGAATGCTTGTGCTTTGGCATTCAGGAGGTGTTAGCCCAAGTTTTGATCGTCAGATGTTATTTTCGACTTCGTTGTTGTTTTCGTAGCATGGGTGTTTAGTTACGGTGTGAGTTTCGTCGAATTCCGAGATCGTTTGTTTTTGCGTCGTTTCGACGTTTTTTATGTTAGCTGGTAGTGTGTTACCAAGCTTTTGTTGTTGATATGTTGGGCTAAGTGGAAGAGCTTAGTTATAGCAGGTAGCCGGTTTTTGTTTGGCTTAATTTAGGCGAAGATTGTTAGCTGGTTATATATATTTGTGTGTTTGAGCTTGGGTTTAAGCTTGAGTGCTGGAGCTTATTTCAGCTGTTATTTTTTTTCTTTTGGTGCGTTGATAGTTGTTATTTAGTGGCTGATTTTTGTGAGCTAGCAGCTAGCTATTCCTATATATATAAGTATATATGCTATATATATATATATATATATATATATATATATATATATATATATATATATATATATATATATATTAGTGCTGGATTTCTTTTGCTGCTAGTGGCCGAGCATTCCTAGTTTTGGGATTATTTTATTAAGCTATGGTCGAGTGAGTGGGGAAGGTAGATAAATAGGGCTGGCTGGGTTTTCTTCTCCTCATTTCTCTTTTCCCAAGCCATCTGTTAGCTTCCAGCAGAAGGCATCGGGCGACGGAGGTGTTGAAGCTCCGGCCGGTGATTGCTGGAGGTTTAGAGCTCGTTTTTCTCGGGTAAGGGCAGATTTGGACTGCTCTCACCCGGATTTTCCTCCCTAGGTATGTATTTCTTGTTTTAGGGTTGTCTTTGTTAGCTAGGGTTTTTAGGGTTTGTTTTTCTTCCTCTAAAAGCTTCAGGTTTGCCTCTTAGGGGGGCAATCTTGCCACTGGTACCAAATTTTGGAAGGCGGCTGCTATTTCCAGGAGGTAGAGGCAAGTGGCGCTCTTTGCCCTTGCCAACCTTGATTTTACTCCAATTAATCTTATTATAGTAGCTCATTCTTTCTTTTTCCTATAAGCTATGGTTGCTGCATTTTTCATCCCAGCTAAATTTTGCTCAATCTTGTCCAGTTTTAATTTATTCTCTCTCTTCTTATTCACTGTTTTGTGTCCAGGTAGTGGATGGAGGTAGGATTTTAGTTTGCTAGTTTTAGCCCAGCTTGGTTGGTAGTTGTAGCCGGGTAGAAGGGGTAGGAGAGAGGAAATTAGTATTTTTTTTAGTTCTCTGGATGGGAGCGTTGAGTGAGCCAAGGGAAAAGATTTAGATTTTAAAAACTAAGTCAAAAGCATTGACAGCGTTGAGTGAGTGGAGCTCACTCAACGTCGTCTAGCTAGGCAATTTTTCTAAGTCAAAAGCGTTGACAGCGTTGAGTGAGGTGAGCTCACTCAACGCCGTCTAAGTTTGGCTTAAGCGTTTACAGCGTTGAGTGAGGTGAGCTCACTCAACGTCGTCCAAGTTTGGCTTAGGCATTGATAGCGTTGAGTGAGTTAAGCTTAGGGGTGAGGAGCGAAAACCGAAAATTAACTAAACCAACCAAACCGACCAAACCATACCGATTGTGACACCGAACCGCCCGGTCCGGTGTCGGTTCGATCTAGAGCTTTTAAAAACCGAAGGACTATCGGTTCGGGTCGATTTTCAAATTGTGAAAACCGATCAAACCGAACCGAGTAATGTTATAAAATTTTTAAATTATGTATAGTTGTATTACTTGTATACTATATTACTATATTTTAAATCTTAAATAATGTTTAATTTATAGAGGGCCAAGTATGCTGTATTGTTGTGTGCACAATGAAATATGAAATATCTTAATCAGCGGCCCATCACGGAACTTATTTCCCAAATCCGAATTCGTTCTTTTTTATTAAATCCTCGGATGCTTAACCATAATGCTCATTTCCTGTATATGTTAAACAGCGGAGGATATAATTTATATAAACCAATCTATTAATGTCATTTGACTCATTTCCTCAATTCATCTCCCTCCCGACCACCCGAATCCCGCTGCTAGAGTGCTAGGTCATTTCCCGTATATCGTGATTCACGATTTTCTTCCGACTCCGCTGCTCGGCCCGCTGGCCGCTCCACTTCGCCGAATTGGCAAAGTCCAAATCTCTAGAGCTTCTCCCCTCCCCAGCGCCGACTGGCCCGACCATCTTCACCGACTCACGGTCGACCCCGTGCACTTATTCCTCCGCTCTACAGCCTCTAAACCCTCCACTTCTCTGAATCTCTACTCCTTAGAGCTTCTCCCTTCCCCGGGCCCCTGCGCCGGCCATCTTCACTGACTCATCATCGAGGCGTCGACCCTTTGCGTTGTGCGTCGTTCCTTTGATACACTCTGTGCGCTGTTCCTTTTACATTCCAATTCCAGATCCGGAGATCCCCTTCTCAATCCGGATCGAGTATCTACATTCTCCGGCGGTCGGAATTTTTAGGTCCGGAGCCCGTCCCTAAATCTCCGTCCAGGAGAGATACAGGTTTGCCGCGTGGAAGAGGTGACGGTGATCAAAAACTAAAAAAACTTGGGGATTGGTGAACCCGTTTCCTTACCCCGAAAAGAAGGAACTCGGAGTCCGGACTCCGGATGAAAAAATTTTGCCTTCTCTTGGGATTATCCCCTTCATTTTCCTTCTCTATTTATATTTGTTTTTCTGGACCTGATTTTATGAAATGATAATAAACACTTCCTTTAGAGAGTTCATAACATAACTGTATCCTACATGAGCAAAAAAAATTCAAACAAATAAAAAAGGGTTTAATATTAACTATTATATGTTTGTTCACAAAAAACCAACACCGAACCGAAAAAAACTGATTGAAAACCGAACCGACTTTGAACCGAACCAACCGGATTCGGTTCGGGTCGGTTTGGACAAGCCAAAAACCGAGGCATGTTGGTTCGGTTTCAGTTTGGGTCCAAACCGATCCAAACCAAACCGCTCGAAGGCCTAGTTAAGCTCACTCAACGCCGCCATCTTAGTTAAATTTTTTCTAAGTGTAAAAGCATTGACAGCGTTGAGTGAGGTGAGCTCACTCAACGCCGTCTGCCTTGGTAGATTTTTGTTTTTTTTCTTAGTCTTTTGGCGTTGAGTGAGTGGATCTCACTCAATGCCATCTAGCCTGAAGACTTTTCTAAGTCTTTTGGTGTTGAGTGAGTGGAGCTCACTCAATGCCATCTAGCCTGAAGACTTTTCTAAGTCTTTTGGAGTTGAGTGAGTGGAGCTCACTCAACACCATCTAGCCTGAAGACTTTTTAAGTCTTTTGGCGTTGAGTGAGTGGAGCTCACTCAACGCCATCTAGCCAAAATACTTTTCTAAGTCTTTTGGTATTGAGTGATAGGAGCTCACTCAATGCCATCTAGCCTGAAGACTTTTCTAAGTCTTTTGGCATTGAGTGAGTGGAGCTCACTCAACGCCATCTAGCCTGAAGACTTTTCTAAGTCTTTTGGCGTTGAGTGAGTAGACCTCACTCAATGCCTATAGTTGTATGTCGTTGATAGCATTGAGTGAGTTGAACTCACTCAACGTCGTTGTCCCGAGAGTGAGTTTTTTTACGGTTAAGTCATTTGGCATTGATTGAGTGGAGCTCACTCAACGCGGCGTCGAGTGAACTCGACGCCTTCCCTGCTGGGTGTCGGTGTTGAGTGAGTGGATCCCACTCAAAGCCGCATCGAGTGAACTCGACGCTTTTTCCTTGAGATGGTGTTTTCTCCAGGATTGTAGTGTGGCTTTTCCTTTAGGGGGTGTTTTGTTATCGGCTAGTTTTTGAATGCCGACTCGTGGATTATGGCAGGTGGCATTTCTGGTGGCTCTGTAAGGGGTGAATGGTGTGTGTTGAGCTGTGGCCACCACCAGTTAGGCCATTTTGGGCTGGTATGGTTAGGTATGTGGACCCTATAGCTGCCACTGGTTGTCTTTTTTCACCCTTGAGTATTTTTGGGTCTGGTTGTTTGTAAGAGGGCTGATTTTTTTGCCACCAACCCAGACCCAAGGTTTTACCACGGCCAATAATTCGCAAAGTTAGGACCGTTAGCTCCTTTCCTTTCATATGGCTATTTCTATTGGCATATGTTTTCCTTGTTGCTGTTACAGGTGTTTGACAGAGTATGTCGTTATTCATTCTTACACTTGGTGTGCTTTGATTGCTCTTTAGACAGTGTTTGTTTTTGTTGTCTTGATTATTTCCTTCTGCTCTTTTTGATAGCAATTATTGCAAGGTTGGTTAACCACTTCTTTTATTGCTTATGAATCTAATGCTCCACTTCTTTTGATTATATTCTTGTTGAGGTATTCTTTCTTTGAATGCATTAGGTTCAGGTTATAGCCAGTTGAGCGGCTAGCTTCTTGTGGAGCTTGCTTGTGGCCTCCTAGGTAGCTGAGATTGATGTTCCTCATCCTTGTGAGGTAGTTTTCTTCCTTCTGTATAGACATGCATACTCACCAGTGGGTTCGTGTCAGGTTGTTGACGCCAACTGGTGTCTTACTTGTGATGTTGGGTATGAACTGAAACTGCTATTTTTGCCTATTTTGAGGTTATTCACTTGCTTTCTGGGAATGATTTATGCTAGGTTGCATTTTAGGTATTTTAAACCCTAAAAACATTACTATATGTACCTCATGCACGTCATGTTTATAAAACTAAAGCACTACTTTCCCAAGTAATGTAAAGGCTATTTTTTATACTATATTAAATTTAGAGTCGTGCATACCATGAGTCGTCCCTCAGGGACACTTATGCTCATTTAGAATATCAACTTAACTAAAGTATTTTCCACTATGTATAAATATATTTTTAATTGTGGACTAGCTGATCCACTGTGCCGAGGGATACGGCCCTCAAATTTAACTGGTCTTCTTTCATATTAAATTATGATTTTCTTCAAAGATATAGAGTCTGGAGTTTTGCCTGAACGTGTGCAGTTATCCCCTGCATGACGTGACATCATGGCACGTATTTTCTCTTGCTCTGATATGATTTAATTGTTGAGAAAATGCGGGTCGTGACAGTTGGTATCAGAGGGAGGTTGCTTGACAATTGGTCGGGCAACCTTTCCCTTGTTAGCATTAGTGGTTTAGCGTCATATCATATACACACCGATATGTCATCAGTACGTCTTGGCTGAAGCATGAACACTACACTCATAAGCATGAATAGAAGTATAC
This sequence comes from Platanthera zijinensis, assembly GCA_039513925.1. Classification (NCBI taxonomy): domain Eukaryota; kingdom Viridiplantae; phylum Streptophyta; class Magnoliopsida; order Asparagales; family Orchidaceae; genus Platanthera; species Platanthera zijinensis. Next base: position 68,619,797 of record CM077090.1, on the reverse strand, counting down.
GGGGCATATTATGTAGTATGGGATGCATAATATGTGTTTATATATGGATCCACCATAGGTGGCAACATGTGAGGGTTATGTAGTATGGGATGCATAACCTCACCACATGAATGCCCATTAGCACGTTTTCTTTTTTTGTTGCATGCAATGTTATGTAGTATGAGATGCATAACATTTCCATGTGTATGATCTCTTATGGCATGCATTAAGTCTTTTTTTTAGAATGCATAGCACAACATGCATAGCATAACATTGCATAAGCACAACGTGCCAAGCTAAAGATTTGCATGATTACATATGTACACACATAGTTTTGAGTCAAAAGAAATACAAATTCATGCATTCATGGTCTAAGCACATGATTTAGTATGATGGTGGTGAACCATCCTAGGTTAAGCATAACATCATTATTGCAAAAATCCCAGAGCAAGTTAGCAGTTGAAGTTCATATTTTAGTATATTTGTCAGTACCGGGTAGTTTTGTTCTAGCAGTTGGGCTAGGTTTTGGTTAGTGCTAATTCGATTATAGGATGGTGAGGCATCCTTCGATAAGACTGACTCCCCAATCTGAGGGTGATTCTTCAGGAGCGCAAAGCAAAGCATTGATTGAAAGTCTGCGGTAGAGTAATGAAGCCTTGTCCAGGCAGATGGTGGGTATGCAGACTCAGATCCAGTCTCTGTTAGCAGTTGTGGCAGGACAGCCTCTGAGAGTGTCGGACCCTGCTATAGGCGTATCTGTTCCTGTTCCTCCTGCTCCCATGGTACCACATGTTGTGTTTCCCCAAGAGATGACGTTTATATCGCACTTCCAGTAACTAGGACCTCCTAATTATGATGGAAATACAGACTTTATGGTTTTGGACGATTGTCTTATAGCCATCAAGGAGATGTTTTCCTATTTTGGAGTTACCCCTGATCAAAGGGTGAAGATTGCCGCTTATCAGCTTAAGGGATTAGCAAAGAGTTGGTGGCTGAGAGAGAAGGAGAGCTTGAAAGAGGGATGCTCTTGGGAGACCTTCAATGAATTGTTGCTAAGGAAGTTTCTGCCTTCGGTCGAGTGCGACCGCCTGATGAATGATTTCCAACATTTAAAGCAGAGACAGCTCACAGTTAGTGAGTATGAGATCGAGTTCAGCAAACTGAGTCAGTTTGCCCCCGGCTTGGTAAGCTCCGAGGCGGATCGAGTTAAGCATTTTCTTGGTGGCCTAAGAAGTGATGTCCAGTAGTTAGCAAGTGCTTATGGATCAGTGAGCTATATTGGAGTGGTGGAATCTGCTTTGAAAGTTGAGGCAATTGAGAATGCTAAGAAAAGAGGGCAGCAGATGAGAAAAGATAAGAGGAAATCGGTTGAAGGAAAGAGCCCTCAAGTACCCAGTGCTGCTTCAAGAAAGAAGAGCAAGGAGGTTTGTATCTTCTGTGGCCGGTCAGGACACCCCTTTGAGTGATGTTTCAAAAGGTTAGGAGCTCAGAAGAAGGAGCAGGTGCATGCAATTCAAGGTTCTCCCAGGAAAGCATTATTCTATTTTGCATGTAAGCGGCCGGGGCATGATGTTGCCCATTGCTGGGGAAAGGATAAGATTAAGGCAAGAAGTTGTTTTCTATGCGGTCAAGAAGGGCACATCAAGGCTCAGTGCCCACAGCTCCAGCCTGTATTGCAGCCAGTGCCACTCCAGGCATTTCCACCGCCTCAGCGGGTGGATAAAGGCAAGGGAAAACTGAATGTGATTTCTTCGGAGGAAGCACAGACTTCCACTCAGGTTATTTCAGGAAGATTTAAGGTGAAGAACTGATGGGCGCGTGTTCTCTTTGACTCTGGCGCTACCCACTCATTTGTGGCTAGAGCCTTCGTGGATTGGTACTGTTTAGATCTAGATCGAGTTGGGGATGCCTTTTGCGTCAAGTTCCCTTCCGGTGATTCTGTGGTTTCATATCAGGGCATTCAGGATTGTCCGATTATTTTAGGGGATTTTCTAGCAAAAGCAGATCTGAAGGTGATCGACCTAGAAGACTTTGATGTTATCCTAGGCATGGATTGGTTGTCCAGGTATGATGCAGTTATCCAGTGCAAGGGTAAGCTCTTGGACTTCGTAAAGGACAACGGTCAGCCTGGGAGTGTTTATGGTGATCCGCGCCAGGATTCTCCAGCCATTTCTGCGGTATGTGATCGGAAGCTTCTTGATTCCGACTGCTTTTCCTATTTGGTCTTAGTTGTGGAGACTGTTGTTAGTGTACAGCGCTTGGAGAAGATTCCAGTGGTGTGCGAGTTTTCAGATGTTTTTCCTGACAATCTTCCTGGTCTTCCACCTGATAGAGATGTTGAGTTTTTGATAAATTTTGAGTCAGGTATGCGTCTTATTACGAAGGCGCCGTACCGGATGGCCCCGCGAGAGCTGGAAGAGTTGCGTATCCAGCTGGATGAGTTATTAGAGAAAGGTTTTATCAGGCTGAGCTCGTCGCCTTGGGGTGCTCTTGTTCTGTTTGTAAAGAATAAAGACGGATCGATGAGGATTTGCATCGACTATAGAGAGTTGAATAAGGTTACTATTAAGAACAGGTATCCTCTGCCAAGGATTGGCAATTTGTTTGATCAGTTGCGCGGTAGCGCGGGATTTTATAAGATTGATCTTCGTTCCGGCTACCATCAGCTCAGGATCCGCGAGTCATACATTCCACGAACTGCTTTTCAATCCAGGTATGGGCATTTTGAATTTCTGGTTATGTCGTTTGGTTTGACCAACGCGCCCTCATCCTTTATGGATACGATGAACCGGGTGTTCAAGGACTTCCTGGAAAAGTTCGTGGTCGTGTTTATCGACAATGTTCTGATCTATTCCCACAATGTTGAGGAGCATGACCAGCATCTGTGTTTGGTTTTATCTGCTTTGAGGGACCACAAGCTATCCGCCAAATTGAGCAAGTGTGAGTTTTGGTTGCCTCAGGTTTCATTTTTGGGCCATGTGGTTAATAAGAGTGGGATTCCCGTTGACCCAGAAAAGAGAGCTGCTGTGATGGATTAGAGTAGGTCGGCACACCCAAAGAAATTAGAAGCCTCCTAGGGTTGGCCGGCTATTACAGGAGGTTTGTGGAGGGTTTTTCTACCCTGGCTGCACCTTTGACTAGATTGACTCAGAAGAATGCGGCTTTTGTTTGGAGCGAGAAGTGTGAGGAAGCCTTTCTAGAGCTCAAGAACAGATTGTGTACTTCTCCCGTTTTGACTCTGCCTACGGAGGGCATGGATTATGATGTTTATGTGGATGCATCGCATGTTGGGCTTGGTTGAGTGTTGATGCAAGACGGGAAAGTGATTGCGTATGGGTCCAGGCAACTGAAGACTAATGAGAGAAACTACCCTACGTATGATTTAGAGTTTGCAACCGTGATTTTTGCGCTGAAGTTGTGGAGACATCTGCTTTATGGAGCACAGTGCAAGATTTTTGCCGATCATAAGAGTTTAAAGTACGTCTTCACCCAGAAGGAATTGAATCTGCGCCAGTGACGATGGTTGGAGTATGTTACCGACTACGATGTTGAGATCTAATACCATCCAGGCAAGGCTAATGTGGTGGCTGATGCCCTAAGTCGGAAGACGGGGAATATTTTTAATCTCTCCACCGAGCTATTAGTGGAAGAATTTCTTTTGATGGATATTTCTGCGGGTAGCTATAACTAGTAGAGTAGTTTGGTAGTAGCAGAGCCTTCTTGGATTGTGCTTACGTGGTTACATTAGAAAGATGATCCAGATCTGCTACATTTATATTTAGAGCTGAGAAAGGGGAGTTACCAGATTTCTCGATTGATGATGCGGGTACTTTGAAGTACCGCGACAGATTTTGTATCCTCGCCGTTATGGATATTCGAGTTATGTTGTGCAGAGAGGCGCATAGTTCTAGTGTTGTCTACCATCAAGGATCTACCAAGATGTATCATGACTAAAAGCAAATTGCCTAGTGGTATGGGATGAAGGGATACATTGCCAGGTTTGTTTCTGGGCGCTATACTTGCAAGCGTGTAAAGGCTGATCATGGAAGGCCTGCTGACAAGTTGACTCCGTTGGAGATTCCGACTTGGAAGTGGGAGAGCATTTCAATGGATTTCATCACGGGTTTACCGAGATCTCCTAGAGGATATGATTTAGTTTGGGTGATTGTGGACAGATTAATGAAGTGTGCTCACTTCGTACCTTATAAGATCGACTATCCGATGAAGAAAATAGCTGAGCTGTATTTAAATGAAGTCATCTGATTGCATGGTGTTCCAGTCAGCATTATTTCAGATCGAGACTCCCAGTTTACATCTCGCTTCTGAAGGAGTTTGCAAGAAGGTTTGGGTACGGATTTGAGATATTCTACCGCAGACCAATGGTTAGACAGAGCAAGTTAATCAGATAGTGGAGGACATGATCAGATGCTATATTTTAGACCACAGAGGAGCGTGGGATGAGCGTTTGAGGCTTATAGAGTTAGCTTATAATAACAGTTATCAAGAAAGCTTGCAAATGGCTCCTTTCGAAGCTTTGTATGGGAGGCGATGCAGGACTCCCTTATTTTGGGTTGAGGTTGGCGAGAGACCTTTTTTGGGTCCGGATGCGCTCGAAGAGATGGAAACTACTGTGAAGCTTATTCGTGAGAAGCTTCAGATAGCCTAGGAGCGATATGGGAAGAACGCAAATTGACGTAGATCTGATCTTGTGTTTGCTGTGTGGGACTTGGTATTTCTAAAGGTTTCCCCGATGATTGGAATCAAGAGGTTTGGTAAGAACCAGAAGTTGGACCCAAGGTATGTGGGGCCGTTTAAGATCATTAAGTGGATTAGTGTGGCAGCTTATTAGCTGGATTTGCCCGCGAACTTTCCTGGCGTGCACGATGTTTTTCACATTAGCCAGCTGCGGAAGTGTGTGTTGAGCGACAGGCAAGTTTTGGATTTTGTGCCTCAGTTAGAGCCAAATCTTTCTTATGTGGAGATGCTTGTCCACATTCTGGATGCTCAAGATCGCTTGTTGCAGAGGAAATCAATTCCTATGGTTAGGGTTTTGTGGAGAAATCAGGGCATGGAAAGCGCGACATGGGAGTTAGAGTCGGCAATGAGGAAGGCTTACCCTCATCTGTTTCCCTGACTTGTGCCTGGTATGTTTTGCATTTTTTATTATAGCTCTTGCTTGGCTATTTCTTTTTCCTTCTTGATAGAAGTGTTGTGTGTAAAGTTTCGGGGCGAAACTTTCTTGTAGGGGGAGTGGCTGTAACGCCCCCGGTTTTTTCTGTGATTTGCATAATCCTTTTTTGGCATTGCGTTGACGCGTTTCCGGCCTTTTTGCCGTTGTTAGTGCGTGGTATTAGCTCTTTAGGTTCTTGAGTGGCTTGTTTATAGCCTATTTGCAAGGTTCCCCAGCTAGCCGGAGTATGTTTTGGTTACTCGACGGAGCCTCTCAGGGAATGCTTGTGATTTGGCATTCAAGCGGTGTTGGCCCGAGTTTTGATCGTCGTTGTTTTCGTAGCATGGGTATTTAGCTACGGTGCAAGTTTCATCGAATTCCGAGATCGTTTGTTTTCGCATCGTTTCGACGTTTTTTATGTTAGCTAGTAGTGTGTTACCAAGCTTTTGTTGTTGCTATGTTGGGCTAAGTGGCAGAGCTTAGTTATAGCAGGTAGCCGATTTTTGTTTGGCTTAATTTAGGCGAAGATTGTTAGTTGGTTATATATATATTTGTGTGTTTGAGCTTGGGTTTAAGCTTGAGTGCTGGAGCTTATTTCAGCTGTTCTTTTTTTCTTTTGGTGTGTTGATAGCTGTTGTTTGGTGGCTAATTTTTGTGAGCTAGCAGCTAGCTGTTCCTATATATATAAGTATATATGTTATTTATCTATCTATATATATATATATATTATATATATATATATATATATATTAGTGGCTGGATTTCTTTTGCTGCTAGTGGTCGAGCTTTCCTAGTTTTGGGATTATTTTATTAAGTTATGACCGAGTGAGTGGGGAGGGTAGATAATTTGGGCCGGCTGGGTTTTCTTCTCCTCATTTCTCTTTTCCCAAGCCATCTGCTAGCTTCCAGCGGAAGGCATCGGGCAACGGAGGTGCTGGAGCTCCGGCCGGCAATTGCTGGAGGTTTAGAGCTCGTTTTTCTCGTGTAAAGGCAGATTTGGACTGCTCTCACCTAGATATTCCTCCCTAGGTATGTATTTTGTTGGGTATATTGAAAAATGTGTACCAGATTTGAAGAAATCTCATCTTAGTCAATGATATACATCAATTTGTATTTGATAGATGTTTGAGTTACATTGTGCAGGTTTAAGAATTTGAAGAAATTTTCTAAGTACAAGTGTCGACACTTGTGAAGAAGATGTGTCGACACCCAGGCGACTGTGTCGACACTTGTGAAGATGTGTCGACACCCAGGTGATTGTATCAAAACTTGTGAAGAAGATTTATCGACACCCAGGCGACTGTGTCGACACTTATGAAGGACTTGTGTCGACACCCAGAACTTGTGTCGACACTTATGAAGAAGTTGTGTCGACACCCAGAAGTTGTGTCGACACTAATGAAGAAGTTGTGTCGACACTCAAAGCTAAGTCGACACCTAAAGAAGGACCTGTGTCGACACCCAGAATTGTGTCGACACCTGGAGCATAAGTTGTGTCGACATTTAAAGTTGAAGCTGTGTCGACACTCATGAGCTATGTCGACACCAGAAGCAGTTGTGTCGACACACTGGACTTGTGTCGACACATCAATACTTAAAGAGCTGTGTCGACACCAGAAGCAATTGTGTCGACACACAGGACTTGTGTTGACACACACTCAATGCCTTTTGGATACACTCAATACTATCGACACACACTCAACGCCATCTGCTAGTAACAGTTGTGTCAACACTTGAAGCAGGTTTTCGACACACAAGACTTGTGTCGACACACACACTCAACGCCGTTTGACAAACACTCAATGCCATCTATCTGCAACAGATGTGTCGAGACAAGAAGTTGATGTGTCGACACACAGGACTTGTGTCGACACATATAACAGAAGAAGTGTCGAGAATCAGAAGTATGATTGTGCCGACACTTGGAGTATTGTGTCGACACCATGAAGACTTGTGTCGACACTTAGCCTATATGTGTCGACACATATGAAGCAGTCTGCTGAGTGATTTGTGCTGAGTTGGAATGACTTTGAAGAATCTACTGACATGTCTGGTGACTTGACAGCAGTCATATCCAACCGGTCTGACACCTCTGTCAGAACTGTCAGAAGTTTGTTATAAACAAGATCAGCCGGTAACCGTGGAGAAATCTCTATATAAGAGCCAGATCTGTAACAACCAAATAATGATCGATTAATAAAAAGTAAAAACGAGAGAATTTCTTCAACAAGAATAGGGGAAACCCTTACGAAGGCAGATCTAGAGTTGTCTGCAAGTAAGATTCAAATTTCAATCTGAATTTAAGGAATAAGCTGACTGAAGATCAACTTCAACAACAAGAGAAGATCCACCTTATTTCTGTTCTATCAAGAAGCTTTGAAAAGCTAAGTCAGGTTGGATCAGAAGGGTCAGTTCATTCAAGAACTAATTAAGAATGGTACACCAACAGAGAAATCTAGCTGGTGAATTTTTCTATTTCTTAATACATTCAATTTATTGTAAGATCTATTATTAGATCTGAGTTGTAAGCCTGAAATTATAAAAGCTGAGGTAGGGCTGATAGCCTGAGGTGTAGGACTTGTGGTAAGTCTGAGTTGTAAGCTTAGTTATAAAGGCTGAGGTAGGGCTAAGGCCTGAGGTAGGATTCTGGGAAGAATCTGTGGTAGGACTTGGTAAAGTCTAAGCTGTAAGAACCATTTTGGTTCTGAGATTGTAAGATCTGCGGATCCGAGCTAGTGGAAGGAAGTTCGGCTGAATCCAGTTATCTACTGTATAGGCGAAGGGGGAAAGTGGATGTACCCATATCTTGGGGAACCACTATAGATCTGGTGTATGCTGTGATGTGTTTTATATTCTATGTATTGAATAATCTGTGTTGAAGATTAATCTAACTCTTAGCCTAAAAAGAATTTAAAAAGGATTAGAACCTATTCATCCCCCCCTCTAGGTGTTTAGGCTCTTGAAATAAAGTCTTTCATATTTCTTATTTTAGGGTTGTCTTTGTTAGATAGGGTTTTTATGGTTTGTTCTTCTTCCTATAAAAGCTTCAGGTTTGCCTCTTAGGGGGCCGATCTTGCCGCCGGTGCCGAATTTTGGAAGGCATCTGCTGTTTCCTAGAGGTAGAGGCAAGTGACGCTCATTTCCCTTGCCAACCTTGATTTTACTCCAATTAAACTTGTTGTAGTAGCTCATTCTTTCTTTTCCTAGAAGCTAGGGTTGCTGCAGTTTTCATCCCAGCTAGATCTTGCTTAATCTTGTCCAGTTTTAATTTATTCTCTCTCTTCTTATTCACTGTTTTGTGTCCAAGTAGTGGCTGGAGGTAGGATTTTAGTTTTCTAGTTTTAGCCCAATTTGGTCTGTAGCTGTAGCCGGGTAGAAGGGGTAGGAGAGAGGAAATTAGTATTTTTTTTAGTTCTCTGGATGGGAGCGTTGAGTGAGCCTAGGGCAAAGATTTAGATTTTAAAAACTAAGTCAAAAGTGTTGACAGCGTTGAGTGAGTGGAGCTCACTCAATGCCGTCTGGCTAGGCAGTTTTTCTAAGTCAAAAGCGTTGACAACGTTGACAGCGTTGAGTGAGGTGAGATCACTCAAAGCCGTCCAAGTTTGGCTTAAGCATTGAGTGAGGTGAGCTCACTCAATGCTGTCCAAGTTTGGCTTAGGCGTTGACAGCATTGAGTGAGTTAAGCTCACTCAACGCCGCCATCTTAGTTAGATTTTTTCTAAGTGTAAAAGCGTTGACAGCGTTGAGTGAGGTGAGCTCACTCAACGTCATCTGCCTTGGTAGATTTTTGTTTTTTTTCTAAGTCTTTTGGCGTTGAGTGAGTGGAGCTCACTCAACGCCATCTAGCCTGAAGACTTTTCTAATTCTTTTGGCGTTGAGTTAGTGGAGCTCACTCAACGTCATCTAGCCTGAAGACTTTTCTAAGTCTTTTGGCGTTGAGTGAGTGGAGCTCACTCAATGCCATCTAGCCTGAAGACTTTTCTAAGTCTTTTGGCGTTGAGTGAGTGGAGCTCACTCAACTCCATCTAGCCTGTATACTTTTTATGTCTTTTGGCATTGAGTGAGTGGAGCTCACTCAACGCCATCTAGCCTAAAGACTTTTCTAAGTCTTTTGGCGTTGAGTGAGTGAAGCTCACTCAACGCCATCTAACCTGAAGACTTTTCTAAGTCTTTTGGCGTTGAGTGAGTGGAGCTCACTCAACGCCATCTAGCCTGAAGACTTTTCTAAGTCTTTTGGCGTTGAGTGAGTGGAGCTCACTCAACGCCTATAGCTGTATGGCGTTGACAGCGTTGATTTAGTTGAACTCACTCAACGCCGTTGTCCCGAGAGTGAGTTTTTTTGCGGTTAAGTCATTTGGCGTTGAGTGAGTGGAGCTCACTCAACGCGGCGTCAAGTGAAATCGATGCCTTCCCCGCTGGGTGTTGGCGTTGAGTGAGTGGAGCTCACTCAACGCCGCGTCGAGTGAACTCGATGCTTTTTCCTTGGGATGGTGTTTTATCCAGGATTGTTAGTGTGGCTTTTCCCTTAGGGGGTGTTTTGTTATCGTCTAATTTTTGAATACCAACTCGTGGATTATGGTAGGTGGCGTTTCTGGTGGCTCTATAAGGGGTGAATGGTGTGTGCTGAGCTGTGGCCACCACCAGTTAGGCCGTTTTAGGCTGGTATGGTTAGGTGTGTGGACCCTGTAGCTGCCACTAGTTGTTTTTTTCACCCTTGAGTATTTTTGGGTCTGGTTGTTTGGAAGAGGGCTGTTTTTTCCACCAACCATGACCCAAGGTTTTACCACGACCAATAATTCGCAAAGTTAGGATTGTTAGCTCCTTTCCTTTCATATGACTATTCCTATTGGCATATGTATGTCTTGTTGCTGCTGCAAGTGTTTAGCAGAGCATGTCGTTATTCATTCTTGCACTTGGTGTGCTTTGATTGCTCTTTAGACAGTGTTTCTTTTTGATGTCTTGATTATTTCCATCTGCTCTTTTTGATAGCAATTATTGCAGGGTTGGTAAACCCCTTCTTTTATTGCTTATGAATATAATGCTCCACTTCTTTTGATTATATTCTTGTTGAGGTATTCTTTCTTTGAATGCCTCAGGTTCAGGTTGTAGCTGGTTGAGCGGCTAGTTTCTTGTGGAGCTTGCTTGTGGCCTCCTGGGTAGCTGAGATTGTTGTTCCTCATCCTTATGAGGTAGTTTTCTTCCTTCTGTATAGACATGCATACTCACCAGTGGGTTCATGTCAGGTTGTTGACGCCCACTGGTGGTTTACTTGTGATGTTGGGTATGAACTGAAACTGCTATTTGTTTTGCCTATTTGGAGATTGTTCACTTGCTTTCTGGGAATGATTTATTCTAGGTTGCATGTTAGGTATTTTAAACCCTAAAAGCATTACTATATGTACCTCATGCACGTCATGTTTATAAAACTAAAACACTACTTTCCCAAGTAACGTAAAGGCTATTTTTTAATACTATATTAAATTTAGAGTCATGCATACCATGAGTCGTCCCTCGGGGACACTTATGCTCATTTAGAATATCAACTTAACCAATCTATTTTCCGCTGCGTATAAATATATTTTTAATTGTGGACTAGCTGATCCACTGTGCTGAGGGATACGGCCATCAAATTTAACTGGTTTTCTTTAATATTAAATTATTATTTTCTTCAAAGATATAGAGTCTGGAGTTTTGCCTGAACGTGTGCAGTTATCCCCTGCACGACGTGGCATCATGGCACGTATTTTCTCTTGCTCTGATATGATTTAATTGTTGAGAAATACGGGTCGTGACAACCACCGGCCCAATCAGCTAGTAGGAGCCTGAGGGTGGCTGTTGAGCTTTAACCGGACTTGTCACTTGGCCAGCCATCGGGCGCTACCACTGGCCTAATCAGCTAGTAGGAGTCTGACGGCGGGTGTTGAGCATCAACCGGACTTGTCTCTTGACCATCCATTCTCCACATTCCTTATAATAAGCAATTAAATCATCAAAGACAGACAAATGCAAAAAAGGTATTGTTCATTGTTCAATTTCACAGATAGAAGCACTTTAAGTCATCGTCGCTCCAGGCATGACTAATGGGTTCCCCCTCCATATTCTGTAAATGGTATCCCCCTGACTTCAATACTTCTTTGATTATAAAGGGACCCTCCCAATATGGATTCAACTTGTCGACGGCTGTCGACCTTCCAGAAACATCGACCTTTTTCAAGACCAAGTCCCCCTTTATGAATTGATTGATCCCGACATGCTTATTGAAATACTTGGTCATCCGCCGCTTGACTTCTTCCTATCGGATTGCGGTCAAGTCGTGCAGCTCCTCCACCAGGTCTAAAAAGAGTCGTAACTCATTCTCGTTCTCGACCTGCCATTCCTCACTACCTTCCCCTTCCTCCACTATTCGTAGCATCTGGATCTCGAATTCTATCGAAAGCACTACCTTATATCCGTGGGAGAGATTGAAGGGAGACTCCCCTATGGCTGTGTTGGGCGAGGTTCTCAGGGCCCAAAGGACTGAAGGGAGTTGCTCCACCCAGCTTCCCCTCAATTTTTCCACCTTCTTAGTTAACAAGTTCACGATGATTTTGTTCGCCGCCTCTACTTGCTCGTTGCTCTGAGTGTGATGGACCGACGTGAACCTGAGGTCTATCCTGAGTTGGCCACAAAAGTTGAGGAACTCTACATTGGCAAACTGCGGTCCATTATCCGTGATAATGACCTGAGGCAACCTATGCCGACAAATGATCTCTCCTCATACAAAGTTGTGAATCACCTGAGAGGTCACCTTGGTCAATGCCTAGACCTCCGGCCACTTAGAAAAGTGGTCGATCATAATTAACAAGAACCTTCTCTGTCCACTAGCCTGGAGGAAGGGCCCCACGAGATCCATTCCCCAAATAGCGAAGGGCCAGAGGGCGGTGATGCTTCTGAGCCTCTGACCCCGCAGTAGTTAGAGAGGAGCGAACAGCTGGCACTTCTAACACTTCTTTGCAAATTAGGCAGCATCCCTACCAAGCGTCGGCCAAAAATACCCTTGCCTCACTATCCTCCCTTCTAGAGTCCTGCCTCCCGAGTGGCTACAACACTCACCAGAATGGACTTCCTCAAAGATCCTTAGGACCTCCTCCTCGGCTACGCAATGCGCCAGAAATCCTGAGAGGGTCTTCCTGTACAGCTTCTCATTGCGCATCAGGTAGTATGCCGACTTATACTTGAAACGCTTCTTGTCCAGAGCAGCTCAATTGGTGATGAAGGTTGAAAGAACTCCATAGTTAAGCGTGCTTGGGCGAGAGTAGTACTGGGATGGGTGACCTCCTGGGAAGTCCCCGTACGGCCCAACTTAACTGTCGAGTTCGCTCATCAAAGGGAGGCTGTGGCCACCAACAACCCGCCTGTGGAGGGAGAGGGGTTGGGGTGCTTGGGCTGCAGCCCGGTAGCGATGCCTGGAGGGCGGAGCCGTAACGCTGTTACGTACGCGCCAGGGTCGTTACAATAAAAAGTGTAGCTCAATTGGTGATGAAGGTTGAAAGAACTCCATAGTTAAGCGTGCTTGGGCGAGAGTAGTACTGGGATGGGTGACCTCCTGGGAAGTCCCCGTACGGCCCAACTTAGCTGTCGAGTTCGCTCATCAAAGGGAGGCTGTGGCCACCAACAACCCGCCTGTGGAGGGAGAGGGGTTGGGGTGCTTGGGCTGCAGCCCGGTAGCGTCGCCTAGAGCGGAGCCGTGACATCGTCACGTTGGATCGGCTAGGGACGTTACAATAAAAAGTGCAAAACTATATGCGCAAAACTATATCCGCAAATGGCAACGGCAAGTGTACCGTATCGAGAGTAGAATAGGTTTAAAGAAAACAAGGTCGTATTAGACTCGGGGTGGTTGAGTAATTCTACTTTGAAAATCGTTATTATCTTATCAAATAGAAATTGAAGTTTGGGTTGTGATTAGCAAAAACTAGAGACGCTAATTGAATTAATTCGATGGGTTAAAAGCTAATACTCAATCGTTGAATTACCTTGGATATAGAGAATAACAAATGAAAATAAAGTGTCATTCTCTTGCTGAAGAGGCTTTGACCGTGGAGGTTCCCGAAGCATGAACGCTGCTCTCTCGAGGATTAGGTTCAACTAAACTTAGGTGTATCGACCGAACTTTATTTCTCAAATCGCATCGCCTAAGACTTGTTTTAGGTAGTGAACCTCGCTATTGGACTTTACTTCAATCTAGAAGAGTTACGTCGTCCTCTCTCGAGGGTTGAGTTCTACTCTTTTTACGAATGAGTGATCGATTCGTCTTACGAGTCTCTCGATCAACTAAAGAGCAAAAACTATTTTGAAAACTATATAGAATATATAGACTCAATGAATTGATCAACGGTTTAATCTTAAGCGTTTAACAATTTGAGAAAAATAAAATTAAAATCATAGCGAAAATTATCTCATCCTCGGATCATCGCGATCGAACACTATAGAAATTAGCTACTCATGAAGATGGGGGAATCATTTTTATCAAATTGCGTCACGATAAAAAAAGAGAAATGGAGGTGACAAGAGATAAAAATTGAAATAAAAAAATTATCTTCTGTGAAAGAGGAAGGAAATTTTATTGCTATTAGACAAAAAAGATTACAAGAAATGACTGTACGAGATTATAAGTTTAATAGAAATTCTAAATTGAAAGGGGAGAAGTACACAATTAAAATAAAGCGGCTAAAACAAAATTGAGAGAAAAAAAGGACTACAAACTTAATTACTCAAATTGCTTCCTCCAAACAAATCAAAATGAAATTCAAAGATTTATATGAATAAAAAAACAATATGAAAAACATTAGAACAATATGAATAATTATTACTATTCTTCTCCTTCCAGATTGCCCCTATTTATAGGTGGTGGAGAGAATTTTCCCCAAGCGTAGGACTCTAGGAGGGAGAGGTGGCTGCATTATTTGGAGGCGGGATTCCTGTGAAACGCCAGTAGCTGGAGGCATTTAGGCTCCGTTTGGAGGGACTTATGTTCACCGGTCAAGCGGTTACGAACGCATGTGCCGGACCTTAATTAAGGTTCGGTACATGCGGTCGTAACCGCTTGACCGGTGAAAATAAGTCCCCCAAACGGAGCCTTAATGTGTGTGTTATTGAAGGTGTCCCGGGTGAAACGGTAGGAGCGGCAGGCGGAAGAGAACGTGCATGGAGGAGGCTGACGTGGATGCTGCGTGGTGGCCGAATTCTGCTATCCACATGGCTGTGAGTTGCATGGAGGTGGAGGTGGCCATGTGGAGGAGCTGCTGTTGGAGGTGTTGGCCAGAGGAGAAGGTGCTGGCCGGAGCTGCTGAAGTGGCCGGAGTGGCGAGCACGGCGGTGGCGTTGAGGAAGTTAGCCGAGCACCGTAGTGGCGCCGAGTTGAGGTTGCTGTTGGTGGCCGAGCTTCATAGGAGCAGCTGCATGGTTGCCCGGGCAGTTTGGTGGTCGGAGCTGCTGGGTGGTTGCTCGGGCAGCGCTGCTGGGTGGTTGCTCGGGCAGCTTGCTGTTTACATCTCTACTAATATACTAAAACTATTATTTGGTGAAACATTGTATGTCCCTATATTGTCCTTATAGTTGTATTCATAATTACACAATTATACCAAACTTTATATTAGTATATTATAAAGACAATATCTTTTTAGATAATTATACAACTTTACAATATTAAAATACAAAAAAATAAAAACACTAGATACCCTAAACCTATTGTCTCTAGTTAGAAATAGCAAGAGAAAAATGAATGTTTTTTAACTTTAAAATATAATTTGTTTTACAAAATAAAAATTATATTCTTGATTTATATTTTTTACGGTCATTTTGAGTACTCATATGTATATGTTGCGGGTCGGGTGGAGCACGCCGGGAGCGGGAGAAGCCCGCCGGGAGCGCGCAAAGCCCGTCGTCGTCGTTTGGGTACTGTCGTGCGAGGTCATAGGAGCGGGTACTGTCCACGACAAATGTCGCCGCCCACGACAAATGTCGTCCCCACGGCAAATGTCGCATCATCGATGAATGTCGCATCCCGGCGAATGTCGCACCCCGCCGAATGGCCCCAGGGCCGAGGGCATGTGCTTGTCACTTGTATGTATATATATAGAGAGAGAGAGAGAGAGAGAGAGCTGATTCTCTGAACCTTATATAGAAAATCAGCAAATTGACCCACAAATGTTTGTTTTTCCAAAACGTGATCAACATGAAAGTTGTAGATATCGATGAGATCTACAACTGTCATGTTGATCACTTTTTGAAATAACACCGTCTAGTCCCCCGATTTGAGCCCCGAAAAAAGTCAAAATACGTCACGTCGAACATCTGTACGGACAAATTAAGTTCGGCGTGACTTTTTTTGGGGCTCAAATCGGGGGCTTAGACGGTGTTATTTCAAAAATTGATCAAATACCTGGTAGGATCTGCAAGTGACCTCCTCTCTAACTTTGCTAAATTACTGAAAGCACCCCTCTTATTTTCGAAGTTACAAAAACTTCCCCTAAAGTTTTCATTTCATTACAAAAATCTCTCCTGAAGTTTTAATTTCATAACATCCATGCACAAAAACACCCCCCTCGGTGAACAGTGTCTAGGGGGTATTTTTCTTCATGGATCCAATGAAATGAAAAGATCAGGGGAGGTTTTGGTAATGAAATGAAAACTTAAATTGAGTTTTTCATAATTTTGAAAATAAGAGGGGTGCTCTCACTAATTATGCTAGTTTACAGGGGAGGTTTGGTTAATTATTTCTATATATATATGGAGATATATCTAGTGCAGGCGTACGAACAAGGGTCAAGGAGGCTTTAAATCGAAAAATGATCAACATAAAAGTTATAGATCTCGACGATACGAACAACTTTCATGTTGATCACTTTTTGATTTGGAGCCGTCTTGTCCTCCAATTTGGGCCTCGAAATTGGGGGCGGCGAGAGTGCTGCAGTAAAGCCTCTCGCCGCCCCCGATTTCGAGGCCCAAATCGGAGGCCAAGATGGCTGCAAATCAAAAGGTGATCAACATGAAAGTTGTTCGTATCGCCGAGATCTACAACTTTCATGTTGATCATTTTTCATTTTGAGGCCATCTTGACCCCCAAAAAGCGATGCGCAGAAATACAGTGCCCCCATATATATATATATATATATATATATATATATATATATATATATATATATATATATATATATAGTACATACATATATATAAAGAATATATAAACAATATAGCTTGTATGGGTGGTCGGAGGAGCTCGGGTTGCATCCATAGAGGGTGGTGGTGGCGTTGAATATATCTGACCGAGCTCCATGTTAACAAGTTAGACTCACATGCGAACACTTGGATGTGGCAGTGGGACATTGCATGTAAATCCCCCCGAGACCTGTCGTAATCCTACAAAAATAGAAAATATAATATTTAGAGCATGAAACATTATTTTTACGAGGTTTTTTATGAATTACAACGAATAAAAGTTAATATTTATTTAAATATAAATAAGTATTCGCCTAAAATAATGACTAGATTACTAGTCATCAACCCTTCGGGAATTCTCCCGTGGATAAGAAAACTATAAAGGGATCCATCTATGAGGGGCGTTGGTTCACCTCCATCAGCTCCCCTTCCTCAATAAGGGGGCGGAATAGGTCGGTGCCGGCTGCTGCAAAGAATGACATTCTCCTGCTTCTTGGACATGGCGCCTCCAACTCAATCAAGTACCTGGGAATCACGCTGCGGCCAGGTAAGATCAAGATGGCGGACTTTGATTATCTTCTGGACAAAATTACTTGCAAAATCAGATCGTGGGGCATTCGGCATCTTTCTATGGCTGGGAGAGCGGAGCTAATCAGGAGCACGCTTTCGGCGCTTCCGCTCCACGCGCTTGCTAATTCGCCACTGCCGTCTTCTATAATTAACAAAATCAACAGCCTGCTCTCCTCATTTTTTTGGAGTGGGGATCACCTCAAACATTCAATTCATTATGCGAAATGGTCGGAGATTTGCTTGCCAAAGGATCGAGGAGGGTTGGGTTTTAAAAATATGCAGCTTTGGCGGCGGGTTCTAATGGGAAGTGTGGCGGCGCGGGTTGTTAGAGCTGACGGAAGCTTGTTTGCACGAGCTTTTGCCTGTAAGTATGCTGGGAAGGGAAGGTTTCAACCCAATCGAAGCCATTCAAAAATTTGGAAGTGTATTTGTCTGGGGAGCAGGATTTTGGAGAGGCAAAGTTTCTGGATGGTGGGGGATGGGACCAGAATTTCGACTATTGAAGATGCCTGGATTGGTGAGCTACCTTTATGCAAATGGCCTACTTTTATCAATATAAATGCATTACCTGATTTAGTGGCGGGCTTACTGGATTCCAGCTCCAATTGGTCGGGTGAGTTGCTGACTGGTTTTAGCAGTTTTTTAATAGAAATTATCCTTCAGTTGCCAAGAGATGAAGTGGGGGGGGGGGGGGCGGACAAGCTCGTCTGGGCCCACTCGGAGAAAGTTTCCATGAAAGCAAGTGTGGTCTATAATCTGGAAAGCCCGCAAGGTTGGCTGTGTTGAAAGTAAGCTGAAGAGATGCCAAATACAAATCAGTCCAAAGCAGCTCCCAAACCATATCTGAGAAGATAAGAACGAAATGAAGCAGTGCAAATGAAACGAAGTGAAGAAGAAGAAGGAGACGTAAAGATAAAGACATGTCAACAGTTGCGGCCCTCTTCCCAAGCAAAAGCCAATCAGCCGCATCTTTTCAGATTTCCTGAAATATTATAAATAGACATATGATATGTTAAAATATCGCATTGTACTGTGTGTGCTTGTGTTGTATTAAAACACCAATTTATTTCCTCATTTTTCTGTCAAAACCATTCTCACACTCAAACCCATTCTCACACTCAAAGTTATTCTTCATACCCAGCATTTTATTTTCAACAGTGGTATCAGAGCTATTCCAAAGTTTTAAAACTACACCATAATGTCGGCATTTGCTTATGCCACGAGTGCTGTACCCATTTTCCAGGGAGAATCATATGAATACTGGGCGGTTCAAATGATTACTCTCTTTAAGTCACATGGAATATGGGATATAGTAGAGAATGGTTATCAACGTCCAGCAGAGGAAGAACTTACAACAGCAGCAGCACGCAAAACAGCAGCAGAAACAGAAGTAAAAGATGCAAAAGCATTGCTTCTGATACAACAAGGAATTAGCAAGTCAATATTTCCCAGAATAATGGCTTCCCAATCAGCTAAGGCAGCTTGGGATTTGCTAAAAGCAGAATACAAAGGCACCAATCAGGTAATTATCATTAAGTTACAAACATATTGGAGAGACTTTGATACTCTTCAAATGAAAGAAAGTGAGAGTGTGCAAGATTTCTTTGCTAGGACTACAAATATCATAAACCAAATTAGAAATTTGGGAGATGAGATACAAGATAGAAAAGTAGTCCCAAAAATACTAAGAAGCCTTCCCTCTATTTTTAACCCAATTGTTACTGCAATAGAAGAGTCCAAAAATTTGGACACCCTATCAATTCCTGCACTCATGGGCTCTTTACAAGCACATGAAGACAGGATGAAAAGGCAAAAATCCCCACAGGAACATGCCTTGCAAACAAAAATCAATAGCAGTAACAGTAGTAGCAGTAAACAGTTTTACAAAAAATCTGATAGAAATCAACCAAATCAGCAATATAAACAAAGGTCTAAATCAGATTTTCAAAACTCCAAAATACAGATGCATTGCATGCTATGCAATAGAGGAAATCATGATGCACAGAACTGCTATTACAAATGCAAGAAATGCAAGAGGCCAACCCATTTGGCCAAAGATTGTTGGTTTAACAAAAAACCTCAAGAAGCAAGGTTTATTGAGAAGCAACAAGAGGTAAGAATTCCTGAAACCAATATAGAGCAATTATTCTATGCAAAAGATGATGAAGGTTCAAAAAAAAGAGTAAAACAGTCCACTAATGAGACTTGGTATGTTGATAGTGGGTGTTCTACTCATATGACAGGAAATATTAACTACTTCTCATCCTTAGATGAAACTCATAAATCAGAAGTTGCTCTAGGAAATGGAAAACCAGAAAAGATCGAGGGACAAGGAACTATAATAGTCCAAACAAACGGTGGAGAGTTGAGACATATAGATAATGTACAATATGTCCCAACTCTAGCACAAAGCCTGTTAAGTATAGGGCAGTTAATCCAAAAAGGCAATCAAGTGAGGTTTACAAAAGAGCAATGTGATATATATGATGCTAATGCAAATTTAATAATGAGCATTCATATGTCAAAAAATAGAGTGTTCCCATTCACTCTAAAACCAGGAAAAGAGCTAGCTTTTTCATGTGTATCAACTAATAATAGTGCTCTTAGTATTTGGCATCAGAGATATGGGCATCTGAACATTCCAGATTTAAGAAGACTTCAACAAAATAATGTAGTTCAAGGTTTACCAGTGATACCAAAAGGAGCCTTCATACATTGTGAAGAATGTGCATATGGGAAGCAACACAGAATCCCATTTCCAACATCTAGTGAATGGAGAAGCACTCAGCCATTACAGTTAATACATGCAGATTTATGGGGGCCATCCTCCTCATTTTCTTTGGGTCAAAAAAGGTATTATCTACTCTTGGTTGATGATTGCACAAGGTTTATATGGGTTTATTTCTTAGTAAACAAGTCACAAGCCTTCAAATTCTTCCAACAATTTAAAATTTTGGTAGAAAAACAATACTCTTTTTCTATCAAAACACTAAGAACAGATAGAGGAGGAGAGTTTCTATCTAAAGAATTCATGGAATTTTGTATATCAAATGGTATAAAGAGGCAATTAGCAGTTAGTAAATCACCCCAACAAAATGGGGTGGTAGAAAGGAGAAATAGAACGGTTATAGAAATGGCCAAAACTATGCTCCTTCAAAAACATATGCCCATAGAATTTTGGGCAGAAGCTGTAAATACAGCTGTATACCTGCTTAACAGAGCACCAACAAGGGCATTGGATAATATAACACCTTATGAAGCCCTAACAAATAGAAAACCAAGAGTAAACCATTTAAGAACTTTTGGATGCATAGCATTTGTATACATTCATAGTGAAGAAAGAACAAAGTTAGAAAAGAAAAGTGAAAAAGGTGTTTTGCTAGGCTACAGTGAGGAGTCTAAAGGGTACAGAATATTTTTACCAAACCAGCATAAAGTGGTAACAACAAGGGATGTCTTATTTCATGAAGAAGACAAATGGGAGTGGGCATCAGGTTCTGAAGAACTCTCATCAAGAGTGTTTTCAATTGATTCCATCCTGTCCAATGAACAAGTGGAGGTTGAATCAACTGAAACTGCTGCCATAGAGCCTAGTAGAGTCCAGAATATGCATCAAGATATTTCTGAAACATCTAGTTCAGAATCATCATCACCCAAAAGAATGAAACTACTTAGAGACATTTATCAAGAGTGTGAATTTGCTCTTACAGCATGTACTCCAACAACATTTGAAGAGGCAGTCACTAAGCAAGAATGGAGGGAAGCAATGAATGAAGAAATAAAGATGGTAGAAAAGAATAAAACATGGAAGTTAGTAGAACCTCCTGCCAACAAAGAAATTATAGGCCTAAAATGGGTCTATAAGATAAAAGAGAATGAGGATGGAACCATCAACAAGTATAAAGCACGTATAGTAGCAAAAGGCTATTCCCAAATACCTGGAATAGACTTTAATGAAACCTTTGCACCAGTTGCTCGTTTAGAAACCATTCGAGCCATCATTTCTTATGCAGCACAAAACAGACTCAAGCTATACCAACTTGATGTCAAATCAGCTTTTTTAAATGGGGAGATTAGAGAAGACATTTATGTAAAACAACCAAGAGGCTATGAAATAGAAGGGGAAGAACACAAAGTCTACAAGTTACAAAAGGCATTGTATGGCTTGAAACAAGCCCCGAGAGCATGGCACTCCAACATTGATACATATCTAATCCAGCAACATTATCAACGTAGTGCCAATGACTCCTCTTTATACATTAAAAAACAAAATTCTGACATACTAATCATATGTCTTTATGTTGATGATCTAGTTCTTACAGGTAATAATATCCAACAGTTAGAAAACTTCAAGGAGGAGATGAAGAAGAGGTATGAGATGACAGATTTGGGGCTTCTCAAGTATTTCCTTGGGATACAAATAAAACAATCTCCAGCAGGTATCATGTTATCCCAAGAAAAATATGCTAATGACCTTTTACATAAGTTTAAGCTTGAAAATTGCAATCCAGTTTCAACTCCAATGTCAACTTCAGAGAAGTTAATCAAAGAAGGAGGAGAAGAAGGAACAGATGAAGGGAACTATAGAAGTCTCATTGGATCTCTTATCTATTTAACAAATACTAGACCGGACATAGAGAATGCCGTGAGTATTCTATCCAGATTTGTAAGCAACCCTTCTAAACAACATCTGGGAGCAGCCAAACGCATTCTACGATATATCCAAGGTACAAAAACATATGGATTATTTTATAAACATACTATGAAAAATACTCTAATAGGATACTCAGATTCAGATTGGGGCAGATGCATAGACAATAGAAGAAGTACCAGTGGATTTATCTATTTCAAGGGAAGCAATCCAATCTCATGGTCCTCCCGTAAGCAGCAAACCGTAGCTCTTAGCACAGCGGAAGCAGAGTACATGGCGCTAAGCTCAGCTGTCACTGAAGGTATTTGGCTCAATCGACTTATCAATGAAATAGAGGAAGAGAAAGAGGTGAAACCCATCATCATCAAATGTGATAGCACCTCTGCTATCGCATTAGCCAAAAATCCCGTATATCACAAAAGAAGTAAACATATAGAAATACGCTACCACCATATCCGAGAAAATGTAGAGAAAGGAGAAATAAGCTTAGAATATGAAGGTACCGATGATCAGCTAGCAGATCTTCTAACCAAGCCGCTACCTAGGGCAAGATTTGAAGAACTGCGCCACCGCATCGGGGTAGATGATCTCTCAGCTTAAGAAGGGGTGTTGAAAGTAAGCTGAAGAGATGCCAAATACAAATCAGTCCAAAGCAGCTCCCAAACCATATCTGAGAAGATAAGAACGAAATGAAGCAGTGCAAATGAAACGAAGTGAAGAAGAAGAAGGAGACGTAAAGATAAAGACATGTCAACAGTTGCGGCCCTCTTCCCAAGCAAAAGCCAATCAGCCGCATCTTTTCAGATTTCCTGAAATATTATAAATAGACATATGATATGTTAAAATATCGCATTGTACTGTGTGTGCTTGTGTTGTATTAAAACACCAATTTATTTCCTCATTTTTCTGTCAAAACCATTCTCACACTCAAACCCATTCTCACACTCAAAGTTATTCTTCATACCCAGCATTTTATTTTCAACAGGCTGCAGGGTGGAGACATTTGGAAAATCAAAGCCCCGCCACGATCGCTCATGTTGATATGGCGTGCAATGAATGACCTGCTACCCACCAATGATTGGCTATACAACCACCGTCTTCGTACAGATGCAAGCTGCCCTTGGGGATGCAACGAAGCAGAAAATGTCAACCATTTGCTTGGGAATTGTCGGTTTATATCTCGAATCAGAGCGGCGCTTTTGAGGATGAATTTTAAATTCCACTCTAACAAAAACTGCATGCTTGATGTTTTGCTGGATGAGATGGCCATCAACATTCATTCAGCCGAGCTATATGTGCTAGCAACAATAATTTACAATTCTTGGAAAGCCAGAAATCAATATATTCATGGTGAGCCATTCTCCCAACCCTCCTCAATCGCTCTTAATGCAATTATGGATGCCTCGAAAGGTAACTGGGCGGCCCAACTAAACTTGGACAACTCTTGGTCGCCCCCGCCTTCGAGCTGGTTAAAGGTGAATTTTGATGGGTCGGTCCACCCGAATGTCCGAGCTGGATTTGGATGTACCATCAGGGATGATAGGGGAATGCTTCTTGCTGCTAGGGGGTTGGCATTCATAGCCGATCTGTTGACATGACGGAGCTTAGGGGGGCCTTGTCCGGCCTCGAGTTGGTCAAATCATTCCTTCACAGCACGCAAGGAAGTACGGTGGGGATTATGGTGGAAGGAGACTCAACGTTTGCTTGTTTGGTGCTAAACCGTATTCTTGCGGGAGTCTATCATGGCGATGTTGAATCGAAGTTGGCTAGACTAATGATGGAGTGTCCAAGACTTGTCATCTCTCAAATCGGCCGTCGGGCCAACTCTACGGCGGATTTTGTTGCGAATCAAGCTTGTCTTTCAAATTTTGTTTGGGAAAGGGGGATGCCCCTACCCCATGCCTTATCTTTCGTTCTCTCTACAGACTATGAGCCTATGTAATCGTTTTTATTTTTATATATATATATAGGCTATGGCCATCTTCAAAGGAATAGGTCGGTTATAGTTCCTCCTGCACGGGGTCTAAACGTAGCCAGTTGGTCCACTTGTTCACTTTCTTCCCACGACACATATCGGATGGAAAAATGCTTGGAATGTGCCGACGATGACCTTCACCTTCGCTAGGTACAACTGGAGAGTAGGCTCTCTTGCCTTGAACTTATCGTCGATTTAAGAAGATAGCACCAGGGAGTCAGTTAGCAACTCCACGTCATGCACCCCCAACTCCCTTGCCAGACGTAACCCCGCGATTACTGCCCCATACTCTGCTTGATTATTGGTGATAGGAAAATGGATGACGACCATTTGCTTTATTCTCGTTCCCTGAGGACTTTCTAGTATTACTCCTACTCCTAAGGAATGTCTCCCCGAGGCGTCATCCACCATCACTTTCCACGGAACCAGACGAGTAAGCTCTGTTACTGCCACCTCAACCATATAGTCGGCCAAGAAGTCGGTCATTGTCTGGGCCTTTATCGAGAGGCGAGGGACAAAGGATATGTCAAACTCGCTTAGCTCTACTAATCATTTTACAAGCCTCCTTGAATGTTACACCCCCTCAAAGATGTTGCGGAGGGGATGGTCTGTCACCACCCTAATTGAATGCACCTGGAAGTACGGCATGAGCCTTCGAACCAAGACAACTAGAGCAAAAGCCAGCTTTTCCAGGATCGGGCATCGAAGCTCTGCCTTCCTCAGGACCCTACTCACATAGTATATTGGTAGTTGCTTATTTCCCTCCTCCCGGATCATGGCGGAGCTCACGGCCTCGACCCCGACTCCAAGATATAGGAATAAATCCTCCCCCTCCTCTGGTCTCTAGAGAAGCAGAGCCTGGGTAATCTGTCTCTTTAGGGCCTGGAAAGCCTCCTCGCATTCCTTGGACCATTCAAACTTCCGGCCTCCCCTCAGCACTTTAAAGAAGGGATAGCACTTCTATCCTGCCCGAGAGAGGAACCTGCTCAGACCCGCAAGCTTCCCTGTCAGGCGCTGGACTTCTTTGGCATTTCGCGGCAAATCCAACTCCATGATCGACCTTACCTTATCAGGATTGGGTTCCACCCTCGCCGGAGTAAGGAGGTGACCCAAGAACTTTCCCCTGCTTGCTCCGAAAATGCACTTCAGGGAGTTCAGTTTCATCTTATACTTTTGTAAGGTGTTGAAGGTCTCCTCCAGGTCTTGGAGATGAGATTCCGCATCCCGACTTTTCACCATGAGTTCATCCACGTACACCTCCAAATTCCATCCCTTTTGTTCCCAGAAGACCCGGTCCATCATTATTTGATAATTTGCTCCTACATTTTCCAGCCCAAAGGGCGTCATCTTGTAACAGTATCACCCGTCGCCTGTAAAGAAGGAAACATCATTTATGTCTGGCGGGTGCATCCTGATCTAGTGGTATCTTGAAAAGGCATATAGAAAACTCATTAGAGGAAAATTGACGACTAAGTCAACCAACGCGTCGATTTAAGGTAGGGAATAACAGTCCTTAGGACAGGCTTTATTCAAAAGTGAAAAATTGATACACATTCTCCAGCGCCCGTTTCCCTTCTTGACCATCACCACGTTGGAGACCCAACCTGGATACTAGATCTGTGATACAATCTCTGCCTTGAGAAGCATACCCACCTTTTCCCGGATGGGCTCAACCAGCCTGTCGGTGATGGAACTCTTTTTCTATTGAATAGGGCGAGCACCAGGATCAAGGTTGAGGCGATGGCAAGCTACATCCGCATCGATTCCCGACATATCCACCGCACTCCATGCAAATACATCCACATTCTACTACATACACTCCAACATCTTCTTCAGATCCTATGGGCCCATCCCCCCACTGACTTGCACCTTCTCCACTCTTCCCCCTGGGTGAGGACTTCCAGCTCCACCACTTCTTAAGCAACTTCTAGTCGGGACTGTTATTCCCACCCACCTGTTGCCCTCTCACCTTGGATGAGGGCTTCCTCCTCCTCGACCTCCACTGCCATCACCCTGGCCTGCTCCTCCGAAACTTCCTCCACTCCCCCCATACGGGTGGGGAACTCCACCTCCTCCACCTCCATCTCTCCTCTTCTTCTAACATGGCTTCCTACCTATACAACTCCTCCATTCTTCTCTCCATCTCCTCAGCCCTCTCCTGCCACGAGATGGTGTTGACCGCGGTGATGTAACATTCCCTTGCTACCTTAAGTTCTCCCCGAATCTGGGCCTAGACTCCTTCAGTGTTGAACTCGAAGCACTGGTGAAAGGACAAAGTTACGCAGCAGAAAGCGCTGATGAGGGGCCGCCTTAATATCACATTGTAGCTGCTAGGAGCATCAACGATGATGAACCTGCAGTTCCTGGACTGATCCCCTAAGGTGATATGGAGTCCTACTCCCCCTTCCACCTCCTTTCTCTCTCTGGAGAATTCGAATAGGGGCCCATCTGAGACCAGTACCCTCTTGGCCTCCACCTTCATTGCGTCAAATGCCTTTTTGAAAACGACGCTGACAAAACTCCCATTATCGATGAGGATTCGAGTGACAGTGAAGTTTTTTATGGCGGCTTGGATTACCAGTGCATCGCAGAATGAATCCTCATGATCTGGCATGTTCTTCCGGGAGAAGGTGATCTTTTCATCTGGGGGCGAGGCTTTGGACGTTGAGGCAATGCACTTACGGTACATAGTATGGAGACTCGCCTTGAGAGCAGCCTCGACTCCACCCCTCCCTCTCATAAATCACTCCAATCCCTCCTCGGCCTCCTACGTCAACCCAATCCGCACACCTGCCCCCATCTTCCACTCCTGGTAGAACTTCTTCTATCCGCACTTCCTGATGGGGTCGCTGCTGTTATGGGGCTTACTCTCTTCCCCCTCATCTCCAATAAATTATGGCAGGTGGATGTTGTTGGAACCCCAGTTTTTATTTGGGCTAGGATTACTATTAGGATGTTTAGATTGACCCAACATGTATAGTCTAGGGTCATAGGTTTCTCCAGTGTTATTGCCTTAGAAGAATTCTAGAGTTCAGAAAATCAATTCGACGAAAGTTGAGCGCAGTTCGACGAACGTCGAGCTCAGTCTTCTGCAAATAAAATTGCCTAAAACACTGCTTAGAAATCATCAAACTCAGCATACATTTCGTTGACCTGAGCCTGGAGTTCGTCGAACTGATTCTTCATATTCGTCGACCTGAGATCAGAGTTCATCAAGCTGAGCTTGGCGTTCGTCGAACTGCGCTCAACTTTCGTCGAACTGATTTTCTTAACTTTAGAATTCTTCTAAGGCAATAACCCTGGAGAAACATATGACCCTAGACTATACATGTTGGGTCAATCTAAACATCTTAATAGTAATCTTAGCCCAAATCAAAACTGGGATTCCAACAATCTCCCTTATTTGGGTGAGGATACTATTTACACAAAACAAAACAAAATATATCTAGCAGAATTAAAATTTTCAGCAGATATATGATATAGTGCTATGAGAGTTCAAAAATAATGACAACAAAGTTCAGAATAAAAGCAGAAAACTAAGAATACTTTTTAGAAGCATTTGAAGGAGAATTTGAAGAGGGTTTGGTAAAGATCAACTTCCTGGTAGGATCTGCAACTTCCTGTTGAGTCATCTTCAGATCTTGAGAGCCAATATCTTCAAGGAAGTAGCTCTAGGCACAATTGCCTCTGGGTGTAAACTCATATATTTATCAACATTAAATGGGTTCTTTACCTGATACTTCTCCAGCTCTTTCTTTTTGTAGGATGACATAGTTGAAAATTTAGAAGAGTCATTCCCTTCAGCTTTGGCTTTATTAATTTGGGATAGAGCAATAAGCTCATTAAACCTTGCCATTATGAAGTTGGGATCCAACTCTGGATCATAAGTTGGTGAAGGTTGCCTCTCTTGACTTGATTTATCCTGCTGATTACTTTGAGATGTCTGTTGTTGGCTACTTTGATTTCTTTGTTGTTGTTGCTGTCTTCTTTGACCTGAATGCTGCTGGCTGCTGCTCTGAGATTGTCTGGAATGATAATGAGAGTGAGAGGTACACCTGTGAGACTGAGAAACACTTCCTGCTGCTCCTGCTGCTGGAGTTGGAGGTGGAGGAGGTGGAGGAGGAGGTCCTTTCCAATTCTTCTGAGGTGGAGAATTGTATTTCTTCATCTTTTTCCTGTCCTTTAGCTCATTTTTATAATACCTTATCCAGTGGGGAAGATTTGGAGTTAGGGGTATATTATGTTGAATATAGTAAGGAATATCAGCCTTTGAAGAAGGTTGAGGAGCAACCTTAATAGGAGCCTTTTTCTTAGCTTTTCTTTTCTTTGAACCAAAGTCTTCTGAATCATCTGATTCAACATCATCATCATCAGATTCTTCCTCAGGATAATCATATAAATCATCTAACTGTTTAATTAAATCAGCATTATCCTTTACTTGCACTTTTGGCTGTGCATTCATAATCTCTGTAACAGCTTGAGTTTGCATATTATCATCTTCTGGCATATCAGTAAACATAATGTCATCCATATTTGGCATTGGAGTTTCATCCTAAGCAAAAGTAGGAGGGGAAGAAACTAGCTCTATAATATCCATTATTTTATCAGCTATAGTCTCAAGGACTGGATTATTACTAGGAGAAATAACTGAAAAACTGTTTCTTAGTTGTTCTAACACTGAAGAGTCAATAGGAGCTGTATAACATACTATAGCTTTAGCAAGCTCATTCTCGTAAACTGGATAACTACTTTGCAGAGTATTAAAATTTGATAAAAGAGAAAATAAATCAACTGTGGGATTAATGAAAACATCACCAATAGGAATGATTTCTGGAGCTGGAACTTCTGTCAACTCTTCTGCAACTGAAATTTCAAGCATTTCTGAATCTTCATTATCAACAACTACTGCTATTGTTGTTGCAGAACCTGAGACTGCTGCTTGAGGAGCTTCTTCATTAGATATCTCCCCCTTCCTAGATCCCGGGCAACCAGAATCTAGGCCCCCATAAGAAGGGACAATATGGGAGGAGGCAAGCTGAGCAGAGAGAGCAGAGATGGAAGCAACAAGGGGAGCCATAGCATCAGCTATCTACTTTTTGAGTGTAAGAGTGATGAATTCAAGAATGTTGTTAGAGATATAAGAAAAATCTACATACATATAAGCATTAGGATTATCAGATGTGGAAGGTGGATTAGCAGTAGAAGAGATGGTGTGGAGCGGGTTGGATAGATGGTAAAGGCTTGAGGGATAGAAGGTGTGGATGATTGAGGGATGATAGAGGGAATGTCATCATGTATGATATCAGGAATAGTTTCTTCCTGTATAGGGGAGTGAGGAGGAGATGGAGATATATGAATTGGAGAGGAATGAGGTGGAGTTAGTGGAAGAAGATTGAAGTTAGGTAGATTAGAGAGAAGTGGAGATGATGGAGGTGAATGATGGACTGGTGAATGTGTATGGAAGGATGTAGAGGGAATCTCTTCAGATAAGGTGTTCTGAAGATTAGGTAGAGAAGGTCTAGGGGATTGGTGTAGATATGGTAGAGGAGAAGAATGTGGAGGAACAGGAACCTCTTCAGGGGTTGGGAGAGTGGCTATTACAGCCCTGGTGTCTTCCGTAACTGCTCTAGAAGAGGAAGCCCTGGATGGCTTAGGGAATAACCTCTCCCATCTACCAAAGAGTGTAGATGTAAGCCTCTTAAAAGCATTAATAACGATGGTCTGGGAGACTAGCAGCTCTGGAGATTTCTTTTGTAGGAAAATTCCTAAAATTCTTCCATATCCTCCAGATTTACCTGTAATCTTCTTCTTAATGGAATCAAATAGAATTAATCCCCAATTAATCGTTTTCTAATTAACTAAGGCACACATCAGATGAAACTGGTGTCTAGTTATGTGATCATGGGCAGAGTGCTTGCCCAACATAACCTTTCCAACAATATTAGCCAAAAAATTTTATTCTATTGGAAAAATTTTCTTTAAAAGGTGGTTAGGGTTTCCCTTGGAGTGACCCAACCTATCTAGCATATCATTAAACTAAGAACTGGATAGTTTTATATCATTGTCTTCGTTAACAAAACCAAAAATTTCAGTAAGAATTTCTGGAGATAAAGGAACCTGATTACCCGAGATTGATCCAATAATAACTGCAGTATCCTGAGACTTTGTAGTATACATCCATTCTTTTATCTCTGCCACTGGTAGTTTTATCCTGGTTATAAGAAAGGTTCGTAGATTTTGAACCTCAAATAACTATAAGATATCCTTGAATATTTGGTCGGAATGACTACAAGATTCAAGGTCTATATCGAATCCAACGTCAAACTTCATTGCTGAGAGGAGTGTCGGAGAAATCGTCATTGCTCTGCAAAAACAAGAGATCAAGTGCAAAGGGAAAATAAAGAAAGAGCGGGATGGGGTTCGATGAAAACCTAGATATAAGTTTTCAGAAGATGAAAGGGCAAACTCTGCCCGACTAAAAATAAAGCATCGAACTCTATTCGATGAAAAATCAGAAAAGAAATACGTCTCGTCGATCTTTGGTCGACGAAAGTTTTGTGACAAGAATTGCATTTCGTCGATCTCCACTCGACGAAAAGAATTTGAAACAAATTCATCGATCTCCGTTCGACAAAAGTTTCACAAAGAAGGTTCATCGATGTATAACCCGTAATTCGTCGAGATCAGAAGTACTCAAGCAGATGACTATTCACAGACCATTGGGCGAGCAGAGGCGAGCTTGGGCGAGCAGAGGCGAGCTTGGGCGAGCAGAGGTGAGCTTGGGCGAGCAGAGGCGAGCAGAGGCGAGCAGAGGCGAGCTTGGGCGAGCAGAGGCGAGCTTGGGCGAGCTTGGGCGAGCTGAGGCGAGTTTTGGCGAGTATCTCGCGAGTATGGGCGAGTAACCCTAGATACTCGCTCACAGATGCTGGATACTCGCCTACCCCCCCCCCCCAGGATTTCTCTATAAATAGCCCCCCAGGGGTACTGGAAATGGCACCTTTTGGAAGAGGCGAGGTCCCCCCAAGTAGATACTCGCCAAATCCAAGCCAGCCTAGTACCTCGCCCAGCCTTTTGGTTGCGGAGGGGAAGCTTCTTCAAAGCTTCCGGGTACGTGGTGGGACCTCCCCGCTGGAGCACTTGGGGTGTGCTTGTAGATAGTTTCCTTTCTCTCTCTCGCTAGCCATTCAAATCGTGACGTCGGACCGTAGAATCAGTAACCTTAGGCTGCCTTGATCCTATTTCGAGGTTAGGAATTTTCCTGGCTTCAACACTTGGTGCGGTGAGCATGGATAGTAGCCGAGGAAGAAATTTTTGTGAGAAGACTTCATGACTTAAGATGGCGAGCTGGAGACCCAAGACAGCAACTTGCAAGCACTCGGTAAGGTTAGCGAGTTATCGGCAAGGTGGGCGAGTTCCCTGGTTACTCGCCCATAGGCGACTGCGCGACGGCGACTTTCAAGCTCGGCGGTTTCGTGAGGCGAGCTTCCCTGGTAGCTCGCTCATAGGCGAGTTCCAGCGACGAGTTCATGGAGGCGAATTGATGTCGGCGACATACCGGCGAGCATAGGCAGGAATGACACTCTCCCATAGGCGAGTATCAAGTGAAGAGGCGAGTATCAACTGAAGAGGCGAGCATCAAGGGATCTCGCCCATAGGCGAGTTATGCTGGTGACTTACTCGCAAGGCCGGGATAGCTCAGAATCTAGGCGAGTTGGGAGTGGAAAATAAAAATTTTCCGGGGGCGCTGCCCCCTTGACCCCCGTCCGCTGACCGGGCAGCGGAACCCCCGAAACCTCTGCGTAGGGCTTCTAATTTCAGAAGTGACACTCACCCTCCGCCTACTTCCATCTCCTTTTCCAATAGTGGTGTTTTCCATACATGTTCATACTTACGGGTGCTTTGGTAAAGCCCGTGAGTACTTTTTGTATGACTGACAAGTAGGGCAAATGACGACGAGTTCACCACCGAGGAAAAATGTACGAGATGCTCTGCGATGATCTCCTCCAACAACCCACATTCCATGGGACGACTTGCTTATGACATCTTCCAGCAAGTATTCTACGAGCTCCTACTCGTGATGCTCTTCATGCTTAATGGTGCTCTCCTATAATTCCGCGAGCTCTATACTTGCGAGGTGACCTCTTCAACAGGTTAGGACGTTATCATCTAATTCCGCGAGCTCCATACTCGCGAGGTGATCTCTTCAGCGGGCAGGCTAGGATGCTCTCCTATAATTCCGCGAGCTCTATACTTGCGAGGTGACCTCTTCAACAGGTTAGGACGTTATCATCTAATTCCGCGAGCTCCATACTCGCGAGGTGATCTCTTCAGCGGGCAGGCTAGGATGCTCTCCTATAATTCCGCGAGCTCTATACTTGCGAGGTGACCTCTTCAATAGGCTAGGATGCTATCATCTAATTCTGCGAGCTTTATACTTGCAAGGTGACCTCTTCAACAGGCTAAGATGTTATCATCTAATTCCGCAAGCTCCATACTCGCGAGGTGATCTCTTCAGCGGGCAGGCTAGGATGCTCTCCTATAATTCCGCGAGCTCTATACTTGCGAGGTGACCTCTTCAACAGGCCAGGATGCTATCATCTAATTCTGCGAGCTCTATACTCGCGAGGCGATCTCTTCAGCGGGCAGGCTAGGATGCTCTCCTTTAAATTCTGCAAGCTCCATACTCGCGAGCAACTATGGTGTTCGAATTTTGCGAGTTTATACGCGCGAGGCTATCACTTCAGCAACCAGGACGCAATGCTATTCATTTCATATCCTCAAACACCTGGAGCGAGGATGAGCTGAAAAAGTTCTACCCCCAACGGTAACATGTACTGTTTACCTGTAACATTGTTTCCAAGTTGTTTATGCATTTCCTCGCCCCCGGAGTCACGGGTTAGTGCGAGTTGTCATCCTTGTGTTGATTCATCTCAAGTTACCTAGGAGCAGTGAAGTTCAACACCACGGTTGATTTAGGAAACCTGTGCTCGACCTGTTTCTCCTATTTAGCCCAGGGCGGACGATGGGACGATGCCTCGGGATTTAAGCGTCCTTGTAAGACCGAGCCCCTGCATTGACGACCGAGATCAGCTCCCCCCTTGCATGTCGGCCTAGCTACCCCCGATTGCATCTCTCCTCCGACTGGAGGAACTATCAGGAACAGATCTGGATGCTAACCCCCTGAACTCGATAAGGGATCGACCTCACAAAGTGATACCTTGTATAAAGGCTTCATCGGTCTTTGAGAAGACAAAAAGACCCGCTCTTAGCGACCGCAGGTCCTGTGAAGCAGGACGCGTCTCTGTTTTTTACCAAAGCAGGATAACCTGCCGAGCTCTGAGAAGTGCAAGTTCGCGGAAGGATGGTGGAATCGAGAGTGTCCAGTAGGACCCCTCGAGGACCATTTCTCTTCGCTTGTACTCTGGTTTTCGTAACCAAGTGGCAGAGCTGAAAGCGATCTCCACGGTTAGGTTGGGAAACGAGCCTTCAACTTGTTTCTCCTAGATAGCCCAGGGCGGACGATGGGACGATGCCTCGGGATGTAAGCGTCCTTGTAAGACCGAGCCTCTGCATTGACAGCCGAGATCAGCTCCCCCCTTGCATGTCGGCCTAGCTACCCCCGATCGCATCTCTCTTCCGACTGGAGGAACTATCATGAACAGGTCCGGACGCCAACCTCCCAGCTCGACGGGAAAAGATCGTTGTTCTCTTTAGAATTCCTTCGTCCTCAAAGATATTGATGCATTTGACTCCTTGGCAATCTCATAAGCAACAGGGCGAACTACCTCGACTCCAAATAGAAGACTTCGAGTTGAGCAGCGTCGTAAGACCGGTATCCCCACGAGCTCCTCTCCTCGGGAATTGGCCGATCTCCTCGATTGAAATCAAGACTTCGAGTTGAGCAGCGTCATAAGACCGGTATCCCCACGAGCTCCTCTCCTCGGGAATCGGCCGATCTCCTCGATTGAAATCAAGACTTCGAGTTGAGCAGCGTTGTAAGACTGGTATCCCCACGAGCTCCTCTCCTCGGGAATCGGCCGATCTCCTCGATTGTAATTCAAGACTTCGAGTTGAGCAGCGTCGTAAGACCGGTATCCCCACGAGCTCCTCTCCTCGGGAATCGGCCGATCTCCTCGATTGTAATTCAAGACTTCGAGTTGAGTAGCGTCGTAAGACCGGTATCCCCACGAGCTCCTCTCCTCGGGAATCGGCCGATCTCCTCGATTGAAATTAAGACTTCGAGTTGAGCAGCGAGCTCCTCTTCTTGGGAATCGGCCGATCTCCTCGATTGAAATCAATACTTCGAGTTGAGTAGTGTCGTAAGACCGGTATCCCCACGAGCTCCTCTCCTCGGGAATCGGCTGATCTCCTCGATTGAAATCAAGACTTCGAGTGGCAGAAATGTCGTAAATCCGGTTTCCCACGAGCTTCTCTCCACCTCCAGTTGAGCTCAGCTCCTGCTAGGTGTCGACCTCTTCTCCACCTCTAGTTGAGCTCGGCTCCTGCCAGGTGTCGACTATACTCTCCACCTTCAGTTGAGCTTCCTCCTGATTAGGTGTCGACCTCTTCTCCACCTCTAGTTGAGCTCGTCTCCTATGAGGTGTCGACCTCTTCTCCACCTCCAGTTGAGCTCGGCTCCTGCCAGGTGTCGACCTCCTCTCCACCTTCAGTTGAGCTTCCTCCTGACCAGGTGTCGACCTCCTCTCCACCTTCAGTTGAGCTTCCTCCTGATTAGGTGTCGACCTCTTCTCCACCTCTAGTTGAGCTCGTCTCCTACGAGGTGTCGACCTTTTCTCCACCTCTAGTTGAGCTCGTCTCCTACGAGGTGTCGACCTCTTCTCCACCTCTAGTTGAGCTCGACTCCTGTCAGGTGTCGACCTCCTCTCCACCTTCAGTTGAGCTTCCTCCTGACCAGGTGTCGACCTCCTCTCCACCTTCAGTTGAGCTTCCTCCTGATTAGGTGTCGACCTCTTCTCCACCTCTAGTTGAGCTCGGCTCCTGCCAGGTGTCGACCTCCTCTCCACCTTCAGTTGAGCTTCCTCCTGATTAGGTGTCGACCTCTTCTCCACCTCTAGTTGAGCTCGTCTCCTACGAGGTGTCGACCTCTTCTCCACCTCTAGTTGAGCTCGTCTCCTATGAGGTGTCGACCTCTTCTCCACCTCTAGTTGAGCTCGTCTCCTACGAGGTGTCGACCTCTTCTCCACCTCCAGTTGAGCTCGACTCCTGCCAGGTGTCGACCTCCTCTCCACCTTCAGTTGAGCTTCCTCCTGATTAGGTGTCGACCTCTTCTCCACCTCTAGTTGAGCTCGTCTCCTACGAGATGTCGACCTCTTCTCCACCTCTAGTTGAGCTCGTCTCCTACGAGGTGTCGACCTCTTCTCCACCTCTAGTTGAGCTCGTCTCCTACGAGGTGTCGACCTCTTATCCACCTCTAGTTGAGCTCGTCTCCTACGAGGTGTCGACCTCTTCTCCACCTCCAGTTGAGCTTCCTCCTAACCAAGTGTCGACCTCCTCTCCACCTTCAGTTGAGCTTCCTCCTGATTAGGTGTCGACCTCTTCTCCACCTCTAGTTGAGCTCGTCTCCTACGAGGTGTCGACCTCTTCTCCACCTCTAGTTGAGCTCGTCTCCTACGAGGTGTCGACCTCTTCTCCACCTCTAGTTGAGCTCGTCTCCTACGAGGTGTCGACCTCTTCTCCACCTCTAGTTGAGCTTCCTCCTGACCAGGTGTCGACCTCCTCTCCACCTTCAGTTGAGATTCCTCCTGATTAGGTGTCGACCTCTTCTCCACCTCTAGTTGAGCTCGTCTCCTACGAGGTGTCAACCTCTTCTCCACC
The DNA here is from genome assembly GCA_039513925.1 of Platanthera zijinensis. Classification (NCBI taxonomy): domain Eukaryota; kingdom Viridiplantae; phylum Streptophyta; class Magnoliopsida; order Asparagales; family Orchidaceae; genus Platanthera; species Platanthera zijinensis. Next base: position 68,584,418 of record CM077090.1, on the reverse strand, counting down.
TCCAGTTGAGCTCGGCTCCGGTGAGGTGTCAACTCTCCACCTACAGTTGAGCTCGGCTCCTGTCAAGTGTCGACCTCTTCTCTCCACCTCTAGTTGAGCTTGACTCCTGAGAGGTGTCGACCACTTCTCCAATTCAGTTGAACTTGGTTCTTATGAGGTATCGACCTTCTCTTCATATCTAGGTATGCTTGACGTATGAGATGTCCGCCCCATTTCCACCTCTTCCAGTTGAGCTCGCTCGCTTAGCAAATGGCCTGGGAGGTGTCAGACTCTCCACCTCCTTCAGTTGGGTTCTACCTCTAGGCGGTGTCGACATTTTCTTTTCTCCTTCAGTTGGGCTCCTCTCTTAGAATGGACCTCTTGCAGCGCATCGTCTAGCGCCACCTCTCCGAACTACGGGTTCAACATTGTTTTTCCGAGCTCGTGTCGAGCTCGAAAAAAGCGGGGATTGTGTATAACCCGTAATTCGTCGAGATCAGAAGTACTCAAGCAGATGACTATTCACAGACCATTGGGCGAGCAGAGGCGAGCTTGGGAGAGCAGAGGCGAGCAGAGGCGAGCAGAGGCGAGCTTGGGCGAGCAGAGGCGAGCTTGGGCGAGCAGAGGCGAGCTTGGGCGAGCAGAGGCGAGCTTGGGCGAGCAGAGGCGAGCTTGGGCGAGCAGAGGCGAGCTTGGGCGAGCTGGGCGAGGCGAGTTTTGGCGAGTATCTCGCGAGTATGGGCGAGTAACCCTAGATACTCGCTCACAGATGCTGGATACTCGCCTACCCCCCCCCCCCCAGGATTTCTCTATAAATAGCCCCCCAGGGGTACTGGAAATGGCACCTTTTGGAAGAGGCGAGGTCCCCCCAAGTAGATACTCGCCAAATCCAAGCCAGCCTAGTACCTCGCCCAGCCTTTTGGTTGCGGAGGGGAAGATTCTTCAAAGCTTCCGGGTACGTGGTGGGACCTCCCCGCTGGAGCACTTGGGGTGTGCTTGTAGATAGTTTCCTTTCTCTCTCTCGCTAGCCATTCAAATCGTGATGTCGGACCGTAGAATCAGTAACCTTAGGCTGCCTTGATCCTATTTCGAGGTTAGGAATTTTCCTGGCTTCAACAATCGATCTCCGTTCGAAGAGCATTCCAAGAAAAGTTCACAGTTCGTCGATCTTTGTTCGACGAAAGGTGACCAGTTCGTCGATCTCAGAACAAAAATTAAATTAATGACCCGCCATTTATCATTCCTAGCTGATTTAAGAAGAAAATATGTTTCTTTTCATCTAAGGGTTTAGTGAAAATATCAGTTTTTTGTAAATCTGTAGAAATGAAGACAAGATTAATTTTATATTTGTTTACATTATCTCTAAGAAAATGATGTCTAATTTCTATATGCTTAGTCCTACTATGCAAAACTGGATTTTATGAAATAGAAATTGCACTGGTATTATTACAAAATATAGTTGAATTGTTTAAGTTAAAACCATAATCTAGAAGCTTATTTTGAATCCACAAAATCTATGAGCAATAACTACCAGCTGTCATATATTCAGTTTCATCAGTTGAAGTGGACACAGATGTTTTCTTCTTGCAAAACCATGACACAAGCCTATCACCAAGAAACTGACAGGTTTCTGATGTGTTTTTTCTATCAACTCTGCATCCAGCATAGTCAGCATCTGAGAATCTAGATAATTCAAATTCTGACTCTGTAGGATACCAAAGTCCTAGATTGGGACAACCCTTTATATAACTCAAAATTCTTTTTACTAAAATTAGATGAGATTCTTGAGGATTTATTTAGAATCTAGCATAAATACAGGTAGCAAACATAATGTTTGGTCTACTAGCTGTTAAATATAATAAAGACCCAATGATAGCTCTATATATTTTTTGATCAACAGGCTAGCCCTGTTCATCATTATCAACTACAGCATTTAAGGGCATGGGTCTTTTCATAGCTGTGGCATCTGACATCCCAAATCTTTTAATAAGCTCCTCAGCATATTTAGATTGGGATATGAAAATACCATCAGGGGATTGCTTCACTTGAAGACCAAGTAAGTAGGATAGTATACCCATGCTACTCATTTCAAACTTTGAATACATCAGGTCAGAAAACCTTTTGCAAAGTTTGGAATCAGTAGAACCAAATATTATATCATCTATATATATTTGAACTAGCAAGATTTTAGATTTATGATATCTGACAAATAATACTGTATTATCACAAAATTGAATATATTAAAGTTAAATAAAAATATATATAAGTTATGTATAAAATTAGAAGTAATATATTTAAGTTTACTATAATTATTTATAATATTAAATATAAAATATAATATGACTTATATGTATATATATTAAAGATATAAAAAAATATATGTTTTATAAAATAATGTATAAAATAATTATAAATAATATATATAAAGTTAAGGGGAGCTTTAGTGAGTTTAAAATAATTAATTAAAATACTATAAAATATAATTAACATAATATATAAAATATAAAGTTTAAATGTATATATTATTAATTAAAATAAAATATAAAATATAAAGTTACTAAATCAAATATAGTTTATATTTATAATGTGTTTGTGTTTATGCATATATGATCAGCTGGCCTAGTGGAGTGGGAGTTCTGGTGAAATTCAACAGGTTGCGGGTTCGAATCCAGGCATTTGTATTTTTGTGCCAATTTAACTCCAACCCACCAGCAACCTGCAACCCGCCATCAACCTGCAACCCGCCAGCAACATACAACCCGCCAGCTTTTCATATCTACTAAGCCTCTGCTAAACTTATTTTCTAACAAGAAACTGGCAAGAGTCTCATACCAAGCTCTTGGAGCTTGTTTAAGACCATAAAGAGCTTTGTTAAGTCTAAATATATAAGATGAGTGAGTTGGAGAGATAAAACCTGGAGGTTGTTCAACATAAACTTCCTCTTTGAGTTCTCCATTTAAAAAAGCATTCTTGACATCCATTTGATATATTGTGAATTTCTTGAATGCTGCATATGCAAGAAATATTCTGATAGCCCCTAACCTTGCAACAGGGGCAAAAGTCTGGTCATAATCTATGCCTTCCTCCTATGAGTATCCTTGAGCTACCAATCTTGCTTTATTCCTTATAATTACTCCTTGAGCATCCAACTTGTTCCTAAGACCCATTTGGTTCTAATGACTGGATGGTCTTTGGGTCTTGGAACTAAGTCCCAAACTCTACATCTCTCAAACTGATTGAGTTCCACTTGCATAGCAATGATCAAGTGGGGATCTTGTTCTGTATCTTTGATGGATTGAGGTTCAATCTTAGAAAGAAAATAAGCATGCATCTGATCTTGATTTAATTAATGCCATGTTTGCACACCAGCTGACATGTCTCCAATCACTTGAGATCTAGGGTGATCTCTAAGTGTGATAAGATCAATAGGTAGAGTTGGTTGTTCAACTATTTGTGGTGCTAATTCTGCTGTTGGAATTTCATTTTCCATAATATCTTCAGCATAAATCTCATGATTTTCTTCATCATTGTCTTCATCAGCAATCTGTTGAGAAGGATATACTATATTCACTTGTATTAGGATTAAATCATCCAATTTCTCACATAGATATGGTACCTGAAAAGAGTCTATGGTAGAAATTTATTTCTCCTTGAAAAACTTGTTAGTCTCATCAAAAGATATATGCACATATTCTTCCATTTTAAGAGTTGATTTATTAAAAAACCCTATAAGCATTGCTAACTTGAGAATATCCAAGAAAAATTTTCTCTGGAGCTTTGGCTTCAAATTTCTTTAAGTATTTCTTATCATTGTTGTGAATGTAACATTTACAGGCAAAAATTTTTAAATAATTTACTCTAAGTTTCTTAGATTTAAGTAATTCATAGGGTGTTTTACCCTTTAGCTTATGAATTAGACTTCTATTCAAAACATAATTTGAATTGCTTATTGCCTCTGCCCAAAAGGATAGGGGCAAGTGAGCATCTGCAAGTAATGTCCCAACAGATTCAATCAAGGTTCTATTTTTTTCCTTTCAGATACCCCATTTTATTGAGGAGTTCTAGGAGCAGAAAAACAATGCCTGATACCTTCCTTCTCACAGAATTCTTGCATTAGAAGAGATTCAAACTCAGTGTCATGATCACTTCTGATCAATGCAATCTGAGTAGAGTACTCAATCTTGATGCTCTTAAGAAAATCTGTAAGAACTTTAAAGTTATTTGACTTGTTTTTTAGAAAGAAAACCCAAGTGAATCTAGAGAAATCATCAACAATAACTAAGGTTTATGATTTCCCTCCCAAGCTCTGTATTGCAATGGGTCCAAACAAATCCATATATAGCAAGTATAATATTCTAGGTGAATCACTCTTAGAAATGGATTTAAAACTATTTTTAGTTTATTTGCCTAATTGGCAAGCCCTGCAAAGTCCTTCCTTCTTATAAGAACCAGAAGATAGTCCTCTAACAAGGTTATCCTTAGAAAGTTTAGCAATAGTCCTAAGGTTTACATGTCCTAACCTTTTATGCCAAAGTTCACTAGTTTTACTAATCTGATTGGATAAACAGATTTTAGTTTTTGCAAAGTTAAAATTAACTAAGTAGATGTTACCTTGTCTAAATTCAGTTAAAATTATTTTATTTAAACTAGAAGTGATTGAACATAAAGACTTATTAAAAGTTACCTGATAACTTTCATCACATAATTGACTTATGGAGATGAGGTTATGCTTGAGACCATCCACATAGGCTACCTTCTTGAAAGTAACTGCTCCAATCTTAACTTTTGCATAGCCTTCTGTCTGGCCACAGTTGGAGTCCCCAAAGATGACTTTTGGTCCAATCTTAGCTTTGAAATCCATCAAGTTTGCTTTGTTTTCTATCATATGCTTTGAACATCCACTATCCAAATACCACTGTTCCTCTGTGGTAGGATAGTTATTTTCCTGCATAAAATAAAATTAGATGTTCTTGACCCAGGTTACCTTGGGTCCTTGTTTACTCACATAATGATAACTAGAAATGTAGGAACAATTTGGTTGATCCTTATAACTTAGTGGATGAAATCTCCTAGGAGGAATAATCCACTGAGTAAAAGGATTAACATTTTTTTGTGATTGATTATTGTTTTGAAAATGATTAGAGTTTCTATCTTGAAATACTGGGTTCAACGAATTAAGTTGCTTTCGTCGAGATTTATTCGACGAAAAGTATCGATTTCGTCGAACTCGGTTCACATATTGATTGAATTCATTATCTGTGTTCCACGTTCATCGATCTCTATTCGACGAATCATATTGATTTCGTCGAGCACCCGCAGTTGAGTAGTTGTACCCAAACTCTGGGTTCAGAGTTTGTCAATCATCGTTCGACGAATGATACTGATTTCATCGATCTTGGTTTGAGGAATTTTGTGGAACAAAATTTTTCTGAGAACTTTTATTTTTCTTTGTTTTATTCTTTTGAAAAACTTTAGTATCTTTATTTGTAACATGTAATACTTGTTTTCCTTTAGCAGATATAAAATTTATAGGAGTTGATAGAATATTTTTCTGCAAAATATGAGGCTGACTAGATGAACCTCCCAAGCCGAGTTTGTCATTTAATCTGGAATTCACTGTGCTTGTGATATCCATCAATTTGATACTTCTCCCATTATGAGATTCTTCAAACATCTTAGCCTCTTTTAATTTATTTTCTAAAGAGAGTATTTGATCATTAGTAGTTTTTAAATCTTCTTTGAGTTTTATGTTTTCAGAAGAAAAATTTTCTAATTCAGCTAATTTCTCTCTGAGAAGTTTTATTTCCTTCTCAAACTGAATCAGGTCTTTACATAGCAATTTAAAATCAATTTTAAATTGTTCTGAGTTAAAATCAAAGGTAGAGATTACCTGATCTTCTTCTGATTCTAATTCGGACTCTTCATTAGAATTACTGCATGAGGCATTGATTGCCATCAGATAGATTTCTTTTGCTTTTGCTTCTTCTTCTTCATCTTCACTGGAGCTGGATGAAGACTCAGAGTCTGATTCACTCCAAGTCTCAGTAACAAATCATCTTTCCTTCTTCTTGTATTTGCTGGAAGAGGGCTTATATGAATGCTTCTAGGAGTCTATCTCCTTCTTCTTTTCCTTCTTCTTATTCTCAGGATATTCTGAAAGGATATGTCCTGGTTTCCTGTATCTATAACAAACTATTTCTTTAGTAGGAGTTATGTCATACCTTGGTTTGTCGTGGTCTCTGGAAGGTCTTCTCTTGAAGTCTTTTCTGGACATTTTGTAGAATCTCTTAGCCAGTAGACTTAGAAGGTCTTCATTCTCTGGAAGAGCTTCTGCTTCATCTATTGCTTGGAAAGCAATGCTCTTTTCTTTCCTTGCTGAAGGTGAAGCCTTTTGCTCAGCTTCCCTAGTTTTGATGAGCTGCTCATAAGATTTGAGTTTGCCCAACAGGGTCTCAGTAGATATCTCATTGACACTTCTAGCTTCTTTAATTGGCCAGATTTTGGAATCCCATGTGCTAGGGAAACACATGAGGATCTTATCATTAACTTTTGTCAATGTGATATCCTTCTCAAGGGTTTTCAACTCATTAATGATGAGACTGAGTTTAGTGTACATGTCTGCCACTGATTCAGTTTCACCCTTCTTAAAGTTCTCATATTGAGAAATCAAGTTGGATCTTATGTCCTTTCTTTCATCTGCAGAACCAACAACCATTCCATTTAGGGAATCCCAGATGTCCTTGGCTGAGGTGCATTCAGCAAATTTTAGGAAAATGTCATCTGATACAGCAATCTTTGCTTTCTTCTGTGCTTCTGTCCATTCCGGAGGTGGTACAGTACTTGTACTTGTTGTTGTAGGTGGTGTAGAAGGACCTGTCAAAATAGAGTTATAAATGTCTTCATCAATAGAATTCATGTAAAGCCTAATCCTTACCTTCCATAGTTCAAACTTATTTAGATTGCACACTGGAGGTCTTGTGCTTAAAAACTCTTTGTTTTGTTTCATGATAAATTTCTAGGTAAACTAAAATCTATTAGATCTTTTGGTTCAGGTGTTAGTCTGTAAAACCAAAAAACTTGTTTTGATACCAATTGAAACATTTATAGTTTTGAGATACATCTTATTTTATAGAGAATAAGCTTTCTGCTTCAAGCTTTTCTTCCAACAACAGATCTTCAATCTAAGACAAAAGTTCATATCTCTCAAAAACATTTACTGGAAGAAAGAGACAGTTACAATCAGTTCGACGAACTTAGAGTTCTAACTTTGAGTTGAGCTCGACGAAAGCTGAGCTCTGGTCGACGAACTCTCTTCTCTACTCAGAAACTCAGCTCGACGAACTTTGATCTCAGGTTGATGAATATGAAGAATCAGTTTGACAAACTCCAGGCTCAGGTCAACGAAATGTATGCTGAGTTCGATGATTTCTAAGCAGTGTTTTAGGTAGTTTTATTTGCAGAAGGCAGAGCAGTTTCAGGCTTAATTTCGGGCTATTATATATTCTGAAGGTAGAATAAATTCAAAGGCTTAATTAGAGACAGCCTTGACTCTGATATTTAATGCTAAATACTCTATCGAATATAGTCGTTTAGAGGCAGCATTAAATATGGATTTAATCACAGAGTTCTTATTTCCATTCTAACCAATTTCCAAGGCAGTTACCTTCTCGCGAGAATTCTCCAGCCATTTCAAGGTTAATGAATTCAAATATTTGAATTCTGCTCATGATTTAAAAATATATATGCTCAGAAGTTTCTGCTTCAAAAAGAGACAATTACAGTTTTGAGATACATCTTGTTTTACACAGAATAAGCTTTCTGCTTCAAGCTTTTCTTCCAGCAACAGATCTTCAATCTGAGACAAAAGCTCACATCTCTCAAAAACATTTACTGGAAGAAAGAAGTTTTCAAAGAAGGCCTAGACCCTGAAGAAAGAACTCCCTCACCTGATCATAAACTCTATTCAAATAAGGGGAAGCTTTCTGCATCAACAATCCACTAGTCTTCTCAGAGATTATTGATAGAGAAGAACATCATCATCTTTTTATTTATTCCATAAACTGTGTAAAAAGTTTTAACTCCCTTCAAAAGTTAAATCTTTGGTTCATAAGTCACCTGATCAAAAGACTTAGGGTTGGTTTTTGGGCACCTGATCAAAAGCTCAAAGGGTTGGTAGATCTCCCTTAGAAAAATTAATCTTATGGTGTCAGGGCACCTGAGCAAAAACCTTTGGTGGTAGGGCACCTGATCAAAAACCTGTAGTGGATTCCTACCAGGATGGTAGAAGAGTGGATGTACCCAGATTTATTGGGGAACCACTATAATCCTTATGTCGTCTGTATTGATTGCTTTCTTTGTTTGTGTGTTGTATCTTCTTTATATATATAAATATATCACTATCTTTTAATCTGCTATAAAAACAAGTTAATAATTTTTAATACTCTATTCACCCCCCTATAGAGTAAAGATAAAATCTATCTCTCACTTTCAGAGTCACGTGGCCCTCCTCCTGGTGGAAATCATAGTAGGGTAATTCTGCCCTGTCTTTCAACCTTCTCCTCTGAACTCTTCTTCTTCTCCTCCCCAGAGCTATCGACATAGCCTAGTGCTATTCGGGGAGAGGGGGTCTCTGGCCTTGACTCCAGCCCGGGGAGTTGAACCATCCTTGCCACCCCTTGATAGTTTCCCCCTTTATGGAAACCTCTCCCTTGGCCCCGATCGTGCCACTCCTGTTGTCTCCAGCCCAGCTATTTTTTTGGCTTCTAGCGACCCCATATGGGCTGTTGCTGCTACTGTTATTGCTGTCTCGGCTCTCCCCTTCTCACCTCCTAATTCCTACCTCCTCCTTACTCTCTCACCTCCTCTACTGCCAACTTGGCTAATCTCCTAGCAAATGCTAGATTCGTCGCTTCTCTCCCGATCTCCTTCGTTGCCTTCTCCATCAGATCCTCAAAAGATAGTGGAGGCACCCGCTTCAACTCCATTCTGAAGAACCCTTATCGCAGCCCCAATGTAAAGGCTATCATGTGGGTATGCCCAGACATCTCCTAAACTTGGAGAACCTCCTCCTAAAACCTTTCAACGAAACTTCCTAGCGTCTCCTCCACGGTTTTATAGGGACTCTGTTGGGTCCATTGATCACAATGTCCCATATTTGAAGAAGCCCTACAGTACAATGGCATACACATGTTTGTATTTAATGCATACCCTAAGTTCTATGTATGCATGTGGTTACTTGTTATACTGATTAGGCAGGTTGTCTAAGTAACAATGACAGGTAGATACATGGAAGAATACTGAAAAGATAGAAATTTGTCTAAGTCTGCAGGCATTAAGTGAAGGCAGTTCACTCAAAATTAGATGACCAGAAACATTGAGTCAAGCCCAGACAGTTAAATCCTCAGCAATGCCAAGGCAGAATTTTGGTTAAGTCCAAAATCATCGAGTGAAGACAGCTTACTTGACGCTAGGAGACCAAGAGCGTTGAGAAGGCAATAAGCAGTCAAAGCCACAGTGCATCTAATAAGAAATTTGGCTAAGTCCAGAAGTGTTGAGTGAAGGAAGTTCACTCAATATCATGTAGAGAAAGCGTCGACAGAACATAATTTAGTCAAAGCCGCAAGATTGATTTATGTAAAGAATCTGTCTAAGGACAGAGGCGTTGAATAAAGCCAATTCACTCAATGCCTATTCAACAGAAAATCTGTCTAAGTCCAGATGTATTGAGTGAAGGCAGTTCACTCAACACCATCTCAACAGAAATTCAACTAGGTACAGAAGCGTTGAGTGAAGGTTGTTCACTCAACGCCTCATCGAGATGGCAGGCAAAGGTAGAAAGTGTTAAGTGCAGAAGCTTCACTCAACGCCTTCATAAAGAGAAATCTGACCAAGTCCAAATACGTTGACTGATGAAAGTTCACTCAACTCCTAACCTATTAGATAGCTGAAAGTCTACATTTGTTGAGTGATGACTGATCACTTAATGCCTGGTACTACAGTATATTTGCCTAAGTGTTTTGGCGTTGAGTGACAAGCCTTCACTCAATGCCTATGTTGAATTATTTGAATTTTACTAAGTCCACAGGTGCTGACGTTAACAGAAATTCAAATATTATGGGAAGTGTACATTATACGATAAATGGCGTCGCTTGCCCATTGTACTACATTTAATGCAAAAGCAAGGTTACAGCTACCAACTCCTAGTGGTCCTAACGCTAAAAGAGTCGTTGGACGACGGGATAGAAAAGGAATCAGATCAAAGAAACTAAAATTAACTTTTGGGAAAATAGTAGAACTTCACCTTCTTCCTCTCGACTGAGTTGTAGAGCTTAAAGGAGGAGTTCATTCTTCTGTTCTGAACGTTTAAGCAAGATAGTTGTTGATATACTCATCTTCAACATCAAAGTTCAGAGAGGATTCTCTCTGAGTTAGAAGTTACAGCACAAGCAAGCCATAGCTACAGAGTCTTCACAGCCCAAGATGAACTAATCCTGGAGATATTTTCCTAGAACTGTGAAGAAAGGAGGATAGAGTTAATCTCTGTTCAGAAGGATAAAGACACGGAGACTCTAGCTCTGGTGTCAAACATCATCAACCAACTACTATTCTTTTGTAAGATCATTTTGATCTGAGTGTAAGCCTAAACTTATAAAGGCTTATTGTAGGATCTTTAAGTAGATTTGAGTTGTAGGATTCAATTGTGAATCTGAGTGGTAGGGCTTTTGGCCTGAGGTAGGATCTGGTTCAGATCTGAGGTAGGAGAGTTATTCTCTCTAAATTATAGGACTTTGAGTTAAAGTCTGAGGTAGGGCCCGTGGGCCTGAGTGGTAGAAGATTATATCTCTGAGTGGTAGGGCTTTATGCCTAAGTATAGGATTTGAAGGAGTTTGAGAGATCTTGAGGGATCTGAGATGTAAGCTCTTTTGAGCCGAGTTAGAGAAGTTGCCTTGTCTAACAAACTATTAGAAAGGTGTGAGGGACAGTGAATGTACCCATAATTTGGGGAACCACTATAAATTTCCTGTGCGTTATTTGTTATTGTCTTGAAAGCTAAGTTTGAATAAATCACAATACACCTAAAATAGAAAAAGCACAAAAAGACATAAAAATCTATTCACCCCCTCCCCTCTAGGTGTTTAGCTACTCTTGAAATTAAAGACTTTCAAGTGATATGAGAGTAAGGTTACTCAAAAAAGATTTAATAGTCTGAGTTGATCTCCAAGAGTAGCTTAAAGAACATCCTTATGGGTTTAGGAGAGAACTATAAGAAGTTGGGCTCCATGAAGCTTCCAATCTGCAGGAAGGAGAACTTTGGCATCTGGAAGGAAATGGTCAGATTATTTATGGAGGTATCTGACCCCAAAATCTTCATCACTGTACAGGAAGGACCCTTCATCCCCATAAAGATTTTAGTTCTAGATGCCATTGTCCAGACACCTAAGAAATATTCTGAAATGACAAAGGATGAGGTCATTCTGGCTACCATGGACAAAAGGACACAAAATATAATTGTCAATTCCATAGATGATTCTACATTCCAAAATCTTGTATACTGCAAGACTTCCAAGGAAATATGAGATGCTATGGTTATCTATGTGAAAGGTACTGAAGAAGTTAGGGATGACAGGAAATTTCTGCTTAATCAATAGTATGAAACCTTCAGGCAGGCCAAGAAAGATAACATAGTTGAATGCTATGAAAAAATCTTTAGAGTGGTGAATGAGCTGAGGACATATAGGAGAGTCTTCAACAACTATGAGCTGAATGACAAATTCCTCATATCACTAACTAAAGATTGTGATACCAAGATTTGTACCATCAGGGAGGTGGAAAAGCTAGCTGAAACTCCCCCTTGCACACTATTTGGAAAGCTGCTCTCCTATGAGATGCAGATATCTGCCAGAAAGGAGGAGGAGACCATCATCAGATCACAGGCCAAGGAGAAAATAGTGGCCTTCAAGGATACGGGATACAAGAAGAGCACAGTGAGGATTGCCTCTCCTCTAAGGAGGGCTGCTGACTCAGACAGCACTGAACCAAGCACCTCAGACAGTAATATATCTGATGGAGAGTTTGCTGCCTTCTTTAGGCAATTTTAGAAGATGATGAAGAGGAAACAGTGGAGGAACAAACCATCCTCCTCCTCTCATCACAAGAAGAATCACCACTAGCCTGACAAGAAGTTCTTTGAAGGAGACAAGTACAATTCTAATCCTAATAAATAGTTTTCTTCTAAAGTTGTTTGTTATTGCTACAGCAAGCCAGGACATGTCATAGTTGATTTTCATATCAAGAGAAAGGAGACTAGAGAGAAAAAGCACCACTGACACAAGGGCAAGAAGGAGAAGAACTTTATTGCCAAGAAAGAAAAGAGCTGGAGTCAGAGTGACTCATCTTCTTCAGATTCTGAATAAGAATAAGAAGCCTATATAGGGATGTTTGCTACAGTGACTAATGAAGAGGAACAAGACTATCCTGCTACAAGGATAGGCATCAGGGGCCCTCTATTACACTCAGAAAGTGATGATGAGGTGGATAAAGATGACAGTGGCTAATATGGTCTCATGACCATAACAGATGAAGAATCCAGCCAGGATCAGCCTGGTCTAGATAAGGTATACTTGTTGTCCAGCTCCTCTTCTGGTTTAGACTATGAGACTAGTCCTAATTTTAATGCATCTTCATCCTGTGATGAAGATGGGTCAGAATTTTAGGAAGATGTCAATCAACTGATTGACAAATATGGTGCCCTTTTGGATGCTTTGAAAAGGAGCAAGAGGTTGCCAAGAAACAAGCCAAGGAGATAATCTCCCTTCAGCTAGTTGCTTCCTTACAATCTAACTCAGCATCTCTGCTTGATCAGATGATAAGGGAAGTTAACTAGTTGAAGAACATCAATGTCATCCAGATTGGAACAATAAGTCATAAGAACAAGGTCATTAAAGATATTGAGAAAAAGCTCCTTAAGGAGAAAAATATAATGGCTGAATTCAACAAGTCGAATACTGTGTTTCCCCTAATAGACTCCTTCACCTCTTAAAAGGATAAGAGGGGTCTGGGATTCAAGGGGAACCCTAGAGTTGGCCATTCCAAAGGGAAAGACAAAGCTCCAATTCAAGCTCCAATCTCTTTTAAGAAAGTAGTGTTACCATCAAATAGGTATGACCAAGAAAGTATTTATGGTCACTGGTTGAATGGAAGATCCACAAGTGTGAACAAGAATGTTCACAGTTATGGTGGAAGGTATGGCAAGGGGATGAGTACTTGAAAGACTTGATTTCAAGAGCTTAAACACCTAGAGGGGGGGTGAATAAGTTTTAATTTTCTTTAATAAATTTTAGGCAATTAACTTGTTCTAACTTAGCACAGATAATACAATTCACAACACATCAATAACAGCACAGCAATCACAACACAGTACAGTACACTAGATTTTTAGTGGTTCCCCAAGTTATGGGTACATCTACTTTCCTACTTCGCCTATACAGTAGAGAACTGGATTCAGCCCAACTTCCTTCCACTAACTCAGATCCACAGATCTTACACCTAAGAACCTGATAGGTTACTACAGCTCAGACTTATACAAGTCCTACCTCAGATTCTTCCTAAGAACCCTACCTCAGGCAACAGCCCTGCCTCAGCCTGTAACACCAGGCTAACAACTCAGACTTTTACAAGTCCTACCTCAGGCTCTCAGCCCTACCTCAGGCTTTATAAACACAGGCTTACAACTCAGATCTAAGAAGATCTTACAAGTAAAAAAGAATATTTAGAAGTACATAAATTTCACCCAGATAAAACTTCTCAATTTGTTGTGAGCTTCTTGATCAGTTCTTGAACAAACTGTATACTTCAGATCCAACCTGACTTAGCTTTTTTAAAGCTTCTTGATTGAACAAAATGAGGTTGATCTGACTTGGAGTATAAGTTGATCTTCAGACAGCTCCCTTCTTAGATTTAGAAATAGATCTGAATCTTTATTGCAGACTGTCAGGTTCTGCCTTCTTAAGGGTCCCCCTTTCTTGTTGTTGAATTCTCTCTCTGGGTCTGTGTTGATTTGTTCCCTCTTAATTATTTTCTTAATTGTTACTTCTTTGGTTGTCAAGGATCAGTCCTTTATATAGAGTTTCTCAATAATTACCGAATGATCCGGTTTGTAACAACCTTCTGACAGTTCTGACAAAGGTGTCAGACTTGTTGTTTATGACAGCTGTCAAGTCTTCAGTCGACAGCTGAGTCTGCAATGACTTTATAACTCAGTAGAAAACACTCAACAAATAACTTCACATGTGTCGACACAAATATACTAAGTGTCGACACAAGCCTTGATGATGTCGACACAACACTCAATGTGTCGATACAATCATTCTTCTGCTTCTCGACACAGCTTTTGTTTGTATGTGTCGACACAAGTTCTGTGTGTCGACACAATTGCTCCTGGTCTCGACATAACTGATGCTGACAGGGTGCGTTGAGTGTATGTCCAGACATCGTTGAGTGTGTGTCGATACAAGTCCTATGTGTCGACACAACAGCTCCTGACCTTAATATAGCTGATGCTGACAAATGGCATTGAGTGTATGTCCAGATGTCATTGAGTGTGTTTCGACACAAGTCCTGTGTGGCGACACAAGCCTTTCAGACTCAGTAAAGCTGTTGTTGAAAGATAGCGTTGAGTGTGTGTCGACACAAGTCCTGTGTGTCGACACAAACCTTCTTCAGGTGTCGACACAATTCTTGGGTGTCGACACATGCCTTTCTTCTGGTGTCCACATAACTCCTGGGTGTCGACACAGCTTCTGCTTCAGGTGTCGACACAATTCCTTTCTCAGGTATCGACACAATTCTGGGTGTCGACACGGCTTCTTCTTCAGGTGTCGACACAATGTATGGGTATCGACACAGGCCTTGCTTCTACTATCGACACAACTTCTGGGTGTCGACACAATTCTTCACAAGTGTCGACACTTGTACTTAGAGAATTTTCTTGCAAACCTTACACCTGCACAATGAAACTCAACCATCCATCAAATACAAATTGATGTATATCAATGAGTAAGATGAGGCTTCTCCAAATCTGGTACATATTTTTCAGTGTATCCAACAATCTCCCCCTATTTGGAGAAGTCATAACCCTTAGTCAAAGATATACATCACTCATAATAAAACATAGAAAAATAGATGTACATACATTTCACTGCAGGATAACAACTAACATCAATACTGAAACTGATTTCATTCATTAATCAGAAAATTCTAAGTTTACATGTTTTTCTTAAGAACAAAAAAAGATTACATAGTTCTAGATATTAGCCTATTTATCCTAAGATAGACTAGGCTCCTTAATTACAATTCCTTTCCCAGATCTGATCTTAGCTTGCATAGTAGGTTCAGTATCATCAGCTGGTTTCTTTCCTTTCAGATCCTTCTTCTTCAGTTCTTCATCCTTTATCCTTTGCCTTTCAAAATAGTGAAAAGACTTTGGGAAGTACTTGCTAGGCTCCAGAGCATTAGCAGGTAACTTCCCAGCTATTGCACTTCTCCTGTACTGAAGAATGGCTTCTTTCCTAGCTTGATACTTGTTCCACTCTTGCTCAGAATACCATTTACCCCTATCATGGGTCTTGTCCTTCACAGATTTCCAGGCAGCCAAAATAATATTCCTGGAAGTAGGGCTCCACTGCTCAAAATCAGGCTTTAATTCAGCCTGTTCTCTAAACCTTTTCTTGGACAGTTGTGCTTCCTTCTGAGCTTCCTTGGCAGCCTTTAACATTTCTACTTTTTTAATGATAATATTCTGTGCCTCTTGTGGAGGGCTATACATTGTCTGAACTTCTTGCTGGACTATGTCAAAATCAGTTGGAGGATAAATGACATGTGCAACGTCTGGCTGATCCCCTTTAATGTAGGCAGGTTAGACTCCAGACTCAGCAGTATTATCATCCTCACATAGGGGTGGAAATCCAAGTGTAGCTCTGATGGTATTAGATACCCATTTTGCATGATCAGAGCTGGTCTTGAAAGACTTGATTTCAAGAGCCTAGACACCTAGAGGGGGAGTGAATAGGTTCTAATTTTCTTTAATAAATTTTAGGCAATTAACATGTTCTAACTTAGCACAGATAATACAATTCACAGCACAGCAATCACAGCACAGTACAGTATACCAGATTTATAGTGGTTCCTCAAGTTATGGGTACATCCACTTTCCCCCTTCACATATCCAGTAGAGAACTGGATTCAGCCCAACTTCCTTCCACTAACTCAGATCCACAGATCTTACACCTCAGAACCTGATAGGTTCCTACAGCTAAGACTTATACAAATCCTACCTCAGATTCTTCCCAAGAACCCTATCTCAGGCAACAGCCCAACCTCAGCCTTTAACACCAAGCTTACAACTCAGACTTTCACAAGTCCTACACCTCAGGCTCTCAGCCCTACCTCAGCCTTTATAAACACAGGCTTACAACTCAGATCTAAGAAGATCTTATAAGTAAAAAAGAATATTTAGAAGTATAGAAATTTCACCCAGATAAAACTTCTCAATTTGCTGTGAGCTTCTTGATCAATTCTTGAACAAACTGTATACTTCAGATCCAACCTGACTTAGCTTTTTCAAAGCTTCTTGATTGAACAAAATGAGTTTGATCTGACTTGGAGTAGAAGTGGATCTTCAGACAGCTCCCTTCTTAGATTCAGAAATAGATCTGAATATTTCTTGCAGACTGTTCAGGTTCTGCCTTCTTAAGGGTCCTACCTTTCTTGTTGTTGAATTCTCTCTCTGGTTTTGTGTTTATTTGTTCCCTCTTATTGGCTTTCTTAATTATTACTTCTTTGGTTGTCAAGGATCAGTCCTTTATTTAGAGTTTCTCAATGATTACCGGCTGATCCGGTTTGTAACAACCTTCTGATAGTTCTGACAAAGGTATCAGACTTATTGTTTATGACAGCTGTCAAGTCTTTAGTCGACAGCTGAGTCTGCAATGACTTTATAACTTAGCAGGAAACACTCAACAAATAACTTCACATGTGTCGACACAAATAGACTAAGTGTCGATACAAGCCTTGATGATGTCAATACAGCACTCAATGTGTCGACACAGTCATTCTTCTGCTTCTCGATACAGCTTCTGTTTGTATGTGTCGACATAAGTCCTGTGTGTCGACACAACTGCTCTTGGTCTCGACATAACTGATTCTGACAGATGGCGTTGAGTGTATGTCCAGCCATCGTTGAGTGTGTGTCGACATAACTGCTCCTAATCTTGACATAGCTGATGCTGACAAATGGCATTGAGTGTATGTCCAGATGTCGTTGAGTGTGTGTCGACACAAGTCCTGTGTGTCGACACAATCCTTTCAGACTCAGTAAAGCTCTTGTTGAAAGATGTCATTGAGTGTGTGTTGACACAAGTCCTGTGTGTCAACACAAACCTCCTTCAGGTGTCGACACAATTCTTAGGTGTCAACACATGCCTTTCTTCTAGTGTCAACATAACTCATGCGTGTCGACACAGCTTCTGCTTTAGGTGTAGACACAATTCCTGCCTTAGGTGTCGACACAATTCTGGGTGTCGACACAATTCTGGGTGTCGACACAGCTTCTTCTTCATGTGTCGACACAATGCCTGGGTGTCGACACAGGCCTTGCTTCTAGTGTCGACACAACTTCTAGGTGTCGACATAATTCTTCACAAGTGTCGACACTTGTACTTAGAGAATTTTCTTGCAAACCTTACACCTGCACAATGAAACTCAACCATCCATCAAATACAAATTGATGTATATCAATGAGTAAGATGAGGCTTCTCCAAATCTGGTACATATTTTTCAGTGTACCCAACAATCTCCCCCTATTTGGAGAAGTCATAACCCTTAGTCAAAGATATACATCACTCATAATAAAACACAGAAAAATAGATGTGTATACATTTCACTGCAAGATAACAACTAACATCAATACTAAAACTGATTTCATTCATTAATCAAAAAATTCTAGGTTTACATGTTTTTCTTAATAACAAAAAAAGATTACATAGTTCTAGACATTAGCCTATTTACCCTAAGATAGACTAGGCTCCTTAATTACAATTCTTTTCCTAGATTTTATCTTAGCCTGCACAGTAGGTTCAGTATCATCAGCTGGTTTCTTTCCTTTCAGATCCTTCTTCTTCAGTTTTTCATCCTTTATCCTTTGCCTTTCGAAATAGTGAAAAGGCTTTGGGAAGTACTTGCTAGGCTCTAGAGCATTAGCAGGTAACTTCCTAGCTTTTGCAATTCTCCTGTACTAAAGAATGGCTTCTTGCCTAGCTTGATACTTGTTCCACTCTTGCTCAGAATACCATTTACCCCTATCATGGGTCTTGTCCTTCACAGCTTTCCAGGCAGTCAAAATAATATTCCTGGAAGTAGGGATCCACTGCTCAAAATCAGGCTTTAATTCAGTCTGTTCTCTAAACCTTTTCTTGGATAGCTGTGCTTCCTTCTGAGCTTCCTTGGCAGCCTCTGACATTTCTACTTTTCAATAATAATATTCTGTGCCTCATGTGGAGGGCTATATATTATCTGAACTTCTTGCTGGACTATGTCAAAATCAGCTGGAGGATAAATAACCTGTGCATCCTCTGGTTGATCCCCTTCAATATAGGCAGGTTGCACTCTAGACTCAGTAGTATTATCATCCTTACATAGGGGTGGAAATCCAAGTGTAGCTCTGATGGTATTAGATACCCATTTTGCATGATCAGAGCTTGCTTTGACTAATATTCTCTCCCCCTTGATGACTTCTCTGGCTATATGATCTCTTAGATCAGTCTTTTGAAACCTTATTTGATCAGCCAGATATTTTGTACCTTCTTTATAGTAGGCTTTGAACTTAGTCAGGTGATCAGAAATAGTCTTTTGAGAGGATTCAATTGCTATTTGGATAGCAGTTAGATCTGCCTGTATGTGCTTGGATACCTCAGTTTTTAAATCAGTAGCAATATTTCCCAATTTTTTGAGAATTTCTTCATGTGAGCCCTTGAGGTTTTCATTTGATCTGAACTGATTTTCTAAGATATATCCTTGCTTAACTGCAATATCCTCAACTTCAGTTTTTATTAGTTGTTGTTGCTCAGCCAAATATACTATAGCTTTACCTCCCTTATGAAAGCAATCTGTCATCTCTTTCTTATGCAAATTGACTTCAAATCTAATGGACTTGATGTCATGTGCTAGCTGTAAGTTCATATCCTTATGTGTCTCATCCACATATTTCTCTAAGGACTTCCTTTGTTCATCCAATTTGACTTGCAGTTGGACCAGTAATGAACTGAAGTCCATGCTTAGAGAAGGTGGTGGTGTGACTGTTTGCAAGGCTTTCTTGTAGCATGAGCTCCTTTTTCTGATTGCAACCATCTTCCTCTTCTTAGCCATGAGGCTTCCTCATCATCAGAAGATGCTGATGAGCTTTCTATATCAACTGTGTCCTTATTAAAAGGGGTATTCAATAGCTCCTCCCCCTCAGTTGTTGGCAGTTCCTTTTCTTCTATTTGCTGCTCCCCCTCAGTCCTTGCTGCAGGTAAATTAGGAAACAGCTCTTCCATAGTTACCTCCTGCTGCATCTGAGCAGGAGGAATAAGATTAGTTTGGGAAACAAAAGGTTCTCCCTAGACATCCAGATTTTGGTCCAGGGCCCTCTCTATAAAGGAGATACTTACTTGCTCATCTTGAGCTGTATATTTCATCTGCACATCTTATGCTTCCTTCTCAGCAATTTACAGTGCTTCTTTATTTATGTCTGATACAATGTCCATCACTGTATCAATAGCATATTCACTCTCCAGAGTAGCTTCAGCAATGCCACCCCCTTGGGCAGGCAGCTCAGATAGTTCAGTGTCTTGTTTTGCTGGTTCAGTGTGTGCTCCCCCTGGAGTGGAGGCTATCTGTTGCTTTGGGTGCTGACTGCTCTCTACTTGATCTTGAGCTTCTTTTTGTTGTTGGTCTTCATCTGAACTGAAGACTAACTCCTCTTCAGAATCACTGGAGGATTCTTCTTGCTGAACAATTGCTTTCTTTTTCTTATCCTTCTTGACCTGTTTCTGTGGAGTAGGAACCTCTTTGGTCAATACTTTATCCCATTTGGAGAGAATCCTCACATCCATCGTTCTCATATGATTGATTTTGGATCCTGGTAGTTGTTTCATAATATATGGTATTGTTGAAGCAAGACATAAGCTTAGTATCCTTCCCAGATTTGGCTTCTTTATTCCTTCTAGAATCTTGTCAAACACCACTGATGACCAGTCTGTTTTTATAGTGAATATGACTCTGATCATTAGGTTGAACATGTAGGCAGATATTCTTTCATGTCCACCAGTCTTGCACAGAATTACCTTGCCTATGATTTCAGAAAGAAACTTACCTTGGGAATTCATCCCCTTTCTGGTAATAGATGATCCAACTTTGGTATTAGGGTTCAGCCCGCACCAACTTAGTACATCTTTTGTCATGGATGGAACTTTTTCATCATCATCCTTAATCTTGGGAAGTTGGAGTGATTTCCTGATCGTCTTAAGTGTGAGTTTTACTCTTGAATCCTGAACTGTGGCTTTGATCTTCTTTCCCTCAGTGCACAGTTACTGATGATTAGAATTCCAGTACTTCCTTTTTCCAAATTCTTGTTGGTTCTGAGACCAAGAACTCCAAACCATTTTCTGAAATTAGGGTAATTACACGTTGGATTTCTTGAGAAGCTGTCGTGAATCCCCCATGAACAAACTCATAACCTTCATTCACCTTATCATCCTGGTGGGGATCCATTGACGAGAGAGAGAGAGAGAGAGAGAAAGAATAGAAGTGAATATCTATGTTGACACAAGGTCTAGAGTCGAGAAATCTGAAGGCGTAGTCGACCTGATTTTGTCTCCCCCTATTTATAGTCTACAGGTAAAGGGTAGGTCCGAAGACACGCCTAATTTAGTCATAATACTAGTCGTCATAGTTTTACATGTGTCGACATAAAAGATTTAGGGCTCGACAAAACCTATTTTTAGTCGACACGTCTATATGTCGACATACTTATGTCAGTGTCGACATGGGCTAGTCAAGTCTCGATAGAGTGTGTCGACACCAATTCTTGTATCGACACAAATATTGTTTATGTGTTGACACAACATACTGAGAGTGTCGACACAATTTGCTTGTGTCGACACAAACTTTCTTACTTAACCAAATTTCTTGAGAAATTTTGTACTTACATATTCTACTTAGGAAAGCTTGTGCTGACCTATTCTAGGTTCAACATACCTAATTCAATTTTAAAATAATTGAATTTAGTTTCATCCAGAGGTTTTGTAAAAATATCAGCAATTTGATTATTTGTGTTCACAAATTCTAGACTAATATCTTCCTTCTCCACATGTTCTCTGATGAAATGAAATTTAATTTTTATATGCTTAGATCTACTGTGTGAAACAGGATTTTTAGCAATAGAAATAACACTAGTAGAATCACATAATAGTGGAATTCTACTTACATTGATGTCATAGTCTTCAAGTTGATGCTTTATCCACATCAACTGTGCACAGCAGCTGCCTGCAGCTATATATTCTGACTCAGCCATAGAGATAGCTACACTTGTTTGCTTCTTGCTGCTCCATAACACCAGCCTTCCACCTAGGAATTGACAAGTTCCTGTGGTACTCTTCCTGTCTTCTTTGCACCCTGCAAAGTTTGCATCTGAAAAGCTTATTAGTAAGAAATCTCAATTCTTAGGGTACCAAAGACCTAGATTAGGTGTGCCCTTAAGATATCTCAAAATCCTCTTGACAATAGTGTAATGAGATTCCTTTGGGCATGCTTGGTACCTAGTACAGACACATATTGCATACATGATGTCAGGTCTACTAGCAGTCAAGTAGATTAGAGAGCCAATTATCCCTTTATACAAAGACTCATCAACAAGTTTCCCTGCCTCATCTTTGCCTATAGGCATACTTGTTCCCATTGGAGTTTTCATGGTGGAGGCTAAGTCCATACCATATTTATTAATCAACTCATTGGTGAACTTAGACTGAGATATGGACAATCCATCATCAGTCTGTCTAACTTGAAGTCCCAAGAAGAACTTCAGCTCACCCATACTGCTCATTTCAAACTTCCCTTGCATAAGTTTGGCAAACTTTCTACAAAGGTTGTTTTTAGTAGATCCAAAGATAATGTCATCAATATATATCTGGACTAGGATGATCTTGCCTTTAGATTCCCTAAAGAATAGAGTTTTGTCTATCTTTCCTCTAGAGAATTTATTCTCAATAAGAAAAGCAGACAAGGTTTCATACCAAGCCCTAGGGGCTTGTTTTAAAGCATATAGAGCTTTCCTAAGCCTATATACATAGTTAGGATAGTGAAAGTCTACAAAACCTGAGGGTTTTTCAACATAGACTTCCTCTTTTAAGTCACCATTCAGAAATACTGACTTTACATCCATCTGATATACCTTGAAACCTTGATAGGCAGCATAGGCCAAGAACAACCTTATAGCTTCCAGCCTTGCCACTAGGGCAAAGGTTTGATCAAAGTCAATCCCTTCTTCTTGCTTGTAGCCTTTTGCTACCAGCCTAGCCTTGTTCATGATTATGGTGCCATTCTCTTCAAGTTTATTTCTGTAGATTCACTTGGTTCTTATGACATTGTGATCCTTTGGTTTAGGAACCAGTTCACAGACTTTACATCTTTTGAATTAATTTAGCTCTTCTTGCATAGCATCAATCTAGTTTGTGTCTAGCATGGCCTCTTTAATCTTCTTGGGTTCTATCTGTGACAAGAAACTTGAACATAAAACTGTGTTCATGTTCTTGCTCCTAGTTAGTACACCTTGACTTGCATCACCAATGATTTTATGAGCTAGATGATCCTTCAGGTGTCTTCTTGCTGGAGGAAATCTGCCAACCTCTTGGCCTTCTTCATTTTCCTCAACCTAATGCTCCTCATTGTCTTCTTCATCCAGTGAGTCTTATTCTCCCCTTGGACAGCATGCATCCTTTTCTTCATCCAGCCTAGTAGGAGCTTCTTCATTAATAGTCAGCTTGTCCAGCCTATCCTTTAAACCTATAGAACTACCTGAAGAGTTAGACAATTCACTATTAATCAACTTAGACTCATCAAATACTACATGTACAGATTCTTCTACAACTTATGTAGTCAAGTTATAGATCATGTATGCCCTACTATTATTGTTGTACCAAACAAATATCCCTTCTAGGGATTTGGCAGCAAACTTAGTTTGGTAGTGCTTACCATTAACTAGGACATAACACTTGCTATCAAAGATTCTGAAGTAGGAAATGTTTGGTTTTCTACCTCTCAAAATTTGATAGGGAGTCATCTTATGTTTCTTATTGATGGAGGCTCTATTTAGTACATAACATACAGTATTTACAGCCTCAACCCAGAAGTACTCAGGGAGAGTAGTGTCACTAAATAGTGTTCTACTTGCCTTAATTAGAGTCCTATTCTTTCTTTCAGTAACTCCATTTTGTTGGGGTGTTCTAGGTGAGGAGAACTCTTGATGAATCCCAAGTTCTTCACAGAATTTGGTCATACACCCAGACTGAAATTCAGTTCCATGGTCACTTCTGATTTTGGCCACTAAATTCTTAAATTCATTCTGAATTTGTCTAACAAAGGTCTGGAAAACAGTAGGGGTTTCAGATTTCTGCCTCAAGAAGAAAACCCATGTAAATCTAGAATAGTCATCCACAATAACTAATGTGTATACTTTCCTACCAAGACTATGAACTGGCATAGGACCAAACAAATCCATATGCAAGAGATATAGACATCTCATTGAATCTTTGGTATCAAGTACATGGAAAGAGGACTTAGTCTGTTTGCCCTTTTGGCAAGTTGAACACACATCTTCTTTAATGCACTTGACTTGAGGACCATTCCTCACTAACCCCATATTGAATAGCTGTCCTATTGACTTATAGTTCCGATGAGCTAGCCTCTTATGCCATTTGACACATTGTGATGCTTTCTCACCTGCAACTAGAAAAATGGGTCAGTTGCTAAACTCACAATAAAGGTTAAGACAATATACATTCCCTTTCCTAGTGCCAGTCAGAATGATCTCTTGATCACTTGACCTCCTTATTTGGCACTCCTCTCTGAAGAAAGAGATGTCATAACCTAGATCACTAAGTTGACTTATGCTAATCAGGTTATGTTTCAGACCCTTCACATAAGCCACTTGAGTGATAGTAATAGAATTACTAGAAATGTTACCAAATCCTTTGATGATTCCTTTTTCAGATCCACCAAATATTACTTTGGGTCCATTCTCTGTGGGTGCATAGTCCCTCAACATTCTTCTTGTTCCAGTCATGTGCCTGGAACATCCACTATCCAAGTACCATATAGGGATATGGCCACTTGGATTCACCTGCATCAAAGAAAGATTTACCTATCCTCAGAACCCAAATTGTTATGGGGTCTTGGGTTCTTGTTAGTTTGAAATCTATCATGCTTACCTGTAGCTTTTCTGACAGATAAGCTGTTCTTGTTTTTAACACTAGTGTTGAACCAACAATCTATGGTAAAGTGGTCCACCTTGCCATAACACCAACACTCAAATCTATTGTACCTTCTATTAGGTACAGGCTTCTCAACATTGTTGACAGCATTCCTTTTAAGTATTAGTGCTGGAGCAGCATAACCCAAAGATTCCTTAAGAACATGATGGGTTTGTTAATAGAGTGGCCTATTGGCATATACACCCTTGCCAATGATATCTCCATACTCATAGTGACCATGAGTAATATCATGATCATACCTATTTGTAGGTTGTATCACTTTCCTAAAGGAAATAGGGGGTTTTGTGGCTAGTGGCTGAACTGGGCCTTTGCCTTTTCCTTGAGAATTAGCTGCCCTAGTTCTTTCCTTGAAGCCTAGTCTTGTCTTTCCTTTCTGAGATATGAAGTTATCTATTAAAGGCAAGACAGACTTTGGCTTTGAAAATTTAGCCACTAGATCCCTTTCTTTCTGGAGTCTTGCCTCCAAATTCTTGATATGATTTTCCTTGAAAGAGATTGTGCCCATCTGAATAACAGTGATGTTCTTCAATTTGGTAACCTCCTTCAGTTTCAAATCTATCAGCTTGGTTAATTCTGATGCAGCCTGCTTAAGAGATTCAATTTCCTTGGCCTGCTCTTTGACAAGAAATTTACTCCTCTTCAGAGTTTGCAAAAACCTACCATACTCATCAATGAGTTGATGTACATCCCCCTCAGATTCAGAACCATCCACTTCTCTTGAAGTTGATGCTACTTATTCTGATCCAGTTAAATCATTATAAGCTAAGGGAGAACTGTATACCTTACTTAGACCAGGCTGATCCTCGCACTGATCATCTTCTGATAGAGCCATCAGCCCTTTACAGCAATAGTCTTCAACTCCATTTATGGAGTCTAGCATTTGTAGGAATTCTGATTCCCTAGAATCCTCTTCTGTAGAGAACAGCCCAATATATGCTTCTATATCATCCTCTTCTCAAGATTATGAGGATGAAGAGTCTTTCCAACTCTTCTGCTTCTAAGCAACAAGGGATTTATCCTTCTTGCCTTTTACTTGATGCTTCTTCTTGTCTTTAGACTCCTTCCTCTTGTCAGGACAGTCAGCTATGACATGTCCAGACCTGTTGCAGCAATAACAAACAATCTTAGAATTAGTTTGTTTACTAGGTTTTGAGGCATACCTGTCCTCCTTGGGAGTCTTCTTTTTCTTGTAATAATCATCCTTGGAGAAGGATGTTGAAGGCTTGGTTCTCCATTTCTTCTTTTTCATAAACCTCTGAAACTGCCTTGTAAAGGCAGCAAAGTCCTCATCAGAGGTGTGGCTATCTGATGTGTTGTTGTCAGTATTTTCTTCTTCTGCCTCAGCACTCTTTCTGAGTGGAGAAGGAGACTTTCTCCTACCCTTTCTTGTGTCTTCAGCCTTGAAGGCTACTGACTTCTCTTTGTACTCAGACCTACTGCTTTTCTCTTCCTCTTTTCTGGCAGTGAGCTGCATTTCATAGGATAGCAGCTTTCCAAATAGTGTGGGTGGAGGTGTATCATCAAGCCTGGTCACCTCTCTGATGGCATATATCTGTGTGTCCCAGTCCTTTGTCAGTGATCTGAGAAACTTGGCATTCAATTCATATGTGCTGAAGACTCTTCCATAGGTCATCAACTCATTTACTATCCTGAAGAACTTCGTATAACATTCAGCTATGCTGTCAGACTTGGCTTGTCTAAAGCTCTCATATTCTTGATTCAGCATAGATTTTCTGTCTTCTCTAACTTCTTTAGTTCCCTCCATGTAGACAATCAAGGTGTCCCACATCTCCTTAGAGGTTTTGCAATGCACCAGATTCTGAAATGTGGCATCATCTATAGCACTTACAAAAATGTTTTGTGCTCTTTTGTCTAATGTTTCCAGGATGATCTCATCCTTGGTCATTTCAGAATAACTTTTTGGGGTTTTAATATTTTCATCCAGAACTGATACCTTCATTGGAATGAAGGGACCTTCTTGTACTGTGATGTAGATTCTTGGATCAGATGCTTCCATGAACAACCTGACCCTTTCCTTCCAAATTCCAAAGCATTCTTTCCTGCAGATAGGCAGTTTCATAGATCCAAATTTCTTCTGATTCTCATTTGAACCCATTCTTGAAATCTGTTAATTGCCTTGGAGATTCACTCAGACTGTTAGGTCAATCTTTGAGTAACCTGTCACTGATACCACTTGAAAGACTTGATTTCAAGAGCCTAGACACCTAGAGGGGGGTGAATAGGTTCTAATTTTCTTTAATAAATTTTAGGCAATTAACTTGTTCTAACTTAGCATAGATAATACAATTCACAGCACAGTAATCACAGCACAGTACAGTACACTAGATTTATAGTGGTTCCCCAAGTTATGGGTACATCCACTTTCCCCCTTCGCCTATCCAATAAAGAACTGGATTTAGCCCAACTTCCTTCCACTAACTCAGATCTACAGATCTTATACCTCAAAACTTGATAGGTTCCTACAGCTCAGACCTATACAAGTCCTACCTCAGATTCTTCCCAAGAACCCTACCTCAGACAACAGCCCTACCTCAGCCTTTAACACCAGACTTACAACTCAGACTTTAACAAGTCCTACCTTAGGCTTTCATCCCAACCTCAGTCTTCATAAACACAGGCTTGTAACTCAGATCTAAAAAGATCTTACAAGTAAAAAAGAATATTTAGAAGTACAGAAATTTCACCCAGATAAAACTTCTCAATTTGTTGTGAGCTTCTTGATCAGTTCTTGAAAAAACTGTATACTTCAGATCCAACCTGACTTAGCTTTTTCAAAGCTTCTTAATTGAACAAAATAAGGTTGATCTGACTTGGAGTAGAAGTTGATCTTCAGACAGCTCGCTTCTTAGATTCAGAAATAGATCTGAATCTTTCTTGCAAACTGTTCAGGTTCTGCCTTCTTAAGGGTCCCCTCTTTCTTGTTGTTGAATTCTCTCTCTGGGTCTGTGTTAATTTATTCTCTCTTAATTGCTTTCTTAATTATTACTTCTTTGGTTATCAAGGATCAGTCTTTTATATAGAGTTTTTCAATGATTACCGGCTGATCCGGTTTGTAACAACCTTCTAACAGTTCTGACAAAGGTGTTAGACTTGTTGTTTATGACAGCTGCCAAGTCTTCAGTCGATAGCTAAGTTTGAAATGACTTTATAACTCGACAGGAAACACTCAGCAAATAACTTCACATGTGTCGACACAAATAGACTAAGTATCGACACAAGCCTTGATAATGTTGACACAACACTCAATGTGTCGACACAGTCATTCTTCTGCTGCTCGACACAGCTTCTATTTGTATGTATCAACACAAGTCCTATATGTCGACACAACTGCTCCTGGTCTCGACATAACTGATGCTGATAGATAGCGTTGAGTGTATGTCTAGACATCATTGAGTGTGTGTCAACACAAGTCCTGTGTGTCGACACAACTGCTCCTGATCTTGACATAGCTGATGCTGACAAAGGGCGTTGAGTGTATGTTCAGATATCGTAGAGTGTGTGTCGACACAAGTCCTATGTGTCGACACAAGCCTTTCAGACTCAATAAAGCTGTTGTTGAAAGATGGTGTTGAGTGTGTGTCGACACAAGTCTTGTGTGTTGACACAAAACTTCTTCAGGTATCGACACAATTCTTGGGTGTCGACACATGCCTTTCTTCTGGTGTCGACATAACTCTTGGGTGTCGACACAGCTTCTGCTTCAGGTGTCGACACAATTCCTGCCTCAAGTGTCGACACAATTCTGGGTGTCGACACAGCTTCTTCTTCAGGTGTCGACATAATGTCTGGGTGTCGACACAGACCTTGCTTCTAGTGTCGACACAACTTCTGGGTGTCGACATAATTCTTCACAAGTGTTGACACTTGTACTTAGAGAATTTTATTGCAAACCTTACACCTGCACAATGAAACTCAACCATCCATCAAATACAAATTAATGTATATCAATGAGTAAGATGAGGCTTCTCCAAATCTTGTATATATTTTTCAGTGTACCCAACAGTACTTTAAGGCCCCATATGAGGAAATTCAGATGGCCCATCATGAACCATTTATCTTTGGTACCCCAGCCCCCTCACTCAAAAATAAGGCAGTGGCTTGTGATCATGCTCTTCCAGCAAACTCTCAGACCATGGGTAAGTCAGTCAGAAAGCCTGACTTGTCTATCTCTAATGCCATCAACAACTTATCTACTGCAAAGAAAACTATTATTAGTGGTATTCAAAGTAAGCCAAGAACATCTACTGACAGACTTACTTTCAGTCAGATCCTTGCTGAGAGAAACTTAAAGAGGGTTGCTGCTTTCCCTTCTGAACAGATTGATGTTGGCATGGCCACAAATGCAGTTTAGAAGAGGAGATACAATATCCATGAGTACTGGTGTTGAGGTAAAGTGGGTCACTTTGCCATAGATTGCTAACACAATCCAAATGTACCTAGGGCAAGAGTTAGTCTTCCTTTCAGGAAAGGTTCAGGTAGAAATGTTCAATTTCAGACTAACATGCACCAAGGACCCAAACCCTATTGGGGTCCTGAGGTTTCCTAAATTATGTTTTGCAGGTTAGTCCAAGTACTCATGCACCTATATGGTACTTGGACAGTGGATGTTCTAGGCACGTGATTGGAATAAGATGTCACCTGAAGGACTACACTCCCGTGAAGAATAGACCTAAAGTTCTCTTTGGAGGTTCAGATAGAGGAGTTACTAAGGGATATGGTATGATTACCATTGGCATAGTCTCAATCTCAAAAGTATCTTATGTGGAAGGGTTGCAACGCAACTTGATAAGCATAAGCCAACTGTGTGATCTTGGCTATGTCATTATATTCCACAAGGATGGGTGTCAAATTAATAGGTCAAGTGACCAAGAGGTCATCTTGACGGGCACTGGAGTGGAAATATTTATTGTTTAAACTTTCTATGCTTAAGCACAGACTCTCATGTATGTCTAGTTGCAAATGAGAAAGTCGCATATTGTGTGTAATAGCACAAGAGACTAGCTCACTTGAACTATAAGACTATAACCAAGCTTTTCAGTGAATAGCTAGTTAGGAATGGTCCCAAAATGAAATGCACCAAGGAATACATTTGCTCTGCATGCCAGAAGGGAAAGCAGACTAAAGTTTCTTTTAATAGTATTGGGGCCAATAACTCTATAAGGTATTTATACCTCATGCATATGGACTTGTTTTGTCTCATGCCAGTTCATAGTCTAGGTAAGAAAGTCTGCACACTTGATATAATTGATGACTTCTCCAGGTTTGCTTGGGTCTTCTTCTTGAAGAAAAAGTCTGAAACCCTTGACATCTTCAGGACCTTTGCCAAGCAAATTAAGAATGAATTGGACAGTTCTGTAATCAAAATCAGATGTGATCATGGAACTGAAATTCAATCTAATGGCATGACAAAATTTTGTGAAGCACAAGGGATTCACCAAAAAATTTCTTCCCCAAGAACACCCCAGCAAAATGGGATAGCTGAGAGGAAAAATAAAACTCTCATTAAAGCTAGAAAGACACTATCAAGTGACACATCTTTCCCTGAATATTTCTAGCCTAAGGTAGTTAACACTGCATGTCATATCCTGAATAGGGCTTCTGTCAACAAATATCATAAGAAGACTCCCTATGAGATCTTGAAAGGCAAAAAACCAAACATTGCTTATTTTAAGATCTTTGATAGCAAATATTATGTGCTTAATAATGGGAAGTCATATCTGACTAAGTTTGCTGCTAAGTCCTATGAAGGAATATTTGTTGGGTACATCAAATAGAGCAAAGCATATAGGGTCTATAACTTGAAAAATCAAGTTGTGGAAGAGTTTGTAAATATAGTTTTTTATGAATCTTCTATGATTAATAGTGAGTTGCCTAGCTCCTCATCTAGATCTGCAGGTATAGAACAGGTAATGGACAAACTAACCAGCAAAGATGCTCCTCCTGCTGCCCATGATGAAGATGAGGGAGTATGTATTTCAGAAGGACAAAGCACACATGATGTGGATGAAGATCAGCAGGATCAAACCAATGCAGTTCATGATGTTGAAGCAAGGTTACCTCTAGCAGTCAGACACTTAAGGGATCATCCCAGGGATCAGATTATTAGAAATGCTAGCCAAGGGGTTACAATAAGGAGCAAAAGCATGAACATAGCTATATACTCCAGATTTTTGTCTCCGGTTGAGCCCAAGAGATTTGAAGATGATAATATAGACCAATATTGGATTATGGTAATGCAAGAGGAACTATACCAATTTAAAAGATGCAAGGTCTGGAAGCTGGTTCCCAGACCACAAGGTCATAACATCATTGGAACCGAGTAGATCTACAGGAACAAGTTGGATGAAAATGGTGTTATAATTAACAATAAAGCTAGACTGGTGGCCAAGGGTTATAAACAAGAAGAAGGTATTGATTTTGACCAAACCTTTGCCCCAGTAGCTATATTAGAAGCCATCAGACTATTCCTTGCATATACTGCCCATAAGGGATTCAAAGTCTACCAGATGGATGTGAAGTTAGCCTTCCTAAATAGTGACTTAAGAGAAGAAGTCTATGTTAAGCAGCCATCAGGTTTTGTTGTTCCTAACCATCTTGATTATGTTTATAGACTTAGGAAAGCTCTATATGGGTTAAAACAAGCCCTTAGGGCATGGTATGAGACCCTGTCTAACTTTCTTATTGAGAATAAATTCTCAAGGTGAAAGATAGACAAGACTCTATTCCTAAGGGAATCCAAAGATAAGATCATACAAGTCCAAATTTATATAGATAACATAATCTTTGGGTCTACTAATGATAACCTTTGCAAGAAGTTTGTCAAACTTATGCAAGGGAAATTTGAGATGAGCAGTATGGGTGAGCTCAAGTACTTCTTGGGTCTCCAAGTAAGACAGTCAGAGGATGGATTATCCATGTCTCAGTCTAAGTTCACTAGGGAGTTAATTAAAAATTTAGTATGGAGTGTGCCTCCATAATGAAAACTCTCATGGGATCAAATATGTCAATAGACAAGGATGAAATAGGAAAACCTGTTAATGAAACCATATATAGAATCATAGTTGGCTCCCTCCTCTATCTTACTGCAAGTAAGCCAAATATCATGTATGTTATATGTGTTTATGCTAGATACCAGGCTATCCCTAAGTAGTTTTACTATTCTGCAACTAAAATAATTCTGAGATATCTTAAGGGCACACCAGTCTTGGCCTATGGTACCCTAGGAATAGTTATTTTAAACTAGCTGGGTATTCAGATGTAGATTTTACAGGTTATAAAGAGGATAGGAAAAGCACTTCAGGCTCCTATCAGCTCTTGGGTGGAAGACTTGTTTAATGGAGCAGCAAGAAGCAAACTAGTATTATAATTTTAGTAATAGAGTCAGAATATATATCAGTAGGAAGTTGTTGTGCTCAGCTATTGTGGATCCAACACCAACTCCAAGATTACAACCTTCAGATAAGTAACACTTTATTATATTGTGATTCAACTAGTGTAATCTCTAATGCTAGGAATCTTGTCTCTCACAGTAGGACTAAGCATATAGAGATTAGGTACCACTTCATTAGAGAGCATGTGGAAAGTGAGGACATTTGTCTTGAATTTTTCCCCATAGATAAGAAAGTGGTTAACATATTCACTAAGCCACAAGATGAAGCAAAATTCAACACCTTCAAATTTGAATTGGGTATGATGAATTTAGCTCAGCTTCAGTAGCCCTCCATATTGTTTTTATTTGTTGTAGGTAGTTTTTAATCCCTGCAGGATAAATAAAAGAAAATGGACTAAGTATCTCAATGTCGAGTGCACTGAGTTTAGGTTCTCAGTCGTCGAGTGCGTTGAATGAACTACAAGCGACGAGTGCATTGAGAGCGTCGAGTTTACTCAACGCAAGATCCCAGTGAGTTTATTTTGCTGCTAATTATCAGAATCAATCCCAGCCGTTGATCATTGCTTGATCATAAACAGGTACGCGCCTCTCCACATTCTAAAAATAGAAATCACTATAAATAGAAGGTTGTGTGTGTAAAACAAAATACATTGTTCCTCGCCCTTCTCTGCCCCTTGCGACGAATCGACAAAAATCCTGAAATATCTTCAACTGCAATTTACAGAAGAGATGGCACCAAAGAGATTGGATTTCTTGTTTGAGGGTTTGGAACTGGTTCGAAATGGATTCAAAGACGAGCTAGAAGAAGTTCAGCTCGTTCTTCACCTGCTTTAGGTCACTGACCTAGAGTATGTTCTGTCTAAGCCCTGTCTGCTGTGGAAAAGAGAAGTACTAGAGTTGTACACCACTGCTAAAGTTAACTCCTCATCCCTCAGAATTAGGTTTGTCATCAATGGTAACAAGGTTAAGATAACCTCCAAAAGACTGAGCAAGGCTCTACTGTTGCCTAAGTTCAAAGTTTTTGATGAAGAAGATGAACTCGATCAAGGTGATGTCAAAGCTGCTCTTAAGTGGTGTGGACTATCAAGACACACCGCCGGCTCTAACCTGAGAAGAGAACTAAATATCAAAGGGAAATTTCTTTTTGATGTCATTGGGAAGGGACTGCTGTGCAAAACTGGCTCCCATGAAAAAATTTCTGAGAAAATGTTTGAGTTGATGTTCACGGTTATCCTTTCCAAAAAGACTGATTGGGAAAGAGTAGTTTTTGCTAGGATTGTAGAATGCCTCCCAGAGCCAAACCTGGGTAGATTTCTTTCTCTGTTTCTGCATAAGAGTGTTCCAGGGATCCTTAACCTAAGGCTAGGAACAATAATACACCACATGAGGAGGATGGATTCAAAGATGCTTGAGAGGTGCGAAAGAGTTCTGCAACCACAATAATAGTCAGCCTCAAAGAAGAACGGAAAGGGAGTCACAGTTCCAGAGGAAAACACAGATAGCAGCTCATCAGTACAGGCTGAGGAAGAGCCCCATGATCCTCAACTTTTTCAGTCTATTGAAGAGATAAGGAGAGATACAAGTGCTTAGGTATCATTTTCTTCTAAGCCTGCAACAATGATTCAAGTAAGCATAACTCAGTCTGAAAATCTTGCTATTGTGGAGGCAATGGATATAACTCTAGTTGAGATTGCTGAAAAGGTCGCTGAAGAAATAATGAACAAAATCTCTGAGGAGATAGTAGAGGAGACTGCCAAAACTCTAGCTCCTATTGAAGAAGAAACTGCTCCCATAGACCAAGTTCCACAAGGTGGATACAACCCTCAAAGTGAGGGGGAGAAAATCCTTGAGCAAGTGATGGAAGATGCTCTTATAGAGGGGGAGCAAATACAGATTCTACAAGAAGATATTCAGCTTCCTCTTGTGAATGAACAACCTACAGATACTACCACAGCTGATTCCCTAGATGTCCCTGTGGACATGACAGAGATTGAGGGGGAGATTCAACCTGAACTCCTTGCTCAAGGCATAGTTTATAATATAGAATCTTTAGAATCATATAAGGGAACTGTTGCTGATGATAACATGGGAACTCAACATTCTTCAGAATTTGATGTGGCTGCCTTAGCTGCACGAGAAGATCTAAGACCAGAGAAAGAACCAGTCTATGATGAAGGCACATCCAATCATGTTTATCATATTTCAGGCACCTTTCTGGCCCAATTGAGAGGATTATTAGATGACCAAAGAAGGTAGTTGGAGAATTTTGTTGATGACTCAATCAAGAACCTCAAAAATGACTTAACCACAAAGATCAAATCTATAAGATTTGAGGTTAATCTGCTAAAATCCCAGACTTTCAAATTCCTCTTGAGAGCAGCTCCTGTAGTTGACTTTACTCAGAGCAAGTTGGAAGAGCTCGGCACCCTTCACAATGCACTTATGGAAAATCAGAATATTCTTTCTGGAAACATGCTAGTTGTCCATAATATAGAGAAGACACTGTTGGAAAAGCACAAAACAATACTTGAAATAAGAATGGATGCATGTGCTCAAGTCCTAGATGATCATCTACTCAAAGTCAAGAACCATGTCACTCTTGGTATTAACGATCTGGATGGACAGTTGACAAAGGCCAGCACTTCCCTAACTCAGAACATCTGTGAAGGAGTCAAAATGGGGGAGAAGGGTTTGATAAAGGGCAATACAAAAATGTAGTTTGGACCACAAATGTTATCAGAGGATCAATGGGTCTTGAGCCATTATCTTATGAAAATATTGAAACTGCTCATATCCCTGAAAATCTGTATGGTGATCAGTATATTAATCAGTATGATGGCCAATATTATGATCAGAATACAGAACAGTATTATACCCAAGTTGATGCTCAGTATGACATCTAAGATGGTACACAGTGGGCTGATCCATCTACAGTAGCTGACATTCCTACAATTCCAACATTCGGTCCTACTGTTGACCAAGTAATAAGGGCCAAAGAAAAATCTGTTGTTGAGGATGAGGAAGAGGTCAGGGTGAGCAAGAAGAGATACAAGGGAGAGATGGAAGCAAGGCCTGATTTTGAATATTGGAGTCCTCAATCATGGACCATAATTCTGTCTGCCTGGGAACTTATCAAGAATAAGAAAATTTAAAGGGTAAAGCTGTACAGCTCCCTTGAGTGGGCAAAGCTTGAGAAAAATGAAAGGGACGGAAGAAAGTTCAAAAAGGATAAGTGGCTAGGCACTTTACCTCCAGATGTTGTGGAGCCTGTCAAGTATTTTCCAAAGCCTTATAGCTTCTTCCAGAGGCAGAAAGAAAAGAAATCAGAAGAGAAAGCAGCCAAGAAGCCAAGCAAGGGCATAGTGATAAGGGAACCTGAAACTTAGAAAAGTTTCTTGTCTTTCTTAAAGGGTTGTAGGAACTGTATTTTATCTTATACACACTACTAAAACTTGACTTCTATTAATGAAAATTATAATTCTGGTTGTGTACACATTTTCTGTGTTGTCTTCTGAAATATTTAATATGTTGTTCATGTGTTGGTGTATATCATTGTCTAAGGTTTTGACTTCTTCAAAAAAGAGGAGATTGTTGGGTCCATTGATCACCATGTCCCAAATTTGAAGAAGGCCTACAGGAAAATGGCATATAAATATTTGTATTTGATGCATACCCTAAGTTCTATGTATGCAGGTGGTTACTTGTTATATTGATTAGACATGTTATCTAAGTAACAATGACAGGTGGACATATGAAAGAATACTGAAAAGACAGAAACTTGTCTAAGTCCACGGGCATTGAGTGAAGGTAGTTCACTCAATGCCAGATGACCAGAAGCGTTGAGTCAAGCCCAGATAGTCAAAGTCTCACAATTCTAAGGAAGAATTTTGGTGAAGTCCAAAAGCATCGAGTGAAGACAGCTCACTCGACCCCAGGAGACCAAGAGCGTGTAGAAGACAACAAGCAGTCAAAGCCACGATGCATCTATCAAGAAATCTATCTAAGTCCAGAAGTGTTATGTAACATCCCGACTTTTATTGGGCAACTAGAACCTTAGTGGGCCCAATAAAAGTGACCCGAACCCCTATCCACGGCCCACACCCGGGTAAGAGGTAACCCTAGGCAGGGTATATAGAGCTAGAAAGCTCAATTTGGAGTTCTGTCA
This sequence comes from Platanthera zijinensis, assembly GCA_039513925.1. Classification (NCBI taxonomy): domain Eukaryota; kingdom Viridiplantae; phylum Streptophyta; class Magnoliopsida; order Asparagales; family Orchidaceae; genus Platanthera; species Platanthera zijinensis. The sequence continues at coordinate 68,548,282 of CM077090.1, read as the reverse complement.
GTTCCTATGGCTTCATGTAATCGACACAAACGCATTAAAACTTGTTCCGCTAAATTTTGAGGTCATATGGTGAATATAGTCGTTCCTCGTAAAACGTCGCGAAAACAAAATTTTTTGGATAATGATCTAGGGAACTCCGATTTGAGTTCTGTCAGTTCCTATGGCTTCGTGTAGTCAATCCAAACCCACTAGAACTTGATGCGTCACAATCCGAAGTCTAACGATGAATATACGCATTTTGACCGTTTTAGCGCGCTACGACGCGCAAATTTTGGATATTTATCAAAGAAACTCTGATTCGACCCCGGTCAATGGCATTGGACTCGTAAGGTCAATACGAAGTCAATCGAGTTCGTCCTGGTCAATTTCAAATATGAGTAGTCAAAACGTGGTCAAATGAAGAATAATAGTGCACCAAAAAGCGTGCATACACAAATGATGATACGATACCCCAACTTTGACTCGATCCCCGATGACATGGACCTACTTTGAATTTAACCATCATGGAGGGACCCACCTAGGGTTGACTCTGGTCAAACCCCCTAAAAACTCATTTTTGGAAATTTTCTCCCAAGGGGATGCACACTCCCTCTTCATAGGAAGTTAGGGCCCTACCTTCCTCATCCCTTGGGCCACCCCATGTAGCAAAAACATAGGTGGTGGGCCCTTAGAAAAAAGCCCACCACATTCCCCTCTTCCTCACTACCAAGGCCCAAAAGCCCACCAAACCCCTTCCCAACCAGATGGCTGCCACCTAGGGCCATCCTGATGGTGCCACCTGGCCAGACCAAGTGGAGGGGTGGAGAGGAGCTACTTCTCCCATTAGGGATATCCTATATCGGCAAAGGCCATGGGATGGCCAATACTCCTCCTATAAATAGACCCATCCCTCTGCTCTTACCCACACCAACCAACCCGAGCCCAGGGCACCCTCGTCGGAGTCCCAGCTCGCTGGAAAACTTTCCACCACCCAAGATTTCCACCACCTTCAATGGAGGCTCGGCCGGTACCCTCCTAAGTCCCCTTCTCACAGGTGTAACCCTCTCCTCTCTCCCTTTTAAGTATTTTGGATGACCTGCATGGGCCTCCCGGCGGCCGGAGCGGCGCCGGCACCACCCGAACCAAGCTCCAAGTTGGGTGGTGGCCGTAGCAGGATAGCCCCTCCCAATATCGGTGGTGGTGCTAGAGAAGGGCTAAAACACTGGGGATGATACTCCCCAATGGTGGAAGACCGAGGTGCCACCGAAAAATACAGCTCCGACGGCACCCGAGAAAAAGATTTTTTTCTCGGTTTTAGCTCCGCGGCGGGCGGTGGCGGCTCGTCGCTGGGCCACCACCGGAGAGGAGCTCTGCCCCCAGCATGTTGGCAGGGGGTGGATTTGTGGCCGAATTAAACGTCGAAGAGGCAGGGTGGTGCAGTGGCACTTGGAGCAGATCCACCGCCACCCTGCTCTCGGGTTGATGAATTCAGGCGGTGGTCGGTGGTGGAAGGCCACCGGACCACCACCGAAAGACTCGTCGGCCCTCGCCGAACAAATCGGTGGCGGCGCTAATTCCTGGAAGTGGACGGTTGGCGGTGGAAGAGGGTCACCGCCTTCTTCTCCTGCGGGGGAAGGATCACCATCATTCATCTCACAGGAATGAGATGAATGGCTATGATCTCATTGCCCCCCCCCATGCATGAACTTCTGTGCCCCCACAGCGGATCCGTGGCTGATCCATTGTGGGGAAGCGCTGACCAGATCTCCTGTATAGCGCGATCCTGGTCGCAAGATCAGGTTTGATCTGCTATATGCAGACCAAATTTTTAACCAGAATTTTGTATAATTTTTATAAAAAAATTTAGACTCCTTGGGAAAAAGTGTTGAACATGAAAGTTGTTTCCCTTGATAAGGGCTTTTCCCACAAAATTTTTGATAATTTTTGAAATTGTTTTGGAAATAATAAAGCCCAAATAAATTTTATTTGGCCAATTTAGAGGCCAAAAATTGCTCGGAAAATTTTGAAACAAATACTAGGCTCTTTTTAGGCCCCTTTAAAGGTTGTATTAAAATTTGAGAACCTTGGGATAAAAATTGAAGATTCTTCCAACTTTTAGAGCCTAAGGTCGACCACTTTTTAACTTGAATGATAAGTTCAAACAACTTTACTAAAGAGAGTGATCGAGGCAAGTGCCCAAGCTCTGAGTGTTCTAGGGTTTTGTGAAACCATAGAGCACCTCGTGTTTTCTTTTAAAGACTCTCGGGTAATTTGGGCAGACTTGGAAGATGAGAGTACGGGCAATTGAGCTGTTAATTATTCTCAACGAATAATAAAAATGTATTCATAGTAAGTTTCCCCGAGACAATTAAGCCGTGATAAAAATGGCGCAACTAAATTATGATCGGATCTTAATAATTGGAAAAACCCCAAGGAAGCCTCCTGAGAATGGAGATGGAACTTAACTAATCCTCTTGAGAATGAAGATGGAACTGAACTAATTCTCCTGAGAATGGAGATGGAATTGAACTAAGCCTCCTGAGAATGGAGATGGAACTGAACTAGTCCTCCTGAGAATGGAGATGGAACTGAACTAGTCCTCCTGAGAACGGAGATGGAACTGAAGCCTCCTGAATGGAGTGATTGGACTACTAACCTTTTTCTTTATGTTTTATTCCAGTCACGCACTGATCCAGTTCATTTATTCATTTCAGTTCAGTGCGTTCTTTTCAATACTCCAGTCTCGTATTGGTCTTGGTTATTTACTTTTAGTTCAGTTCATTTTTTTTAAGTATTATTCCAGTCTCGTACTGGTCCAGTTCCTTTTAGTGCTTACTTTTAGTTCAGTAATACTCTAGTGTCCTACTGGTTCTATTTCTTTATAGCATTTCAACTCTGCAGCTTATACTAACAACGTCTTTTATTACCGCACTTTTGCTTCTGTAATTTACTATTTTTAGCATGGGTCCTGCCCTGACGGATAGTGATTTGATAAGTTGAGCCTTAGTTAGGGATAACAAGAGTTGAGATATTTCTCCAAAGTTAGCCCCAAATAAATTGCTCCCACGCTCCTTGTCAAAAGTCGAGCAAAGTACCGTTTGTCTGAATCATTAAAGCATAGTAGGGCAAGCCGTTGTAGACCTGGTGCATGCTAACAAAACTGTTCTTACTGGTTTCCTTGTAAATTGCTTGCAGTAAGTCATTGCGAGTCAGTCACTTCTGCAAACCGTTCATACCGGTGTGCGAAGTTCGATGACTCAAGGCGATAGTGAGATGAGTACAACGGGTGACCGACCGTTATATTTTTCCCCATTGGGTTTCCTCCGCTGGTCGGCCAAAGTGTTGAATCATCGGCTGTCGGTCATATCCAATAGCACACGAGGATGTACGTTAGGGCCTGGGCTGTGTGGTACGACCACCCCCAGAAGTGGCAGGACTGGCACTATCACCGACGACCACATCTGTGAGGACCGTTGGGCTCACTACCTTGCTTGAAAAGAAGCGGTCCATACTATTTAGACATAGGGTATTGTGCATGGCTGTGAATGCCTGCAATGTGTACGTGGCTGTGAATTCCTGCGATGTTTGCACGGGTTATGAATACATGATGTGCTACTGCGCTAGTGGAGCCAAAGATTATAACTGACATAAATTAATGTTGTTAGTCCAGTTATACTATGTTGCACTCATTTCGTTTGCTCCTAGCTTATTTATGAAATGTTATGCTAACCCTCTCATGCTTTGGCTATCTTATATTCTTGGGTGTGTGTGTGCTCATCCCCAGGATATGGATCTGGGGAAGAGATTTGATTCCACTTAGCTCTGTGACTAACGATTATTTTAATAACCATTCATAGGAGATGGAGAATCGTAGTGACCAGCTGCTGCAGGACGATATGCCAACTGATAGGACTACCCGAGTAGAGGCACCCCCGTCATCTCCTGAGTTTCGAGACGTGAGTACTAGCGAGTAGAGCTGAGATAGGGGAGTTATTAGTTGTACTATTATAGCCACGGTCTCTATGTATAAACAGTGGCTATGGTCTTTCTCCTTCCTGTTAAATATATATATTTGATATATATTTATTATGTCTTCCTGATAGAGCTTCCACTGTACTCTGTGATATGAATGTTATGGTTCAAGCCGTGTAAGACAACCAACTAGTACTTATTGGAGTGGGTCGTTACCCCTTGAGGAGCACTGGGTGGGCATATTGGGCAATTAAGATCCCCTTCGGCCTGACCCGGGGCAAAGGTTGGGGGGTCTTACAAATGGATCAGAGCAATCACGATTCGTCATTGTGGAGCAGTCTCAGGATCCCTCTATCCTTCACTTCATTCTTTGGTTCGGGATGAACCATGCAGCGGAAGCCTTGTAGACCCTAGTGTAGAGGCTTAGGGATTCTGGGCTATACGATAGCACACCCACGCACCTTTTTTCGCTTTATTAGTCTTTTGCAAATTTCCCCTATTTTTGCAAAATACTGACACTTGCTTCCTTTTACTTCTCCAGATACTGAAGTCCAGTAATGGGAGATCGTCCTCTAGAGGATATATCCCCGTCACCCCACCTCCAGACCCCGTTGCTCCTGCAGCTGTACCATTTGCTGAGACAGACTTGGGGCAGACGTTGACAGCCATTTTAGCGACATTCTTGATGGCTTTGGCACATCCACCATAGCAGTTGGTGGTACCCATCGACTTACTGACGACCTTCCAGGGGCTAAGGCCTCCTACTTTTAGAGGCATGGAGATTTCCATATAGGCAAAGGAGTGGGTCAAGCGTGTAGAGGAGATGTTAGTAGGAATGATATGCCTAGCAGTAGTTGTAGTGTCACTGCTAGTTACTTTGTTAAAGGGATATGTTAGGGACTGGTGGAGAGCGGCCAGCCGCTCGACGTTCAGAGGATGACCGTTGAGCACGATCCTATGAGGGGGGTTTTCAGAGGCTTTTCTAGAGCACTTCATCTCAGACGCCGACCGAGCTGCATTGCAGAATAGGTTCTTACACATCCGATAGGGTGGCCGGATTGTGCCAGACTATGAGAGAGAGTTCATCCACCATGCACGTTTTGTTGGGAACTTAGCAGCCACGGATAGAGATAGAGCTGCTTGCTTCTACAGAGGCCTACAAGATGACCTGAGACAGACCATGATTATGATCTCCCAGTCCACCTTCCACACCGTAGCGACTCACACTATAGCGTTAGAGTTAGATCAGAGAATGGTGGCCTGGTAGTGTCGAGGACAGGTTAAGGTCCCCAGAGGTCAGGGATAGGATGGAGGAGCTGCTCCTCGTCAATAGGAGAGATATCGCAGGCAAAGACGGTGCAGGCAGCCATATAGGCTCCCACCAGTACCCCCAGCACCACAGCAGGAGCCCAGGTCAGCTCCAGTACCACAGCCAGCACCTGTAGCTCGACAGGGTGTTCCTTTTGTAGGGAACTGCTTTCTGTGACAGCAGCCAGGACATATGAGGGCCTTCTGCCCGCAGGCGGCAGGAAGGCCGGGTTTAGGAGCTGTTTAGGGAGGACAGGCGACATGAGGACAAGACCAGAGAGGCCGCAGAGGTAGAGCTGGTAGGAAAGGAAAGTAGGGCCGAGCAGCACCCTTGGAGGCTTACGCCTTAGACCTCCAGCATGGACTAGCCCCCGATGTTGTGATAGGTATATTTCTTAGGCAAAAGAGATACATCGGATATTACTACCTATGTATTAGTTTTTGCGCATGTATATATCCATATTAGGTATATGTTTTGTTAAATAATATACATATATATATATATATATATGTGTGTGTGTGTGCATACTCCTTCAGGACAACTTTTGGTAGAAGGATACCCCCCAAAAACCCTCTTTGATACTAGAGCAACACACTCTTTCGTATCTCAGGACTCATTGCATCAAAGGAAAATGTCGTCTGATCATCTGGACTGTCTATACGGATTCGTCTACCAGACGGATCGGACATGATGTCCATAGAAAAATGCTCATTTCAGGCCATGATACGGGCCGTGGAATTCAAGATCTACACGATGATCTTAGCAATAACTGGATTCGACCTTATACTAGGAATGGACTGGTTGGCCGAGCATAAGGCCCAAATTAATTGTTCGACCCGAGAAGTTAAGCTTCAGAACCTAGATGGACAGGTCGTTATGCTGACAGGTATACCCTCCGTCTCTCGCATCATTTTGACCTCCGCTCAGACTGTAAAGTCAGTCCGACAGCAAGACAAAGTACTTATTATTTACTTCGAGATGGATAATAAAGTCCAAATACTCTCCAAGGTACCAGTGGTATGGGATTTCCCGGATGTGTTTCCAGAGTCCCTCCTAGGTTTATCTCCATGGAGAGAAGTCCACTTCCAGATCGAGCTTGTGTCTGGGGCTCGACCAGTGTCCTGAGCACCTTATCGAATGGCCCCCAAGGAATTGGCCGAGTTGTAAATCCAACTTTAGGAATTGATAGATGCTGGATTTGTCCGCCCAAGTTCCTCGCCCTGGGGATCCTCTGTGCTATTTGTAAAGAAGAAGGACGGGATGCTACGCTTATGCATAGACTACAGGGAGCTGAACAAGCTTATTATACGGAATACATATCCTCTCCCAAGGATCGATGAGTTGTTCGATCAACTCCAAGGAGTATTTGTATTCTCCAAGATGGACCTAAGATCTAGCTAATATCAGCTTCGGGTCCGAGAGGAAGACATCCCCAAAACTACCTTTAGCTCTCGCAATGGGCTATACAAGTTTATGGTAATGTCGTTTGGGCTTACCAACGCCCCCTCCGCCTTCATGGCTATGATGAATAAAGTATTCAAACCCTTCCTAGATCTTTTTGTAATTGTATTCATCGACGACATCTTGATCTACTTGAAGACCAAAGTTGATCATTCTATACACCAGCGGTTGGTGTTACTTAAACTTCGGGAGCACTCTCTCTTCGCCAAGTTTAGTAAGTGTGAATTTTGGTTGGAAGAAGTTGGATTCTTGGGCCATACCATCAACAAGAACGGAGTGGCGGTGGACCAAGACAAAATCCAAGAAGTTCAGAACTGGACGTCGCTTAAGACGGAAGTAGATATTCGCAGTTTTCTCGGTCTTGCAGGTTATTATAGGAAGTTTGTGGAAGGATTCTCTAAGATTACGCTACCCCTCACCGCCCTCACCTAGAAGGATGTTACGTTTTGATGGACGCCAGAATGTGAGGCTACGTTTGTTGAGTTGTAGAGGCAGCTGACTTCTACCCTGATCCTCACGATCCCTTCAAGTACTGAGGGATTCCAGATTTATATAGATGCGTCCCTGAAAGGATTAGGAGCTGTCCTAATGCAGTACGGTAAGGTGGTGGCTTACACATCACGCCAAATGAAGCCACACGAGTTGAACTACGCAACTCACGACCTTGAATTGGGCATCGTCGTCTTCGCCCTTAAGATTTGGAGGCACTACCTGTACAGAGTAAGGTGCGAGATCTTCTCTGACCATAAGAGCCTCAAATACATCTTTACCCAGAAAGAGTTGAACCTCCGACAGCATCGGTGGTTGGAATTTCTATGTGATTATGATTTCACTCTCCAGTACCACCCCAAGAAGGCCAATAAAGTGGTCGACGCGCTGAGCCTCCAGCCCTCAGCAGCCGAAAACTGGATGGAGCAGATTCCAAGAGATTGGTTTCAGTCCTTGATGAATTTGGAGATTACCCTGGTTACTCGTAGAGATCCAGAAGAGTGCCAAGCACAGCTTTATTGGAATGAGATCCAATGCGATATTCAAAATCGAATACGAGAAGCTCAGCAGGTTGACCCAGAAATAGTCCCAATCATCCAGTCCCTGTAAGATGAGGCATAGGAGGAGTTTAATCTGCATGATGGGATCTTGTAGTTCAGACATCGTATATTTATTCCCTCTACTAGAGGAATTCGAGAGGAAATCCTTTGATAGGCGCACCAGTCATGGTACTCTATCCATCCTGGTGTGGTTAAAATGTATGTAGATCTATGCAGGACTATTTACTGGACCGGGATGAAGAGGGACGTCACCAACTTTGTGGTGCAGTATCAGACTTACCAGAGAGTTAAGGCTGAATGTCGTAACCCAGGAGGTCTGTTGTAGCCCCTGCCAATACCAGTATGGAAATTTGAGGATATTTCCATGGACTTCGTTCACGCCTTACCCCGATCATGTGGTAGAAATGACTCTATATGCGTTGTCGTGGATCGGCTTACCAAGGTGGCACGGTTTATCCCAAACCGACAAGGTGATGGAGTTGACATCCTGGTCAGGTTATTCAGAGAACAAGTAGTCTGATTCCACGAAGTGCCGAAGTCCATTGTGTCGGATTGTAATGGATGTTTCATATCTAAGGAGTGGAGGCGGGTGTAGGCATACATAGGGACCCGGTTGGCCTTCAGCACTGTCTTCCACCCGCAGACAGATGGACAGATGGAAAGGACAAACCAGACAATGGAGGATCTACTACGACTTTGCATAGTAGAGCTCAATGAGCCATAGGAGCACTTGTTGCCTTTAGTCGAGTTTTTTTATAATAACAGTTATCAGGCCAACATCAAGATGGCCCCATACGAGGCATTGTATGGGAGACATTGCCAACTTCGCTAATATGGGCTCAAGATGAGGACCCAGAAGCCTTTGGAGTGGCTTATATTGATGATACTACGTCAGCGATACGGCTAATCCAGGAGCGGATGCGGGAAGCACAGAGTCGACAAGCCAAATATTATGATGTACAGCATCAACCGGTGGAATTTGGCGTGGGAGAAATGGTGTTCTTAAAAATCAAGCCCATGCATGGTGTCTCCCAGTTGAGGAAGCAGAAAAAGCTAGATCCTCGCAACTTTGGCTCCTATCAGGTGATAGAGCGTGTTGGCCCCGTTGCCAATCAATTAGCCCTGCCCCCAAAATTAGGAAATCTTTATGATGTGTTTCATGTCACATCCTTGAGGTGAGTTCTCCAGCAATCAGAGCAGCATCTACCTATACCACCAGTGCAACTGCAATCCGATAGATTCGTCCAGCTTGAACCAATCAGAGTCGTAGACCATAAAGTGAAGAACCTGTATAACAAGACCATTCCGATGGTCAAGATATTATGGTCAAATCACGGACGAGGCGAGTACATATGGGAACCAGAGGTGCTCGTCCGAGAAAAATACTCGGGACTCTTTCCCCAGGTATGTTATTTCTTTTTCCCCTACTTTGGGCAAATTTTCGGGGATGAAAATCCTTTTATTGAATTGTAACATCCAAACTTTTATTGGGCTACCAGAACCTTAGTGGGCCCAATAAAAGTGACCCGAACCCTTACCCACGCCCACACCCGAGTAGGAGGTAACCCTAGGCAGTGTATATAGAGCTAGAAAGCTCCAATTGGAGTTCTGTCAATTCCTATGACTTCGTGTAATCGACACAAATGCATTGGAACTCGTTCCGCTGAATTTCGAGATCATATGGTGAATATAGTCGTTCCTCGTAAAACATCGCGAAAACGAGATTTTTTGGATAATGACATAGAAACTCTAATTTGAGTTCTGTTAGTTCCTATGGCTTTGTGTAATCAATACAAACCCACTAGAACTCAACGCGTCACAATCTGAAGTCTAACGACGAATATACGCATTTTGACCATTTTAGCGCGCTACGACGCACAGATTTTTGATATTTAGCAAACAAACTCAATCTAGTTTGTTCGGGTCAATTTCAAATACGAGTAGTCAACCGTGGTCAAATCAAGCACAACTGTGCACCGAAAAGCACGTACACACAAATGATGATACGACACCCCAACTTTGACCCAATCCCCGATGACATGGACCTACTTTGACTTTGACCAGTATGGGGGGACCCACCTAAAGTTCACTCTAGTCAAACCCCCCTAAAAACCCATTTTTGGAAATTTTCACCCAAGAGGATGCACATTCCCTCTTCATAGGAAGTTAGGGCCATACCTTCCTCATCCCTTGGGCCACCCCATGCAGAAAAAACATAAGTGGTGGGCCCTTAGTAAAAAGCCCACCACATTCCCCTCTTCCTCACTACCAAGGCCCAAAATCCCACCAAACCCCTTCCCCACCAGATGGTTGCCACTTAGGGCCATCCTGATGGTGCCACCTGGCCAGACCAAGTGGAGGGGTGGAGAGGAGCTCCTTCTCACATTAGGGATAATCCTACATCGAAAAAGGCCATGAGATGGCCTCTGCTCCTCCTATAAATAGACCCATCCCTCTACTCTCACCCACACCAACCCACCCGAGCCCAGGGCACCCTCACCGGAGTCCCAGCTCACCGGAAAACTTTCCAGCACCCAAGATTTCAATCACATTCAATGGAGTCTCGGTCGGGACCCTCCCAAGTCCCCTCCGCACTAGTGGAACCTTCTCCCCTCTCTCTTTCAAGTAGTTTGGACGACCTGCATGGGCCTCCCGGTCCTGGCGGCCGGAGCGCCGCCAACACCACCCGAGCTAAGCTCCAGGTAGGGTGGTGCCCACAGTAGGCTAGCCCCTCCCAGTGCTGGTGGTGGCGCTGGAGAAGGGCTAAAACACCGGGGATGACATTCCCCGGTGGTGGAAGGTCGGGGTGCTGCCGGAAAACGCCGCTCCGGCGACACCCGAGAAATAGATTTTTTTCCTCTATTTTAGCTCCGGTGGCGGCTGGTCGTCGGACCACCACTAGAGAGGAGCTCTTCCCCCAGCATGCCGGCCGGGGGGTGGATTTATGGACGAGTTAAATGTCGGAGAGGAGGGGTGGCGCGGTGGCGCTGGGAGCAGAGCCACTGCCACCCTGCTCTTGGGTTGATGAATTAAGGCGGTGGCTGATGGTGGCAGGCCGTCGGACCACCACCCAAAGACTCGTCAGCCCTCAGCGAACTGATCGGGGTGGTGCCGGCGCTTGGAAGTGGATGGCCGGTGGTGGTAGAGGGCCACCGCCTTCTTCTCCGGTGGGGGGAGGATCACCGACGCTCATCTCACAAGAATGAGATGAACGGCTATGATCTCATCGTCCCCCCCCCCTTGCATAAACTTCTATGCCCCCATAGTAGATCTGTGGCTGATCCGTTGTGGGGAAGCGCTGACCAAATCTCCTGTCTGGCGCGATCCTGGCCACAAGATCAGGTTTGATCTGCTATATGTAGTACAAATTCTTAACATGAATTTTGTATAATTTTTATAAAAAATTATAGGCTCCTTGGAAAAAAGTGTTGAAGATGAAAGTTGTTCCCCTTGATAAGGGCTTTTCCCACAAAAATTTTGAGAATTTTTGGAATTGTTTTGGTAATTTCAAAAGCCCAAATAAATTTTTTTTGATCAATTTAGAGACCCAAAATTGCTCGGAAAATTTTGAAAAAAATACTAGACTCTTTTTAGGCCCCTTTAAAGGTTGTATTAAAATTTGGGAATCTTGGAATAAAAATTAAAGATTTTTCCATTATTTGGAGCCTAGAGTCGCGCTCAAAAATTTACGCGCTCAAATTCTTTGAAAATGGAAATCGAAGCGCGCGCCCACATTTTACTAACGAGAGTGATCGAGGAAAGTGACCAAGCTGTGAGTGTTTCGGGGTTTCCTGAAACCGTAGAGCGCCTCGTGCTTTCTTTTAAAGACTCTCGGGTAATTTGGGCAAGCTCGGAAGATGAGAGTACGAGCAATTGAGCTGTTAATTATTCTCAAAGAATAATAAAAATGTATTCATAGTAAGTTTCCCAGATCTGATTAAGCTGTAATTAAAAAGAGCGCTACTAAATTATGATCGGATCTTAATAATGGGAAAAACCCCCCAAGGAAGCCTCCTGAGAACAAAGATGGAACTGAACTAATCATCCTGAGAACGGAGATAGAACTGAACTAATCCTCCTGAGAACAGAGATGACATTGAACTAAGCGTCCTGTAAATGGAGATGGAACTGAACTAGTTCTCCTGAGAACGGAGATGGAACTGAACTAGTCCTCCTGAGAACAGATATGGAACTGAAGCCTCCTGAATGGAGTGATTGGACTACAAACATTTTTCTTTATATTTTATTCCAGTCTCACACTGGTCTAGATTATTTATTCATTTCAGTTCAGTATGTTCTTTTCAATACTCCAATCTCGTACTGGTCCTGGCTATTTACTTTCAGTTCAGTTCATTTTTTTAATTACTATTCTAGTCTCGTACTTATCTAGTTCCTTTCAGTACTTACTTTCGGTTCAGTAATACTCCAGTGTCCTACTGGTCCTATTTCTTTATAGCATTTCAACTTTGCAGCTTATACTAACAACATCCTTTTTTACCGCACTTTTATTTTTACAATTTACTATTTTAAGCACGGGTCCTGCCCTGACGGGCAGTAATTTGATAGGTTGAGCCTTAGTTAGGGATAACAGGATTTAACATATTCCTCTGAAGTTAGACCCAAATAAATTGTTCCCACACTCCTTGTCTAAAGTCAAGCCATGCAAGTGTCGTTTGCCTGAATTATTAAAGCATAGTAGGTTAAGCCGTTGTAGACCTGGTGCATGCTAACAAAACTATTCTTACCAGTTTGCTTGTAAATTGCATGCGATAAATCATGGCGGGTCAGTCACTTCCGCAGACCGTTCGTACCGGTGCGAGAAGTTCGACAACTCAAGGCGACAGGGAGATGAGTACCAAGAGTGATCGACCATTATATTTTTCCCCCATTGGGTTTCCTCAACTGGTCGGCCAAAGTGTTGAATTGTCGGATGTCGCTCACTTTCAAGAGTGCGCAGGGATGTACATTAGGGCCTGGGATGTGCGGTACGACCACCCCTAGAAGTGGAAGGACTGGCCACTATCACCGATGGCCACATCGGTGAGGCCCGTGGGGCTCGCTACCCTGCTTGAAAAGAAGCAGTCTATATTATATCGGCATAAGGTATTGTGCGTGGCTGTGAATGCCTGTGATGTGTACGCAGATATGAATGCTTGTGATGTTTGTATGGATTGTGAATACCTATTGTGCTGTTGTGCTAGTGGAGCTGAAGATTATAACTGATGTAAATTAATGTTGTTAGTCCAGTTATACTATGTTGCACTCCTTTCGTTTGCTCCTATCTTATTTATGAAATATTATGCTAACCCTCTCATGCTTTGGCTATCTTATATTGGTTGGTGTGTGTGTGCTCGTCCCCAATATATGGATCCGGGGAGGAGATTTGATTCCTCTTAGCTCTGTGACTAACGGTTATCTTAATAACCATTCACAGGAGATGGAGCACCGCAGTAACCAGCTGCTACAGGACGATAAGCCAGCTGATAGGACTATCCGAGCAGAGGCACCCCCATTGCCTCTTGAGTTTCGAGACATGAGTACTAGCGAGCAGAGTAAAGAGAGAGGAGTTATTAGTTTCTGTACTACAATAGCCTACGAGCTCTATGTATAAACAGTGGCTATGGTATTTCACCTTCCTGTTAAATATATTGTCTTCCTGATAGAGCTTCCATTAAACTCTGTGATGTGATGTGAATGTTATGGTTCAAGTCGTACAAGGCGGCCAACCAGTGCTTAGTGGAGTGGGTCGTTACCCCTTGAGGAGCACTGGGTGGGCGTCTTGGGCAAGTAAGATCCCCTCTTACCTGATGCGGGGCAAAGGTTTGGGGGATCTTACACGTTGAGTGAAGGCAGTTCACCCAATGCCTTGAAGAGAAAGCGTCGACAAACATAGTTCAGTCAGAGTTTCGGGATTGATTGATGCAAAGAATCTGTCTAAGGACAGAGGCGTTGAGTGAAGTCAATTCACTCAACGCCTATTCAACAGACAATCCGTCTAAGTCCTGATGCGTTGAGTGAAAGCAGTTCACTCAACACTATCTCAATAGAAATTTAACTATGTACAGAAGCGTTGAGTGAATGTTGTTTACTCAACGCCTCATCGAGATGGCGGGCAAAGGCAGAAAGCGTTGAGTGCAGAAGCTTCACTCAACGCCTTCATAAAAAGCAAAACGGCTAAGTCCAAATGTATTGAGTGATGAAGGTTCACTCATTGCATAACCTGTTAGATAGCTAAAAGTCTATATTTATTGAGTGATGACTGATCACTCAACGCCTGGTACTGCAGTATATTTGTCTAAGTGTTTTAGCGTTGAGTGACAAGCCTTCACTCAACGACTATGCTGAATTATCTGAATTTGACTAAGTCCACAGGTGTTGACGTCGGCAAAAATTTAAGTGTTGTGGAAAGTGTAAAATACACGACAAATGGCGATGCTTGCCCATTGTACTGCATTTAATTCAAAATCAAGGTTGCAGCTACCAACTCCTGGTGGTCCCAAAGCTCAAAGAGCTGTTGGACGGCAGGATAGAAAAGGAATCAGATCAGAGAAACTAAAATAAACTTTTGGGAAAATAGTAGAACTTCATCTTCTTCCTCTCCACTGAGTTACAAAGCTTGAAGGAGAAGTTCATTCTTCTGTTCTGAAAGTTCAAGCAAGATAGCTGTTGATCTACTCATCTTCAACAACAAAGTTCAGATAGGATTCTCTCTGAGTTAGAAGTTGCAGCACAAGCAATCCATAGCTAAAGAGTCTTCACAGCCCAAGCCGAACTACTCCTGAAGATATTTTCCTGGAGCTATGAAGAAAGGTGGCAGAGTTAATCTCTGTTTAGAAGGAGAAAGACATAGAGACTCTATCTTTGGTGTCAAACATCATCAACCAACTACTATTCTTCTGTAAGATCATTTTGATCTGAGCCTAAACTGATAAAGGTTGAGTGTAGGATGATTAAGTATATCTGAGTTGTAGGATTCAGTTGTGAATTTGAGTGGTAGGCCTTTTGGCCTGAGGTAGCATCTAGTTCAGATCTAAGGTAGGAGTGTCATTCACTCTGAGTTGTAGGACTTTAAGTTAAAGTATGAGGTAGGGTCTGTGGGCCTAAGTGGTAGAAGATTATATCTCTGAGTGGTAGGGCTTTGTGCCTAAGTGTAGGACTTGAATGTACAACCCCGTGTTTGCCGAAGGGACTCAGGCAAGAAGGCGGGTCGACCCCGGCCCGCGCCTCCAAGGGTCGCCCAGGCGAGCTAGCCTGGCCCGCGCCCTCCCAGGTGGGTCACCCTCTGACTCGCGCCTCTTAAGCGGGTCAGCCATGCCCGCCTCTCCTAGGCGGGTCGGCCCCCGGTCGCCCTCCGACCAGCGCCCTCCCAGGCGGGTCAGCCTCGGCCCGCTCCTTCCCAGGCGGGTCGTCTCCATCCTGCATCCCTTAGGCGAGCCAGCCCCAGCCCGCGCCTCCCGCCGAGTTGAGGCATTGAAGGGCTACTCGTCCAGTACCCAGTGGGGGGATTCCTTACCATTTTGCCCCTACAGGCCTGCCCTTAGCCAGCTAGAACAGCGGAGTCTCGTTGTTGGAGGACCTGGGTGGACTACGCATAGCTGATCAGGACAGCGGAGTTTGGCTGTTGGCAGGCCAGCCCAAGGGGCTTTCAGTAATTTCAGGCCAACAGAGGTTAGTTTTTGCAGATCATCTTCAAAAACCTATAAATAGGACCCAAGGGGTACCTCAGAAGGCATGCTTACTTGTCTCCATGTCTTCTAGCGCCTTCTGAGGTACCTTAGCCCGGCATTTAGCTAAGAAGGGGAAGCGCTCAATGATCTTCCGGGTGTGTGGTGGGACCTCCGTGTCGGGCCCTTGGTCTAGTCCTTTGTTCTCTTTTCCTTATTGTTTTTCTTACAGGAGCGAAGTAGGTGCACGAACACTCCTTCCCTAAGGGTGAACTCCACAAGAGACCGATTTTCGGTTTCAATATTTTGGTGCGGCGAGCGTGGAGCGTGGTCAGCACAGAAAACCTTCAGCGAGTTCAATGACTGGAGGAGAAGGGCAAGGATCTGACAGGACCGACTCGCCACCCCCTCCCCCTCTCGCAACAATGGGGATGTTCGAAGATTTCAGGCAGGAGGTACTCGGTCTGGTCCGATTCGCACACGGCGCGCGTGTCGAGTGCTCGACTCCAGCAATCCCAGCTCTCGCGGATTCGGTACTCGGCAAGGCTGCTCCCGCCCGGCGAGTAGGGAAGGAGATCGCCGAGGAAGGCTGGGGTGCCGAGCTCCCCAGACGAGTGCTCTTCCCGGGCTCGGGAGGCAATGACAGGTTCGGTGAGATGGGGGCGCGAGACCCCCCAGCTCGCCCAGTGGGGGGAGACAGTCCCTTTAGCAAGTTGGTCTCCTCTGTACCAGTCCCGGATGGGTTCAGGGAGCCCGATATGTCCTACTACACCGGAAGGTGTACCCGATCTAGCACGTCCAGTGGTTTGAATACGTGGTCTCGATCTGATAGATGTTGGATGGCTTCAAGTGTCGACTCTTCGCCATCACCCTTAAAAAGAAGACGAGGGAGTGGTTCCACCAGCTGCCGGCCAGTTCCATCTACTGCTTCGAGGACCTGCGCTGGGGGTTCATGTTAAGATTTATAACCTCGAAGAGGAGGAAGAGGGAGTCGGAGTCCTTGTTCCGCATCAAGCAGGGGGTGAATGAGACCCTGGGGAGCTACGTCGATCGCTTCCAGGAGGAGGTCACCTAGGTTCAGGAGATGTCGGGGCACACCTTGATGATGGCCTTCACCTTGGGGCTACAACAGGGTTTCTTCCGGATGGAGTTGAAGAGGATCCCTCCCCTCTCCTATGATGAGTTGATGGAGAGGGAAGCGAGAGAAGTCGATGGGGAGGCATCGAACCCGGAGTTTTCCCGGAGGCTAGCCAGGTGGGCTACAGAGGAGGAAAGGCCCAGGGGGCAGGAGCCAAGATGAGAGGAGAGTTGAACCCCAGTAGAGGGAGCAGCAGCAGCAGCAGTAACTGCCCAGGTGGGGGCATCAGGAGCTGAATCACCAGCTAGGTTGGAGGCCAGAATGGAAAGATCAGGGGGAGAGAAGAGGGTTCCATGGGGGACCGTTGTCAGGGAGGCCAAGGCCAGTCTTATCCTCCGAGAGGGGTAGGTCCAGAGGCCGCCTCTTCCCGACCAGGAGCGGGCTATGGCAATAGCCATGGGTGATAGAAGGAGGGAGGCAAGGAGAAGGAGAAGGGAAGTCAGGGTGGAGCTGCCCTATTGCGACTTCCACAAGGAAGAAGGGCACACCACAACCACGTGCCCGGAGTTCCTAGAATTGCAAGGAAATAGGGAGCAATATCGGCAGCAGGAGCGTCAAGAGGTGCGGATCGAAAAGGTCATGCCGCGCCCCGAAGAGGACCGGTACAAGGACCGGGCAGATGTGGGGACCCAGGGAAGGATTAGGATAATCCACGGAGGGGCAGGTGTCGAGGCTTCACGCAAGGCGAGCCTCTATACCATGTACCGAAGGAGCATCTCCTCCACGTCTCAGATCCCGCCCCAAGAGGAGAAGATCACCTTCTCAAGAAAGGATATGCCAGATCACGAGGATGTTAGAGCATGCGTTCCACACTTCTTGGTTTGAAAATAACAAATCTCGGATGTATTTGATCTTGGTATGAGTGGTATAATATGCAGGGATAACAGGTTTACAAGTACTAAGGATTGGCTGAGCAGAACATTGAAGAAAAGGAAAATCTCGCTATCACGGGCGGTAACGCTATCACGGGCGATAGCGTAGACAGTTACTGCTGACTTCGGCCATGATCCGCATATTGTCGCGCATGAAGTCACGTCTTAGCGCTATCTCGGGGCGATATCGCTGTCGCCGCGCGATAGCCCATGATCGTCACGTTCTCCACTCAGATCTAAAAAAACCGCGCGTCGTGTGCCACGTGTCAAGCCACGGAGTTTTTCGCTATCACGGGGCGTTAATTCTACCGCAGGCGATAGCATGAAAAGATATTTACGGCCAAGAATTTCAGGGATAAAAGAGAACTACCAGAGCCTTGATTCCCAAGGATTTTTTGTGCCAGTCATCTCCGTTTCCAGACGAACTCCCTTGGTCCATTGCAATCTCGAAGAGCGAAGGAGATATGTTCGTGCATTCTAGATTGGAGATCTTCTCAACGGTCCACCATCATCTTCAGAGCTCGTGTTTGAGGGAGTTTTTGAGTTTTTACTGTTGTACTTTCATTTTCACTTTGTACTCTGTAATTGGGAAGGGAAAATCACCATCCTGTGTGTGGTGTCTAAGTCCTTGTGTGGCTTAGGGGCAAATCACCGCCTTGTGTGTGGTGTCTAGGTCCTTGTGTGGCTTATAAGTAAATCACCGCCTTGTGTGCAGCTTCTAGATCATAGGTTTGATTTAGGGGGGGTTAATGGCCATATCTAGGGAGATATTGGATATAGCCTACCGGTTCTTGGGAGAAGTACCGGTGAAAAGTCAAGAGATTTTTATCATTGTAAGCCTTGATTTCAAGCTTCATTGAAATCATTTTCTACTTTTCTTGTTGATGAAATAAACTTTTACTTTTCATTCAAACATTAGTCATCAACTTTGTGTTTTAAATTACAAATATTTGAAAAAAAAATTATCATTTTAATAGAGCCCTTATTCACCCCCCCCCCCTCTAAGGGCACCACAAGATCCTACAAGTGGTATCAGAGGTGGTTATTCCTAATACGGTTTCACCACCAGGAATTATGGCGCAGAATGACCATGCTTTCTCTCAGGGGCAAGGGATTAGTAGACCTCCCTTATTTACTGGATCTGACTATAATTATTAGAAAACTAGAATGAGGTATTTTCTAATTTCTCTTGATATTGATGTATGGAATATGGTAGAGAGTAATTATACTAATCCTATTTATAAAGTAGGAGATGTAGAAATGGAAAAGCTTAAAGATAAATGGGATGATCATGATAAGCTGCGATGCAAAAATAATGCAAAAGCTATGAATGCATTATTTTGTGCATTAGATAGAACTAAATTTAATAGAACCTGTGCTTGTAATAATGCTTATGAAATTTGGAATTTACTTGAAGTTACTCATGAAGGTACCTCGCAGGTGAAATACTCGAAGCTGTTTCAGCTGGAGTCAGAATTTGAAAAGTTTAGGATGGAAGTGGATGAGGACATAGACTCAATGTACACCAGATTCACCAAGATAGTGAATGACTCAAAAGTACTTGGTAAAAAATTTTCAAATGGTGATTTGGTGAGAAAACTTCTTAGATCACTTCCCCCTAAATTCAATCCCAAAGTGACGGCTATTTCTGAATCTCATGATCTTAAATCACTTAATATTGAAAGCCTGATTGGGAATTTAAAAACTCATGAAGTTGAATTGAAAACTCAACAACAAGAGTATATAGAGCCAAAGAAGAAGGGCCTGGCTCTAAGATCTAAGAAGGTGGAAGGCAGTGATTCTGAGGAGGAAGAAGAAGATGAGGAAAGCTTATTTGTGAGTAAGTTCAAAAAATTTATGAGAAATCCGGAGAGAAGAAATTCATTTAAAAAATATTTTAAGAAAGAGACGTTTAGGAAGAAAAAAAGGAAAGGATGATGATGAGGAAGAAGAGAGACCCCCACCGGAATGCTATCACTACAAAAAGATAGGACACATACGAAGCAAGTGTCCAAAATACTTGAAAGAAATTAAAGAAAAGAAGCACAAGGGGAAGAAGAAGGTGTTGAAGGCAGAAACATGGGATGACACTACTTCCGAAGGTGCAAGCAGTTCAAGCTCAAGCAAAGAGGAGGAGGCCAACATGTGCATGATGGGAAAGAGTGCCATATCAGATGATGAATGCAGTGTCCAGAGCGACACTGAGGTAACTCCTCCAACATATGATGATTTACTTTCTGAATTTCTACAAACTTGCAAATCTCTTGAAAAAAGCCTAGAAGACAATGATCTTCTTAAATCTGAAAATAAAGTTTTACATAAAGAAAATAAGAAATTCCTAAATGAAATTAAGACTATTGAAAAAGAAACAGTTTCTTGCCAAGAGTGTGATCATTCTATGGGAAGAATAAAAGAGCTTGAAGAATCTCTTTCCAAATTTCATTCTACAATAAAAATTATCACTAAAAAGAATGCGATTTTAGAGAGAGAAGCTTCTATTTCCAAAGTCCATGAAGGAAAGAAAGCTTTTGAACGTAGATGCGTAAAGCTAGTATCTGAGAATACAGAAATGAGAAACCAGATTCATGACTTAACACTAGCCATGAAAAAGTTTGGAATGGGACAAAGATCATTGGATATTGTCTTAGGTTACCAATGCCATGGATCTGGAAGGTTTGGACTCGGATACACAACTGGAAGCTATCGCCCAGCGATAACCCCTATCGCCGGCAATAGCGAAAAATCCAGAAAATCTGGTTTAAAAATTTCTAATGATAATAAATTATCTAATACTGCATCATCTTCCAGCAAAAGTCCAGAGAAGTTATACTCTTCTCAATACATTACATGTGCCAAATGCAATAGGTTTGGACACACCACGGACTCGTGCTGGAGGAAAGGAAAAAGTAAAATCAAACAAATCTGGGTGCCTAAGGCTTCTACCTATATTATGGGTGGAACCACTTGGGTAGCCAGATCTTTACTCACCCCCTCTTTCTAGGTGTGTTGGCAGGCTAAGGACAAAGAAGACGTGTGGTACTTGGACTCAGGGTGTTCAAAGCACATGACGGGCAATAATGAAAAGTTCCTTAGCCTGGAGGTGAAGAAAAGAAGAGTTGTAACATTTGGAGACAATAGTAAAGGAAAAATCATCGGCATCGGTGTTGTGGATAACGAAAATTTTTCAATTTCAAATGTCTTATTTGTAGAAGGATTAAAACATAATTTGATTTCTATTAGTCAATTGTGTGATAAGGGTTTAAATGTTTTATTTGAATCATCTACAAATTTGTGCAAAATTATTGATTCTAAAACAAATGAAATTGTATTTACCGCACCTAGATGTCATAATGTATATATGATCAAATTTCTTGATTTTTCCAATTCTACGTTAAAATGTTTTTTTGTCAAAAAATGATGAATTAGAATTATGGCATATGCGACTTGGACATGCAAGTACCAAGTTAATTTCAAAACTTTCAAAGGATAAATTAATTAAAGGTGTACCATTACTAAATGGAAATTTATCTTCATTATGTGAGCCTTGCCAAAAAGGAAAATTTTCAAAATCATCTTTCAAAAGTAAAAAATTTTATTTCTACCACTAGGCCACTTCAATTAATACATATGGATTTATTTGGACCAATTGAAATTTCTAGCCTAGGAGGTAGAAAATATACATTTGTATTGATTGATGATTATTCTCGTTTTTGTTGGACTTTATTTCTAACCTCCAAATCCGATGCATTTTCAGAATTTTATAAATTATGTTTGCGTGTACAAAATGAGTTTGAGTTAAAAATTAAACGCATACGATCAGACCATGGAGGGGAATTTGACAATGAGAAATTTATCTCTTTCTGTACGGAGTTAGGAATTAAACAAGAATTTTTCGCTCTACGCACACTATAGCAAAATGGTGTAGTGGAAAGGAAAAATATAACTCTTCAAGAGTTAGCCCATACAATGCTTTCAGAGTTTAAATTACCAAAATCGTTTTGGGTCGAAGCAGTCAATACGGCATGTTATGAAATGAATAGAATAATGCTTCGTCCTATTTTAAAATTAACTCCTTATGAATTAATTTTTAATAAAAAACCAAATGTGTCTTATTTCAAAGTTTTTGGTTGTAAATGTTTTATTTTGAACTCTAAAGGTTCTTTAGGTAAATTTGATGAAAAATGTGATGATGGTATTTTTATTGGTTACTCTTCAACTAGTAAAGCTTATAGAATTTTTAATAAAAGAAAAAAGATAGTTGAGGAATCCATTCGTGTTAGGTTTGATGAGTTTATTCCATGTGTAGGAAAGAAAACTACAGGGAAATAAGATGAACCCCTTCCTTTGATGGAAAATTGTGATGAAGAACTTGGAGAAAAAGAAGAAGAAAAATAAGAAGAAAGAGAAGAAGAAAGAGAAGAAGAAAGAGAAGAAGAGAGAGAAGAAAATATGCCTCCAAGTGAATTGAGATTTTCAAAGGATCATCCAAAGGAGCATATTATTGGAGATCCGCTTAAAGGGGTTAGTACACGATCTTCTTTACATGTCTTATTTTCAAATCTTTGTTTTGTTTCCGAAATTAAACCAAAAGATGTTTCCACTGCATTAAATGATGAATTTTGGTTTTTAGCTATGAATGATGAACTCAATCAATTCGAATGTAATAAGGTTTGGAATCTTGTAGAAAGACCTAAAAATCATACAGTAGTTGGTGTAAAATGGATTTTTAGAAATAAATTAGATAGTGAATCTAGAATTGTTAGAAACAAAGCCAGATTAGTGGCTAAAGGTTATGCCCAAATTGAAGGAATAGATTTTGATGAAACTTTTGCACCCATAGCAAGACTAGAAGTGGTTAGAATTTTTTTTGCATTTGCTAGTTTTAAACGATTTAAATTATATCAAATGGATGTAAAAACCGCATGTTTAAATGGGTATATAAAAGAAGAGGTTTATGTTGAACAACCTCCTGGCTTTGT
Organism: Platanthera zijinensis; assembly: GCA_039513925.1. Classification (NCBI taxonomy): domain Eukaryota; kingdom Viridiplantae; phylum Streptophyta; class Magnoliopsida; order Asparagales; family Orchidaceae; genus Platanthera; species Platanthera zijinensis. The sequence continues at coordinate 68,525,859 of CM077090.1, read as the reverse complement.
AAATGAGAAATAGCCAAATTATGTTTATAAATTAGATAAAGCACTTTATAGTTTAAAACAAGCGCCTCGTGCTTGGTATGATAGATTAACTCAATATTTGTTAAAGCATGGTTATAAAATGGGAAGTGTCGATTCTACACTCTTCATTAAACAAATTGATGATGATTTAGTTATTTTGCAAGTTTATGTTGATGATATTATTTTTGGAGTAACTAATGAAGAGTTATGTAATGAAGTAGTTCAAATTATGAAAAATGAATTTGAAATGAGCATGGTAGGAGAACTTTCTTTTTTCTTAGGTTTTCAAATTACACAAAAACATGACGGCATCTTTATTAGTCAATCTAAATACATTCATGATATGTTAAAGAGATTTGGTTTTGCAAAACTTAAGCATGCTAATTCTCCTATGAGTGCTTCATTAAAATTAGGTAAAGATGAATATGGAATTTCAATTGATCAAACCCTTTATAGAAGTATGATTGGTTCATTATTATATTTAACTGCATCCAGACCTGATATTATGTTTGCCGTTTGCTTGTGTGCTAGATTTCAAGCTAATCCCAAAGAATCACATTTAAAAGCGGTGAAACGTATTTTTAGATATCTTATAGGAACATCTAAACTTGGGTTATGGTATCCTCATAATGACTCTTTTATTTTACATGGATATTCTGATTCTGATTATGTGGGATGTTCATTAGATCGAAAGAGCACAAGTGGCACTTGTCACTTTATTGTCCCATCACTTATGTCTTGGTCGAGTAAGAAACAGAATTCTGTTGCCCTCTCTACAACTGAGGCCGAATATATTGCACTAGGTAGTTGTTGTGCTCAAGCACTTTGGATGACACAAACACTATAAGATTTTGGCATACACCAAAATAGTGTTGAATTAAAATGTGATAGCAAAAGTACTATCGATTTAACGAACAATCTTGTATTATATTCTAGATCAAAACATATAGATGTTCGACATCATTTTATTATGGATCATATAAAGAAAGGACATGTTAAAATAAATTTTATTGGAACAGATTCTCAAGTAGCGGATATTTTTACTAAACCTCTTAATGATTCACGCTTTTCAAGGCTAAGATTAGAACTTGGAGTCTTAGAATTATAAATTAAAAATAGTAAAAAAAAAATTCATATATCTCTGAAAATTTCAAGTTTTTATTTTTATAACATACCTACGAAAATTACTCATATATATATATATATATATATATATATATATATCATTTAGTTAAATACACTATTAACGACTCTTTCACAATAACCACCATAACATAATATAACAAGTTTGTCACAAAATACATAGGATAAAACTGGAAAAGTCTTACAAACAACAAAACCACAAATTCATAGAGTTTTCACTATCGCCGGGCGACAGTGCTGTCGCCGGCGATACCACAAATTCATAGAGTTCTCTAGGTCTTCGAGCACGTCTTATCGAATGTCATGGAGGATCCTCGAATGGACTCCCCCATTCTCGTTCTTCTTCTGGAGTTGGCTTCAGTTTCAGCCCCTTTATCAGAAAATTCATGAATTTGCAAAATCCTGAATGACTTCGCCTTTGTTCCTCTTTCATCTCTTCCACAGTCTCTCGTAGGTCATCGATAGATTCACGCAAAGAACCTCCCCTTCGGAGTGATTGTCTAGATGAAGAGGCAGCCCTTGGAGATGGACCTCTAGCTGGTTCTACGGTATGTGTCGCCGGGATACAGTCATTGATGTAGAATCCTTGATCTATCCAATCATATTTGTGATATATGATTTTTTGAATAACACTTCCTAATGGAAGTGTATTCAGTTTCCTCCTAAGAGGATGCTTCATTTTAAACGTATATCTTATGATAGATAACACAAAGTCAGCCACTTCAAACTTGACTCTTTCTAATACATAGTACGTCACTAAGCTCAATTGAGCCGTGATCTTCCTTGTATCACCGGATTTCAACATAACTGTGTTTCTTAATATATCTTGCACTACAAATGCATCGCGAGTCAGTGATGAGATATCTTGAATCAAACTTCTATTTTCCTTCCCATGAAGGACTGGATTCAATATTCTTCAATCACGATCTTTTCGGTAATTCTCTACAATGTCCATAAAATTGTCTTCACAAGTGGCAAGATTATACTTGTAACACCCCAAATTATTGTAGGAGTGACGGGGATCGTTTTTGGGCCAAGTCGGGTTTTTGGTGCAGGTGACACGGGCCCCGACACGGGCGTGTCGGAGGCCGTGTCGGGCGTGTCGAGCTCGAGCCGTGTCGTCGACCAGTTCAGGTCGACGATGGTCGTGTGGTGGAACACGGCCTAGGACACGGGCGTGTCCCAGGCCGTGTCACACCTGTGCTGTGCGGTCGGGTGCACGGGTAGTGACACGGGCACGAACACGGGCGTGTCCGGTTTGACACGGGCATGTCCGATGCCGTGTCAACAAGCCGTGTACCCCTCTGACTCCAAACTGGTGATTTATTGCACACGGGGGGCGTGATACGGGTCCCGACACGGGCGTGTCGCAGGCGACACGGGCGTGTCGGAGGCCGTGTCACATGTCGTGTGCTGGTTTTCAATTTGGGACGAGACGGCGAGTGAGCTACACGGCCAGGCACACGGCCGTGTGCCAACCCGTGTTCAGCCCAGATTTTATGATTTCAGATCTAATCTTGGTCGTTCGTTTCCTTGACTTTGGATCCGACGGTGGGGGGCTGCTCCTGGGTGGTTTTAGCCGGGATTTAGGGTTGGGAATCCTCATTTCCCTTAGCCATTCTCTCTCTAAGAGTTTAGAGAGAAGGGAGAGCAAGGAGGAAGGAGGAGTCCAAGATCCGGCCGCCGGAAGAGCTTCGGAGCTCCGAATCGCGATCCGAGTCCAGATCCGCAGAGGTGACGCCGTTGCGGTGCTTTCCAACCGCATAGTTTTCGATGGCACCGCGGAAGAATGCAAGGGTAACGATTTCTCATCCTTGGGCATGTGAAACCCCCTTTTCCTTTGCATAGGAAGCCCGCTCTCGCGAGTGAGCGAAGAGTTGGAGCGTTCCTTGGGGTAGATATGTGAAGTCCCCCTTGTGTAGAGTCCGTATGCGATAATGGACATAGGCATTGTGTGTGAAGCCTATCCGGACAAGTAGAGCCGGATCGGTGATGTTGCATTGCATATGAACCGGGGAAGACTCCGGGTGTTTGGGCGTTTTTCGGGTTTTCTACGTGGTAGATTGCAACAGGGAGCCTTGGGGATTAACTCCAAGGTGCACCCGAAAAACTGGGCAAAAGCGAGTTTTGCCAACACGGTGGCCGGGGAGCCAACGTGAACATAACCGGGTTATGTGATTGTTGTGGTGGAAACGGGACTCGGTGAGTCTTGACCTGCGCATATGGCTTAAATTGTCATTGCGGTATGAGCACGGGTCAGGCGGAACCGTACCCGGTCTATGTCGTTCGGTAGGACCGTTGGCATGGATGAGGGTCTTCGGCGGTCTATGGCTTAAATTGTCGTGACCAAGGCCAGGAAGGCAAAATGCTCATATGGACGACCGTTCAAGAGGCGATGGTGGATTGGGAACGTCTATGGCTTGAATTGACGTGACGTTGGCCGGTTCGCCGAGAATGTGCCCTGAGTGCACGGGGTGTGTGGCCGTGCGAGCCTACGCCTGTGTTGATGTGTGTTCACATTAATAGCATTGCCTATACTAATGAAGTGCAGGGAAAGAGCATCGCCGCCCCGATTTTGGGGGCGGGATCGTTATAATTTGGTCAGCATTGCTGACCGTTGCTATTGTTTGCCACCGGGCGGTGGTTTGTGGCTTGCAGGTGCTGCGGAGCAGAGCGGGAAATAGCGGGCTAAAGCCCTTGTTGCTGTGCCGGCCCTCGAAGGCCTAATTGCTTATGTATCTTTCCCGTTTTCATGTATGGCCGGCCTGCGTGCCGAAGTTTGGAAAACACTATTTTGTTAAGTGAACAATGTAAGGCCTTAAGGCCAGTTCTCTTTTGTGTATGATTACATTCCTGAGTGGGTAGTGGACATTCATGCTTTGTAGCAGGGTTCTTATTTTCTTTTGCAACTTAATAATTTGCTTCCGCTAGGTGTTGTGTAGGACGACATGATTGGTTGAATGGTTTCAACGCGTAACCAACCGGTCTGTCCGTAGTATATGGCGTCGGGCCCCGGCCGGACCTACTGTTATATGCTATGTGACGGATAGGGGTGTTACAATACTCACGTCTTAAATCAGCATGTGTAATGTCTATTTTAACTCCTTGGATTTTTGGCCTTACTCCTCCATTCAAACCAGTATATTTAGGGTCTTCCAAGGTGTTATAAAAATCCCTTACAAACATAGAGGAAAAAAGGTTCGGTATAATGAGAGACATTATACCTGCCTCCACAAGTAATTCATAGATATGCGATGGCAATGACTCATCCAAAAGTTTAGCAACACCAACAGACGCATTCTCAATTCCCGGATATGTTTGATATGATGTGTGTGGGTTGCGGCTGGTGCTTTTTCTTGCACGGGATGATGATGTCATTTCCTGAAAAAAACATTCAAAAATCATGTTAAGTCAAGAAATTAATTTATACAAATTTTTTCACTATTGCCAGCGACAGTACTATCGTCGGGCGATAATGCAAAATTTTATTCTCTTTGCATGATTCTCTCAATAAATCTTAAGTTCCATGATTACTTGATGTTCTATCTGTAAAAATCCGAAAATGAACAATTTCTCAACATTTTATTTATGTTTCCTTATTTTTTTCAATTTACTTTTAAAAATCAAAAACCTTCTTTTAGATTTGGGCTTGACATTCGAAATTTCTTGTAGATCTACTCTTGACATTGCGTTATAATTTCTAAAATTAAACAAATTCCTAAGATCTACCTCCTATGATTCCTTATTTGTGGAAAATTTGCATGAACATCATACATTTTCTTCAAAATATTTTTCTTATAAAATGTATGACCAAAATTAAAAAAAATTCATAGATCTATCATCTTTCATCATCTAGAGTCAAGATCTAAAATTTTTTTTGAGAAAAACACAAACCTAAAGAGAGATCTAAACATACCTTTTGGAGTTCTTGAGGGTTTCGGCGGAAAGAGATGAAGCACATTGGTCTAGGGTCGGTCAAATGAGCATATGTGACAGCCCTATCCGATTTTTCGCCTTTTATAACAAAAACCGCTATCGCCGCGCGGTATCGCTATCGTTAGCGATAGTGACTTTTTCAGCAATTCTTTTATCAATTTCTATGATACCTATTTACATACTTATTTCTAGTGTTACGCTAAATTTTTGGATGATTATCAGAATAAAATACCTCGTATATGTGTGATTGTTAGTTTATAAGTTCTTTGAACATTGTTCTAAAGTTGTCATGCTATCGATATCTACCTATATCTATGGTGACTAGTAATTGAGTGGAATTGTTTCCGCATGCCTCTAAGTATGAGTAACATTTTCTATTTGATAATGTGCTAACACTTACACAGGTTGATAATAACATATACTTAAGTGTAATATTACATGGTATTGGTTTGTTTCAAAGCTTGGAATGCATAGCTAAAGTTTTCATTTATGCTTCATTCAAATTGATTTTCAAAATTGATGGCCATTTAAAAAACAAAACAAAAAAAAATTATTATAATGTTTGCATTACAAGTGAATTCGGAGTCCTACGTCAAAGTTTATGAAAAAAAATGAATTGAAAAAAAAAATTAAATAAATATGGCTAGGATACTCCATCAAGCTCTACTCACTCTCCTGATAAGTCTTAATGAGCATTGTGAGGTTGAGCACCTTGAAAAGAATTGTAAAGTGTCTTGTGCAAACAGTCTTGACCATTTTTTTAAAATCATTATGACATGAAATTATTTATGGAAATATATTAGTTTTGAATGTTTCTTGTATTAATATATTACAAACCTTCATGTAAAATTATTTTTTAAGGAATATGTATACTTTATCACTCTTCACATGTATACATCATTATCTTTTATAAAATTTCTTCTCATGAGAATTGGACCGGAAATAGTTCTTCTATTTCAACAATTCTACTACTTTAGATATCTTGACATGACTGTATCAATGTTTAAATTCCACTTTTAAATTAATTTTTTTTCACGTGATACATTTTTTATTTGGTTACATTCCAAATTTTATTGTAATACTATTCCATGGGTATTAATGTTGATATCCCACTCCTCTTGGTTCCAATTTTTTTTACTAATCTCTCACCTCTTTAAGCTTCCGCCTTTGCAACTCACTTCATATTCTTTCTTATATTTTCCCTTCCATACCCCCGCCTTCTTTTGCTAATACCAAAAGGGGGAGAATTAAGTAAGAAATCAAGAATCAAGTACTCAATTGATTAGTACATTTAGGGGGAGAAATCATTCTTTGTAATCTTTGGAAGGACTGTTGCCTCCCGTGCGGACTGTTGCCTCCCGCATTTAGGTCACAGTTTTCTCCTCCTATCCGCGCGGTTTGGTCTTTGTCTGCTGGTCTCTATCCGCCTCTGGTCGCGGCCTCCTCCTGCCGCTGGTGTCTTCACATCGTGACCAGGCAGTCTCCATTCTAGTCACGCGGACTCCTCTGTTGCCAGTTTCCTCTCCTATCCGCTTCCCCTCCATGAGTTCTTCTGTTGATTCTATCGGCACGGCGGCTCCTCCTACAGACCGCCCGGCCTCTATTCCAGAAATACGGGATAAACTCCGTATTACTACTATATCTTTGACTGGCAAGAAGAATTTTGTCGAATGGGCGCATTCTGTTCGTTGGGTCCTGCAATCCAAGGGTTTCTTCATCACTTAACCCTGGTGGTTACCGGTACTCCTACTGACAATTGGTTACGCAATGATGGTCGTGTGCAGACATGGATCCTTAATTCTCTTGATAGTGAATCCTATCGCCTAGCCATGTACCACGAGACGGCCAAAGGCATGTGGGACGAGCTCCATACCCTTTACTCCAGCAAGGATAGTCTCCACCATCTGTATGACATTATCACTGCTCTCTAGGCCCTTGATAGCAGTGGTGCGACCAATTTGATGAACTTATTCCTTGACGATGAAAAGTGCAAATGCGAGTCTACCCCAGACCCCGAGCATATCCCGCTGTCAGGCTCCCATCAAGCTGGTAGGGCTGGAAGTCACTCGGAGGAGTCTGCCCCAGACCCCGAGCAGATCCCGCTTCCAGGCTTCCATCAAGCTGGCAGAGCTGGAAGTCACTCGGAGGAGTCTGCCCTGGACCCCGAGCAGATCCCGCTGCCAGGCTCCCATCAAGTTGGCAGGGCTGGAATTCACTCGGAGGAGTCTGCCCCAGACCCCGAGAAGATCCCGCTATCAGGCTCCCATCAAGCTAACAGGGCTGGAAGTCACTCGGAGGAGTCTTCCCCAGACCCCAAGCAGATCCTGATGTCAGGCTCCTATTAAGCTGGCAGGGCTGGAAGTCACTCGGAGGAGTCTGCCTCAGACCCCGAGCAGATCTCGCTCCCAGGCTCCCATCAAGCTGGCAGGGCTGGAAGTCACTCGGACAAGTCTGCCCCAGACCCCGAGCAGATCCCGCTGTCAGGCTCCCATCAAGCTGGCAGACCTGGAAGTCACTCAGAGGAGTCTGCCCTAGACCCTGATCAGATCCCGCTGCCATGCTCCCATCAAGCTGGTAGGGCAGGAAGTCACTCGGAGGAGTCTACCTCAGACCCCGAGTAGATCTCGTTGTCAGGCTCCCATCAAGTTGGCAGGGCTGGAAGTCACTCGGAGGAGTCTGCCTCAGACCCCGAGCAGATCCCGCTGCAAGGCTCCCATCAAGCTGGCAGGGCAGGAAGTCACTCGGAAGAGTCTACCCCAGACCCCGAGCAGATCCCGCTTTCAGGCTCCCATCAAGCTGGCAAGGCTGGAAGTCACTCGGAGGAGTTTGCCTCAGACCCCGAGCAGATCCAGCTGTCAGGCTCCCATCAAGCTAGCAGGGCTGGAAGTCACTCGGAGGAGTCTGTCTCAGACCCCAAGCAGATCCCTTTGCAAGGCTCGCATCAAGCTAGTAAGGCTGGAAGTCACTCGGAGGAGTCTGCCCCAGACCCCGAGCAGATCCCGCCGCCAGGCTCCCATCAAGCTGGCAGGGCTGGAAGTCACTCGGAGGAGTCTGCCCCAGACCCCGAGAAGATCCCGTCGCCAGGCTCCCATCAAGCTGGCAGGGCTGGAAGTCCCTCGGAGGAGTCTACCCCAGACCCCGAGCAGATCCCGCTGCCAGGCTCTCATCGAGCTGGCAGGGCTGGAAGTCACTCGGAGGAGTCTGCCTCAAACCCCGAGCGGATCCCGCTGCCAGGCTTCCATCAAGTTGGTAGGACTGGGTGTCAGTCGGAGGAGCCTGCCTAAACTCCAGGCGGACCCACCTGACGGGCCCCACCGAACAACCAGGGTTGGACGTAACTCTGAGAGCTCGCCCAGACCCTCCCACTGTCCGACAAGGGCGGGGTGCCTCGGTGGGCGCATCACATAAGAAAAGGAACTAGCCGCCCGCGTCATGAATGATTGACTCGATGGGTCGACGAGAGGACCTCAGTGGGTCAGCGAGCCGAGAGTGCCGGCCCCGACCTATACAGATCGGCGAGCCCCGGAGAAGGGGTATAGGCGGTGAGAGCTCAGCCAGGCCGGCCCGCGCGAACTCTTTATCACGTACTAGCTGAGTTTTTCTCGTTCGATCTACGACGTAAGTGGAGTGGCGAGCCCAGACAGAGGATGCAAGTCACCTGCTCGCATCGCGGCTAACTAACTTCCCCTCACTCCTAAGTCTAAGTTTTGGATCTCAAACGAACAAATGACCTCACTCGCTCGCAGTAGAAAATTCAAAAAATAGCATTCAAGGCAAAATATAAACCGCGAGTATGAGAAAGAAAATATTTTCATTACAGTAAAAAGAAAAGCAGAGTTCTCGAAGTACATCCTGAGCGATCAAGAAGGGCGATCGTTACAAAATCCGGGCTTTGGCCCGCAACACTGCTGCGATAAAAGTTAGGCGAGAGCAAGCCTCTGGCGAGGCGAGCCCCTTATACATGTTGGTAGGAGCCATTGCCCGGCTCTGGTACCGGAAGGAACAGCTCCGGTACCACCTCGCTCACTAGAAGCTTAGCACCGTCGCCCCTGAGGAGGTTGGCCCGCTGCAGCATCTGGAAGGTTAACTTCGCCGTGCCGGCCGCATTCTTCTGCATCATCACCTCTATCTCGTGATCACTGGAATGAGCGAGCTGGCAACTGCTTGTAGACGGCGGCAGGGCAGCCACTACAGCCTCCAATGCGTCCACCCACTTTTGAAGTGCCTGCTTCTCCTGTTGGAGGGTGGCGATCTCGGTGCCTAGTCGACTGGCTGTCGCCACGTCCTGTGAAAGAGAACCACCAAATTAAGTCGCGCAGAAGGGAGGAAAGGCTGAGGCGAGTTGAGAAACCTACCGCTCCGCCTAGGTCCTGTGCGAGAGCGGCCTCGGCCATGTCGGCCCGCTTCCTTTACTCGTCCGCCTCCTCCTGGGAGTGCTTGTGGTCCGCCTCCTTCTCGTCAATCAACTTGTTGAGGGATGGGGCATTCTTGTCCAGCCGAAGGCACCGCCGGCCGACCATATGGGCCAGCTCAAGGTTGTGAAACTAGGCCCGTGCGCTTTCGTAGATTAGCACCTGGGTCGCCTCCTCGTTGTAGACGTTGACGTCCTCTTGCCCGTAGATACCGAAGGAGAGGTTGTAAGCATCCCTGCAGATGGTGTCCTGTTCCAGCCAGCTCGGCAGCAGTGAGGATATAAATACCCGGTTGGTATCCTTGTCCCATTGAAGTAGCTGGACTCCGGACTCATCTACGGGCCCCTCACCGTAACCAAAGTTGCAGTGCCCCCGGAGGACTGGCTTCCCGGCAGGCTGAATCCCCTCTTGCGGCTGCGATGTGCCTGCCTCTCCGTCAGCAGATCTGATGACCGGAGAGGCCGCGGGGGCGGGAACGGAGGACGGTTGGCTCGCTGGAGACTTACCTTTGTCGCGAGCCGGGGGAGGCGCGACGCCCGTTTTCTTCGATTTCTTGGACGGTGGCGGATCCTGAGGCCGCTCGCGATTGGGTCGTTTTGGGGAAACAGGGACCGAGAGCTCGCGGTGGGCGGCCATCGCCACCTCGGCCCAGGCAAGCTCGGTGGAAGCTTGTCGCGCGCTCTCGTAGGGAGGATGGAGGGGGATGTCGCGCTCGCCTGCCAAAGCGTGGGACTTAGAAAATATTTGATGGGTTTAAGAGAGCACAAAAGGGCGAACCGCTTACCTTCACCTGGCGGGACGGAGACGAGGTCGTCCAGGTTCCTGCGGAGATAGGCCACATCGAAGTTCTTCCCAGTGAAGAACCTGAATAGCCCCGCTTCATGTCCCCCCAGGCTAGGGGGCAGTAGCTCGCCTCGCTGAGTTCGACTGGCGAGAAAGGGACGTTGTCGAAGTCCCCTTTGACCAACGAGAACTTCTTGAGCCAGTTATAGATCTTATTGATCGTCTCCTGCACCTTGGCGTGTGTGCTGGCGAAGTAGGCGGTCCCATCCTTGTTTGCGCGAAAAGAGAATAGCTTGCGAAACACCGCAAGACTGAACTCGATCCTCTCCTCTCGCAGAAAGCAGGAGAACCCTACTATTACCGCGATCGAGTTTCGGAGTCATCTGCCCAGGGACGACTCCATAGTATTTGAAGACTTGGCAGGCTTCCGGCCATAGGGGTAGTCGGAGGCCTGCCTCAAAGTGGGTCGTGGGGAATGCGAGCTCGTCGGCAAAGAGCTCGTTGATTCGCTCCTCCTTCCCGGACCGCCTTCCCTCAAATCCCGACGGGATATAATCGCCGACAGTATCTACAATCTCCCTCTCGGTAAGGGCGGCGAGAGGGAAATCGTGCTCGGAGAAGGTCCAAGCACATTTGCTCCTCCCCTCTACCTCACCACTACCACCACCCATCTTGCAGAAATCTTGCCGAGCGGGACAGGGGGTTTCTCTCAAAAGCTAAGGGAAGGAAGAAGTCTTAAATACGGTAGGTGAGGAGGGAGTCGGCAGGGCCTATTTATAGAATGAGAAAAGGCAGGAAAATAGTCCTTTTGGCGGGAAGAGTGTGTATAGCAATTTGGCCCCGATGTTTCGACTTCCGAACCGAACCTGGGTCCTCGTCAACCCGTCAGTCAGCCGTGAAACACCCGCGCCTGCATAGTAGAAGAACGGCCGCGATGCAGGACCTCCCTGACCCGCACGCGAGTCACCTGTTGCGCAAACTACGAGCGGTCGGCTCGCTCTCGCTAGTACTATATAACAATGGCTAGGCTAGGCGACTCCGCAAGGCCGAGCCCGCTTGAAGGAGAGCCGGCCGAGCCAGAGCGTCTCGCCCGCACTTCCCGCAGAGATCGAAACATCAACACAGTCAAAAGAAAAGTGCAGCAAATACTCGCATGTGGCGGGCGAGAGTGGTCCCGAATTATTACAAATGTTCAGATTGTTCGTAGCAAAGAAGTTAGCGTTCTAAGCGTATCGGCCACTGCATGCGGAGGCGATTCGAACCCGGCGGTTCACAACTTGCAGGGGGGCTCAATACTGGATCCACTTCCACCTACCTCCCCTCCCCAACCTAGTTCGGGGTGGTACGCGAGGATAGTGATACTCGCGGACCGCCTACAGCTCCCGCTGGGTCCGATCAATCTGCTCCGAGGCATGCCTGAGTCGCCCCTCGGCTCGCGTAATATGTAAGCCCGGGGAGGTCGCCCCGTCCTCATCAGATGGACATCTCGCTCCTTCCAAAGCCGCGAGTCGCTCCTCCGTCTCGTCCTTGTCCTTCTCCACTCTGTTGAAAACCTCCCGTAGCAACAGTGTGTGCTTTTGAAACAGTCGCGTCACTTGCGCCTTCATCTTCTCGGCATAGAGCGGGTCTCCCAGGTATTCCGAGATGGGGTCCATGTCGGGGGGAGGCAAATACCCCTCGCTCATCTCAACGTCGGAAGAGGAGATCGCATTGTAGCCTGTAGAGATAAGATCAGAAGAAGCCGGCAATGGTAAGAGGGCTAAAGCCAAAGGATTTACCTGGTGTTGGCACGTCGCCCGCACCATCAGTAGGCCGAGAGGTGCCCGGCCGACCCTGGAAGGGTTCTCTTCCAAGAGTAACGAAGGGTTTCCCCAGACTGTGGGGCCTTGGCGACGGAGGCGTCGCAGGAGGGATGTACGCTTGTGACAAAGGATTAGCGACCCGATCGGCCGCCACCAGGGAGGAGCGCGCAGGTTCTCCCTCACCTGCCCCATCCCCGCGAGGCATCTCCTACAAAAAGAAAAGGAAAATGAGAAAGCCGAGTGGTGGATCAAACATGAGAATCATATATACCTCAGGGGTGACCTCGGTACTGCCGGCCGAGATGGAGGCGGGGTCATCGCGCGCTGGAGACCGCCGGATGATCTTCCCCTTCGTTGGCTTGAAAAGGGGGCCAGGCGACCCGCGCGCCAACCACGGGGCAGCTTCGAGAGCCGCATCCCGGGCACCCTCCGTCGGAGCCGCCAAACGAGCCCGCATCTCCTCAGACATAGGCATCTTCCGATTATGAATCGCGGAAGAGGGCAAAGAAGAGGAGTTATCCTAGAGGTCCGACAGCATATTTATAGTGTGGAGGTGGGCCCCCCACCAAAATATTCCCTCCAGCTCAGCAGGGTTTTCGCCGAACACGTGGGATTGGATGTTTCTTTCCGAGCCTTTGCAAAGCTCGCAAAGAGCGGGGATTGTGTACAACTCCGTGTTCGCCTAAGGGACTCAGGCAAGCAAGCGGGTCGACCCCGGCCCGCGCCTCCAAGGGTCGCCCAAGCGAGCCAGCCTGGCCCGCGCCCTCCTAGGCGGGTCACCCTCCGACCCGCACCTCTTAGGCGGGTCAGCCCTGCCCGCCTCTCCTAGGCAAGTCGGCCCTAGGTCGCCCTCCGACCAGCGCCCTCCCAATCGGGTCAGCCTCGGCCCGCTCCTTCCTAGGCGGGCCGTCTCTCACCAGCTTCCCCTAGGAGAGCCATCCCCGGCCCACGCCTCCCGCCGAGTTGAGGCATTGAAGGGCTACTCGTCCAGTTCCCAGTGGGGGGATTCCTTACCATTGTGCCCCTACAGGCCTGCCCTTAGCCAGCTAGAATGGCAGAGTCTTGTTGTTGGCAGACCTAGGTGGACTGTGCATAGCTAGTCAGGACAGCGGAGTTTGGCTGTTGGCAGGCCAGCCCAAGGGGCTTTCAGTAATTTCAGGCCAGCAGAGGTTAGTTTTTTGCAGATCGTCTTCAGAAACCTATAAATAGGACCCAAGGGGTACCTCAGATGGCATGCTTACTAATCTCCCAGTCTTATAGCGCCTTCTGAGGTACCGTAGCCCGGCATTTGGCTAAGAAGGGGAAGCGCTCAGTGATCTTCCGGGTGTGTGGTGGGACCTCCGCGTCGGGCCCTTAGTCTAGTCCTTTACTCTCTTTTCCTTATTATTTTTCTTGCAGGAGCAAAGTAGGTGCGCGACCACCCCTTCCCCAAGGGTGAACTCCACAAGAGACTGATTTTCGGTTTCAACATTGAAGGAGTCTGAGAGATCTTGAGGGATCTAAGATGTAAGCTCTTTTAAGCCAGGTTGGAGAAGGTTCCTTGTCTAACAAACTATTAAAATAGTGGGAGGGACAGTTGATGTACCCATAATCTGGGGAACCACTATAAATTTCTCGTGTGGTGTTTATGATTGTCTTGAAAGCTAAGTTTGAATAAGGATTCGTTTGGCGAAGAGGGAGGAGATGCCCGGCGGGTCTAAAAGCTGCCAGTCGAACTGGAGGTTGGCTCCGGCGGTTCGAATCCCCCATTTTTGGCTTCGTTTCTCATGCCGGCGGGTGTAAACTCCACAAACGGGGACGCCGGTCCATTTATTTACCCATCTCTTGCTGTGTTTCCCCTAAACGCTACCCCCCCTACCGCTGAAACAAATGGAGCCTAAATCACAACACACCAAAAACAAAAAAGTACAAAAAGACTAAAAACATATTCACCCCCTCTAGGTGGTTAGCTACTCTTGAAACTAAATATTTTCAGACTCCGACTGCTTCTTCCTCTTCTTTGAAGTTGAAAATCTTAGCAGGAACCCCCGACATAGGTACTCAAAGTAGTATATTGAGCTGGCGGGAAGCTAATGGAACCAATCCCTTACCTTCTCCTTAAAAAGGTTATGGCCAAGAGCCGGCACTTGAAAGCATCCAACATCTGTCAAATTGTGACCACATCCTCGAACCACTGGACGTGCTAGATCGAATCGTCCCTGCAAGTATAGTAGGACATCTCTGGATCACGGAACCCCTCCGAGACTGAGGCAGATGCGACCAGCTCATTGAAAGGACTTCCCTCCCCTACAGTGCGAGAAGAGCGGTCTCGCACCTCCACCTCACCGACCCTACACGCACTCGTCGAACTGGGAAACAATGTTCGCCCTGGGAGGTCTCACTGCCTTCCCCTTCGACCTCCTTCCTAGGTCGCCTGACGGGGGCGTTCTCGCCCAAAGACGGGGCAATGGCTACTGGTATAGTGGGCGTCAAGCATTTGCCACGAGCCGCGAGTACAAAGAGTACTAGATCTCTGACTTCCTTCTTGAAGTCCTCGAACATTCTGAGGGTGTCCATGGGAGTGGGAGGCGGCGAGTCAGCTGGATAAGCTCCTTTTCCATTGCCTCCAGCCATTGAACTCACTAAGTATTTTCTGTGTTGGTCACGTTCCACGTTTACTGCACCAAAATATTGAAACCGGAAACCGGCTTCTATGCAGTTCGGATCCTAAGAAGGGGTGATCGCACACCTACTTCTCCGAATAAGCTCACTCAACCGTAGACTTAGGATTAGAGAATGACCCACGGCTGCAGCACAGAGGTCCCACCGCACATCCGGAAGGTCTTAGAGCGCTTCCCCTCCTTAGCCAGTGTTGAGCTAAGGGTGCCTCAGAAAGCGTTACAAAACCAAAAAATGAGAAAGCTTCCCTTCTGAGGTACTCATGTGGGTCTATTTATAGATTTCTAAGTTTGGCCTGCAAATAGCGCAACTTCGCCTTTTTATTTTACTATACGCAACCCAAGGTGGGTCTGCTAACAATGAAACTCTGCTGTTTGAAGATGTTACTGGCAGGCCAAATAACATTAAATGCAGACTATTAGCACCTTATGCATGGGAGGGAGCTCGAGCCAGCTCGTTAGTCCCTTGGGCGGATGCAGCCCTACTCTCGTGACTCGCCTGCCTCTTAGGCGGGCGCGAGCCGGTTTCTGCAGGCTCGCCTGCCTCCTAGGCGGGTGTGGGATGACTCTTGTAGCTCGCTCTCCTACTTGGCGGATGCGGGCCAGCTCACCGCTTGCCGGGCTGATGCGGTCAGTTGCTCCTGCTCGCCCGCCTGCTTGGCGGATGCACCCCCCCCCCCCCCCCCAGCTCGTCTGGGACTCGTGATCCCATGGCCTATCCCGAGGGCCTCACTTCGCTCCGTCATGTTGGGTCCACTCGGCGAACATGGAGTTGTACACCAAGGACTGCCCAATGATGAGTTTGTAAGGTACTAGACAGTTTTGTGGGATGAAAGCCCAACACGGCCCTTTCCAAGAATTAAATTTTTTATTTTCTAAATTTTTCTTTTTAAATATTTTCATCATTTTTTGATTTTTTTTAATAAAAACAACAAAAGAAGATCTCACTCTCATAGTTAAAAATAAATATTGTCCCCAATATTTATAAGCTGAGTAGGAGGGGAAAAAGAAAAATAAATTAAAAGAAAATGCATAGAAAAGAAAACACAAGAAATTAAAAGATAAATAAGGGGTGTCTCCCAAGAGCGATTTTCTTTCTCATCTTTAAGCTAGACGGTTATTGTCAGAAAAAAAAAAGAAAAAAAAATTAAAGTAAACGGGCAACTCCCTTAATTCACATTTCGGCGAATGTGTCGAAGTTGGTTGCCAGGCTACTCCGGTGCTTGATTTTCGATTTTTCTTGTGACGGTCGGCTTGAAAATGTAAATCCAAATCACTGATACATACCTGAGGTGATTTGAATTGTTGTAGATGAGCGGCAAATGGATCATGGACGAAGTTTGATTGCAACGGCTAATCTTCTACCTAAAAATCATTAGTGCAAGAAAAACCGAAAATAAACGAGTCAGAAAATTTTTCAAAAGAAGGAAGTTCGTGCGAAACTATATGATTATGTTCCGATTATTTATTTTTCAAAATAAAATTATTATCCGTAAATTCATTTAAAATAAAATTATCAGACACAATCTTTTCATATATTTAAATTCCTAAATATTTGTAGGTTGCACATGAAAATTCATGATGAAGAGGGAAAAAATCGGAAGAACTAGGAGAAGAAACATGTTTTTCTTCTATTTCACCCTGTGTGCCCATACAATGAATAAATTTTTGAAATAATAATTTTTCTTTGTCTTCGGTATGAGAAATTAAGGGGGTAAATGAAGATTGATGTCCCCCATAGAAGAAATATTTGAAGACGAAAAACAATCATTAGAACAAGTATTAATAGTTTCTAAATTTTGGGGAGGAGAAACAAATTAAATTTGCAAAAAATTTCCCAAAATTAGAAGTTGCAACTTGCGGTGCGGAACAAGAAGAACAATAAATCAGATCTAAAGAATTATTCTCATTACTCGGGAATCTTTTCAGGTGATCTTACGAACAAGAAAAATCAACATCCGAGTTGGAAGAAAAATTATTTAAATCAGAAATTATTCTCGTTAAAGCTAGAAAAAATATTTTCATGAAAATTAGAAATATTAGTCAAATTTGAAAAAAAAATTTCATGAAAAATGGAAAAAGAATTTTCATTAAAGTAAGAATAATTATTTTCATTATTATTATTAAAATTATTTTCAAACAAAAATTTTGATAATAATAATATAGATAACAATCCCCACATCGAGGAGGAGCACCACAATAATAACAATAAATTTGGCGCTTTCATGCAACTTCCAAAAGATTTACTTTAGTTTAAAGCTCGACAACCTTAGCGGTCAAATGAGATAACATTTTGTTAAAAAAATTAAAACAACCTTTACTTAATTGAATCGAATTTGAAAAATAAAAATAAAAAAGAGAAATGGGGGTAGAGAAAAAAATAGAATGATAAAATTAATAAAATTCGCGCTTTCAAAATATCAATAATAATAACTCTCTCATAATGGCGCCAAAAACTTGATGCGTAAAATTTGCGATTAATAATATCTCCCAAATTCTATGAACTATAGACAAGAGCACATGTCGTTCATATTATAGGATATTTTAAAATAAAATATCAAGTGTTGTATTCTTTCGGGCCTATTGACTACTTCTACTCACGCAAATTAATATTATTTTATCGGAATATAAAAAGAGGTTAATTAAACCATAAAAAGAAAATTAAATAAAATATAATACTTGTTCTAGAATTTCTTTGAATTAAAATAAACTTTAATGAAATAATAAAATACAAACTTCTAATTACTTACTTCGATCGTAGAGGTTTCCAAATACAAAATCGTCTCTCTCGAGAATACGCTCCCGACTAAACTTTGGTTGATCGATTAAGACCCTTCGGTCAGTCGAAACCCCTAAGCTTGCTTTAGGTGGTGAACCCCACTATTAGATTTCACTCCAATCCGAAAGATTTATGTTGACACGGTTTAGACAGTGGCTACTACAGATAATTTTTTAAAAAATAGGGTATCAGTCATGATTTATGGTTTAATCCGTGGCCAATATAGATAAATTTTAAAAAATAGGCTATTAGCCACAGTTTAACAGTTTAAACCGTGGCTAATATTGTTAATTTTTAAAAAATAGAGTATTCATCACGGTTTGAATTGTATTCGCCACGGTTCAGCGGTTTTTGAACCGTGACAAATACTATTAATTTTTAAAAAAAAATAGTGTGGGCGGCCGCCCACGCTCGTCCCAAGGTGGATCCGCCCCTGGGTGTGTAGTTGGACTTTTTCCAATTTTTCTCAAAATCTTCTCCTAATCAATGCAAGTAGCTTCAAATTGATAATTGCGGCCCAGATTAATCTAAAATATAAAAAAAAAGTAATTTAGACAAATATTATTATAAAACTTAAAAAAAAGTAAATATTAATTAAATAAAAACTAAATTAAAATAACTATGAATAATGCTTTATCACACCCCACGCACACTACACCCGTTGCACACTGCACCCGTTGCGCACTGTGAACGTTATGTATTATGCACTTTGCGCCTCGCGCACGCGCCACATACATTACGCCCTGCACACGCATAACAAACCTAGCGCATGTTACCCCATGCGTGCATAAAGTTATAATGTACATCTAACACCTACCGCTCCAGACACACAATACGCCTCTTACGCGTTCCACTCTCCACACCTCCCATATGTTTTGCTATGCATGCAAACTACTACAGGTGAGCACTTCGCTCGGTAGTTTGTCCACCTTCCGAACCTCTGCCATGTCGATCACCTACACCATCTTCACGCGTGTAATCCAACAAATAAGCCCCCCATCCTCTTTCTGCTCCGACCACGAGTGCGGGGAATTGGGGGGGGGGGATGATGGGGTTCCCCTAAGCCGATTCGACCAAACTGTGGATCCAGTGAGCACAACTGTGATACACTCCCGCAAAGCGCGACCCCGCAAAACGGCCACCTGAGCCGCTCCTTGGGGGCCTCCCGCGTAGCAATCGCCCTGCGCGGCGAAGGTCGTGCATGGGAGTTCCCCCAAGCATCAAGTCCTACGCGTGCGGGAATCGTCCCGCGAGCTGCGCACTGCGGACGTGGGATTATTCTCGTTTACTATGCGCACGAGAATCATCCCGCGCACAGTGCGCGCGAAATAAATCCCGCGCAAGGCTTTCCAGCCAATGGGGATTTCCCCCACTGGCTGGTAGAGGCGTCGACCAAGTCAGCGCGCCTAAATTGGTCAGCGTCCTTTTTAGCCTACCTATTGGGGATTGATGTGCACTCCCTAACAGTGAATCATGGGCTAACTGCCGCACCCCCGATCGGGCCTCACTCTGGTAGACTTAATCGAACTTTAAAAAATATTTTAAATAATCCATTTCCTCTCTTATACTCTTCCGCCTCCCGCAAGAGGAGCAACTGCCTAAATCCAAGCGTGTTTATCTGTCTCTTCCCCAGGTTTTGTGACGGCGGTGGAGATTTTCTTTCTGCCGCGATTTCGCCGCTCCCAACTCTCCTCCCCCAACCTCTCACAACCTGTCGCTTCCATCCGCGATCTGGCGCCCCACTCCAAGATGCGCCGCCGCCACCCCGACTCCCGATCTCACACCTCCAAACTCCCGATCATGTTTCCCAGCCGCCTCATCCACCACTTCCCGTGACCAGTCGCCGCTCCTCTTCAGGTTCGGTGGCACTCCCAAAATAGAGGAATTTTCAGAAGCTACAGTAAAAACAGAGTTTTTTTAAGGGGCAGCGGGACTTCAAATGGACGAAGCTTTGGAATCAAACGCTGATCGGGGACAAAAGGGCTTCCGGTCTCGTAGAAGCGTCGAGCAGGGCGAGAGTGGCGGGGTTGGTGTTGCGAGTATATTGAGGAGGGAGCAGGAAATGTGGGATAGCACGCTACCCTTCGTCATTTCTCCTAACAACCCGAAAATCTCTGCTCCGCTCCATCCATCTCCAACCAATCTCCGACGATTCAGTCCTATGGCATCGCGCAAGAAACCATCTCCGAGACTCCGACTCTGGGCATTTTACCTTCAGGTAGATGGATTTTTTCTCCGCCAAAGCCTCGACAGTTCAAACGACAGCGATTTCAATCTTCTTGTTCCTATTTTTTCGTGGAGGTCTTAATTGCCCATTCAGGCAGCCATGGTATGTTCTATTCTACTCCCCCCCCCCCCCCCCCCTTCATTCTTATCTCTTCTCCTGCAATCCAAGAAGGAAAACGATTTGTCTTTTCATCTTGTGCATTCCGAACTGTGAATCTCTCTATTCAAATATTCGTTTTGTCATCTTCTACGTTTGTCAATGTTTGTAGATTATTTTGATCAATTATTATTATTATTTGGATTTAATTTCAATATCTGCTAGCTAAAATCTATTAGACAGTCATTTCTTTTCATTCCCCTTTGGTATACTTCTATACTGTTACTTCTGAGTATATGAAAATTTTTAGATGATTTTAATTGAAAATAGGAGGAGTAACATCTAATGAAGATACAAGAACTTGTACATATTTTTGATGGTCTGAATTATCTTAGTTTTGATTTGTTTTTTTATGAATCTGTACATTCATTAAATAGACATTTGTGATTAATTTGCATAACCCTGATGTACCTCTTCTTGAAATTGTTGACATCAATTGTTGTTGAGTTTGAAGCTTAGAATTTCTCATACACACCCTACTGTTGATTATGAGTATTGATTCTACTGTTGATTATGAGTATTGATTCATGAAGACCTACATCATTAGATTAATGAGGCAAAAAAATTTGTCATATCCTGCGCATCTTTGTAGTCAAGGGTTGCAATTACCTGAGGTTGAGAGACTTCAAATTCAAGTATATACTTGCAAAGAATCACTTCAAAAACGCGAAATCCGCAAATAATTAGGCAGATCACATGTGTTGCAATGATCGGGAATAGCTGGATGAGTTCGAGAACATCATTTTCAATGCTCGCAACAACGGCGATTTTACAACGTTTTTAAACCGCTGCGAAATCAATAGCGACGTTTTAAAAACGTCGTCAAAGGCTTTTAAAAACGCCTCGCTTCTTCTTCCCGAGCACCCGCGCCCTCGCAGGTATTCGATTCGATCTCTCCCTCTCTTACCTCATTCGCTCGCTTCATTTAATTTTGAACAGAGTGGCGCATGCCTGCGTGCAGGGTTCGGAATCGCGTGGTGCTCATCGGGGATGTCGCAGGGTATGTGACCAAATGCTTCGGCGAGGGCATCTATTTTGCGGTGAAGAGCCTGTGGATGTGCGTGGGGGCGATTGTCGAGCGATCGGCCATGGGCACGCGGATGATCGACGAGGCCGACCAGCGAAACTACTTGAAGAAGTTTGTCAAGACCTACAGGCCCACCTATAAGGTGCTCGACGTATTGCAGAAGGTGTTCTACCGCTCCAATTCTGTATGGGAGGCCTTTGTGGAGATGTGTGGCAACGATTATGTGCAAAAGATGACTTTTGACAGCTACCACTACAAGCGGGTTGTGCCCGGTAGCCCTCTGGATGATCTCAAGCTCTCTAGTAATACTGTTGGGAGCTTGGTTTGGGCTAGCATACTCAAGAGGGAGATGGCCAAGCTTCCTTCCTGAGAGGTACTGGGCTTTTTGCTCATCTTTGTGGTTCAAGAGCTAGCCATGTAGAGTTCTAGTCACCTCAGATCAAGCTTATAGGAACTGAATGGATGTTTTAATTTGTAGCACTATTTATCCAAATAAATCAGTTAAAATATATGAAAATGATTGATTCAGTTAAAAATAAAGCTGCTAATTACTGATGGATTTGATGAGGCATGACAGTTCGGGCCAAAACTTTAGCCGATATATCCAATCATTTTTTCAATCTCCTGGATCAAAAGGTTTTTTTTTTCAACCTTGAAACCTTGAACAACTTCACAACCAGGTATTGTTAAGCCCTCATTTTCTTCATTCCTATCTTCACCTTACTAAACCTGGCAATTAGGAGGAAGACGAAATGCTTTCACTAAAATAAGGGGTTTTATGAGAACAAACGTAGGTTCAATTTCTTTGGTTCCTTTATTTACAATTTCATCTTCTTACATTTCTTAAATCGCCCTTTGAGTACTATGTCTTCTGGATTTTAATTATGTAAAACTCTGAATCCTTCTCTTATAGAAGCAACACATGCACAATTTTTCTTTAATCATGCACAAAAATTGGTCTTAAGCTCCTTGCCTCTGCGCCCGAGCCTATGGTATGTTTGTTAAAATATTGCTATTATGAATTTAATGTTGATTCTCAATTCTTCTTTTTTGTTTTGTTGTTCTCTCAGTTTCTAAATCCCCTTGATAATATGCTACTCTGCATAATAATAATGATGTTTATATATTTCTTTTATGTGCACCACTAGAAATTGATGCAAAACAACACCAACATTAATGCTCTTTTATAGTTCACCTCATGCTACTTCTCCGGAATGCGATCAACCATGTCCAAATTGTTTAATGAAGTTTGTGTTGATCTTAAAGAAAAAGGCGCTTTCATCCACGTGTATGCAAATACAGATTCAAAATTATGTTACTCTCTTAAATATGATTACATATTTCTACTGTGGCTCAACATAAAAATCATGTCTAGGTTTCACCTTCTTAATTTGTTTCATAAAAACATCATAACCTTCAGTTTTTGCTATTTCGGTCCCGTTCTCAAATGATCCTCCTCTCCATCGATTAAACTAGAGTTTTGAAGAGATTGCGCCTGATTTCAAATATTGAATGTTTTCAAGATCAAATCTCCTTTTCCATTTCTTTACTGGATGTTGGATAGAGTGTTTTTGCCGATCGGTTTTCTCGATCACTGCTTATTCTATGTTTTTTGTGTAAAATATCTGGTTCGTTACTTTGGCTCTGTTTGGGACAACTTATGCTGATCTATAATCTCTACTTAAAACGCAAAAGTTGTTTTATAGCTGTTTGTTTGTGCAGCTTATATAAAATCACTTATTTTAAAACAGATTATAAGTTGATTTTTTATAAGCTATCCGGGTCCAGCTTACGATTACTCATAAGCGCTTATTTCTTAAAAAAAGTCATATGAGTGATTTTTTCATTCGGACGCGAATTTTTCGCTCGGGCTCGAATTTTTCGCCCAGACTCGAATTTTTCGCCCGGGCGCAAATTTTTCGCCCGGGCGCGAATTTTTCGTCCGGGCGCATTTTTTCGTCCGGGTGCATTTTTTCGTCCGGGCGCATTTTTTTCGCCCGGTCGCGTTTTTTCGCTCGGGCGCGTTATTTTTTCGCCCGGCCACATTATTTTTTCGTCCGGGCGCGTTATTTTTTCGTCCGGGCGCGTTATTTTTTCGCCCGAGCGCGTTATTTTTTCGCCCGGGCGCGTTATTTTTCGCCCGGGCGCGTATTTTTCGGCCGGGCGCGTTTTTTTCGCCCGGGCGCATTTTTTTCGCCCGACCGCGTTTTTTTGCCCGGACGCGTTTTTTCGCCCGGACGCGTTTTTTCGCCCGGGCGCGATTTTTTCGCCCGGGCGCGATTAATTTGCCCGGGCGTGATTTTTTCGCCCGGGCGCGAATTTTTCGCCCGGACGCGATTTTTTCGCCCGGGCGCGATTTTTTCGGCCGAACGCGAATTTTTCGCCCGGAGGCGATTTTTTCGCCCGGAAGCGATTTTTTCGCACGAAAATGATTTTTTCACCCAGGTGCGCTAAGAAGCGATTTTTTCGCTCGGACGCGTATTTTTTTCGCTCGGGCATGATTTTTTCATCCGGACGCGTTTTTCGTTTTTCTCCCGGCGAAAAAAGTGTTCCGGGTTGAAAAAATTTTGCTGGGGAAAAAATCACACCTGTGAGAAAAAATTGCGTCCGGGACAAAAAACACGGTCGGTCGAAAAAATCGCGCTCGGGCGAAAAAAACGCGCCCCGACAAAAAAATGCGCCTCGGCGAAAAAAACGCGCCCGGACGAAAAAACCGCGACCGAGCGAAAAAAACCGCGATCGGGCGGAAAAAACGCGCTCGAGCGAAAAAAACGCGCCCGGACGAAAAAAACCGCGGTCGGGCGAAAAAATTGCGCCCGCATAGAAAAAAAACACCCGGTTGAAAAAAATCGAGCGGGCGAAAGAACGCGATCGAGCGAAAAAACGCAACCTGGCGAAAAAATCACGCCCGGGCGAAAATAAACCAGCTTGGGCGAAAACAATCTTGACTGGACGGAAAAAATAATGACGGGCGAAAAACACGTCCGAGCGAAAAATCGCCCACAGGCAAAAAAATCGTGCACGGATAAAAAAAACGCGTACAAACAAACAAATCCTTATGAATGAATGAAATTTTAGATAAGCATTTTTGGACAAACTATCCAAACAGTCGACTGCTTATTCATCATTGATTATATAAAATCTCTATTCAACAATCAATTTTTAATTAGCGGCTTATTCATCATCCTAAGCTGTCCCAAACAGAGCCTTTGTTGCAAATGATCAATGAGTAGTTATTTACTGGATGATTGTCAAATTAATATTCTTTCTTGTTCAATCACTAATGTTTCATTCAAGTTTGTTTCCAGCAACTTTTTGTAACTTTTGATGAATGTTAATTTTAATATTGAGAACCTATTATATATATGTTTAATTAGGTGATGGCTGGAAGCAACATGTTAAGAATTCTCAAATTGGATTACCAGCAATGGAGATCTCTGTTACATTTTTAGAGGCTACACCCGCATCAACATTTTCTCCCATGGGTAAGTCAAAAACTTTTGACGATGCAATATAAAATGTATAGATGTTATTTTTGCTTTAATGGTTAATCTTGAAGTGTGATATGAACAGCAATATGATATGATTTATGTTCAACACAAAAAAACTTATAGTTGTAGGCGAATGATGTCCACATGATTATAATATTTCAGCAAAAAAATGTTTACCTCCAAAATATATGGGACTTAACAAATACTCTTATGAGTATTAATAGTATCCTCGTTGTGTTGGAGCACTTCATACCAAGTCTCGCTTCCCATTAGATAGTATCCTTGTTGTGCAGGAGCAGTTCACTAAAATCAGTTTACTGCTTCAACATTTCACTGATTTTGGAGAACTGTAGCTGGAGCAGTTCACTGCTTCAGCATTTCACTGATTTTGGAGAACTGCAGCTGGAGCAGTTCACTGATTTCAGTGAGCTGCAGCTGGAGCAATTCACTGGTTTCAGTGAGCTGTAGTTG
This sequence comes from Platanthera zijinensis, assembly GCA_039513925.1. Classification (NCBI taxonomy): domain Eukaryota; kingdom Viridiplantae; phylum Streptophyta; class Magnoliopsida; order Asparagales; family Orchidaceae; genus Platanthera; species Platanthera zijinensis. The sequence continues at coordinate 68,500,957 of CM077090.1, read as the reverse complement.
GAGCAGTTCACTGATTTCTTGTCATGAATACTGAAGTTTGAAAAGTAAACATTTGTTTTTACAATAATTTTTTCAAAACTTGTTTACCAAAGTTGTTTCTTATATTGACTCTATGTTGCAGTTAAGAAAATGAAGAGGAAGTTTTTTTACTGGGAATAATGTTTAAGTTTTACTACTTGATCAATATTGAATGCTTCTTTATTGTTTTTTTGTAGAGATTAAGCGCATGTGCGGTGTACAACCCATATTCGCTGGGTAGGACCCGGAGGCATCAACGGTCGGGGTTGTTGAAATTGGTGAAGTGAATGTGGGGGTGATCGGCAGTCCGGGCGACCTGGGCGGACTGACCGCGCGGACTGGCTCTTGTCCGGCGGGTAGTTGGGTGGCGACCTGGGTAGCAAGCTGCGGGCCGGCTTTGCGGACTGCGCGGACTGGTCGTGTCCGGCAGTGGGTTAGAGCTCTGCAAGGAAGTGTGCGCGGGCTGCGCGGTCTGGGCTTGGAGCTGGCGGACTGGACTTTGTATCCGCCGAGCTCGCGCCTTCTTGTCTTGCGCTTGTGGGGTTGATTTCCGCAGTTTCCGCTGTGACTGGGCTTGTGCCAGTGGCCACGGACTGCGCGAGATGAATTCGGTTTCCGCAGTATCCGCTGTGACCGGGCGGGTTGCCTGTGGATGCGGTCTGGTGCTTGCGGGTTGGCGGGTTAGTTGACCTTTATCGAGCGGACTCGGCGAGTTGGCATTGCTAGTTGCGACCAAGGGGCGGTGTCTCTATCTCATAGGGTGGTGACCGCACTCCTCACCCGGCCTATAAATAGGACCCCCCGGCACCTCATTTGGTAGCAGAGTGAACAGTAAGTTGGGCTTGAGTGTTGGCTGCGGACTCGATTTTTTGTATCCGCGCGGGCTGTTTGCTTAACCGGTTTCTGTGTGCAGGTGGCGCGGCTAACAGTGTCAAACCAGGAGTTTGGTTCTGACCGCTGGAGTTAGCGGGCTGCATTGGCGGTTACCAGCATCAGCTTTATCTCAAGTTTCTTCTCTGTCCGCGCGACCTCGCGGTCTCGGCGGATAGGCGGCTTGTTCCTCTGTTCAGCAGCAGTTAGGCGAATAACGGGTTGTCCGCGCGACCTCGCGGTCTTCGTGGACTCCTTGTTGTTGTTTGGCTTCAGTAGTTTGGCGGGGTGTGAACTGGGCGAGCTCGGCGGTTTCGGCGGTCTCAGTGTTCTATCCGCCCGGCTTGTTTTTCTGCTTTTTCATACTGGCGAAATCATGTCTCGCCACGTATGCCTTGCCTTGTAAAGAAGTTGAATAAAATTTTGATCTGCTTGCTTCTGTCTGTGTGTTTGGTTATCTAAGTTGCTTCCTACTTTTCGCGGTTCAAGTTGTGATCTGGGTAGTGCCGAAGATATTAATTTGGTGTTTGGGCTACCTTGTTGATCAACTTGAGAAAATTCAACATGGTATCAGAGGAAGGTTCAGTTGCTTGAGCGTTGATCAACAGGCTTTATTGTTGCTCTGTGTGCTTCTGAAGGATAACCAAGTTAGCGCCATGGACGGTGGTTTTGCAAGAGGTCTTGGTATTGAGCTTCTGACGCCGACTAACTTCAAGAAGTGGAAGTCGTGCATGAAGAGCTATCTTCTGGATGAGGAGTTATGGGAGGTCGTCGGTGGAGATGATCAAGTAGAAATAACTGCTGAGTTTGGTACAGCCGAGCAGGTGAGAGTGTGGAGGAAGACAAATGCCAAGGCTGAGTTTGCTCTCAAGCGGGCGGTGTCACCTGAACTCTTTGATCACATCTTAGGATGTGAGTCTGCTGTTGAGATTTGGACTTCCCTTGATGGGTTGTTCAATAGGAAGAATGTAGCAAGGCTACAGTTCTTAGAGAATGAGTTGGCTAAGGCAACTCAGGGAGATCTTTCTATCTCCAAATTCTTCTTGAAGATAAAGAGCTTGTGTGCTGAGCTCTCTGCTCTTGATCCTGATGAGCCGATCTCCGAGGCTAAGCTGAAGAGGCACATAATCCGCGGTTTGCGGAAGGAGTATGTGGCCTTCGTTACTTCTATTCAAGGCTGGGCTACTCAGCCCTCTCTTCTGGAGCTGGAGAATCTGCTTGCCTCGCAGGAGAGCTTGGCAAGGCAGATGACCGGGGTAACGGTCTCTGAAGGAGCTAGTGATGCTCTCTTCACTGAGAAGAAGAAGAAGAGATGGGAAGGGAAGAAGAAGCAGACTTCGGTTGGAGATGAATCTTCATCTTCTAAACAGCAGGAGGGGAGCCTTGCTCCTAAGAAGGATTGGAAGAAGAACCTGAAGTGCTTCAGGTGTCATCAACCAGGCCACTTCAAGCGAGACTGCAAGGTCAAGCTGCAGCCTGGGCATGCTGTAGGCAAGGAGGAAGCCTCCTCAAGCAAGGAGGAAGCTGGCTGGGGTGGAGCGTTCATGACGGGCACTTGTGTCGGTGCTTTGTCCACCAGTGACATGGAGGACGACTGGATCGTTGACTCCGGATGTGGTCATCACCTCACCGGAGATTTATCAAAGTTCTCTTCGCTGCAGGCATACTCAGGTAACGAAGCTATCATAACTGCTGATAATACCATTCATGAAGTAGAGAAGGAGGGTATAGTAACGGTGGGCAGTGATAAGGGGCCACTCACGTTAAGGAGTGTTTATCACGTACCGAATATGAAGAAAAACCTCTTCTCTGTGACCAATGCGGTTGATGCTGGTTATCACATTCTGTTTGGGCCAACAAAAGTGAAGTTCCTTCGCAACGTATCAACGGTTAAGGCTGATGTTGCTCATGTAGGAAGGAGAGTAAAGGACTTGTTTGTCTTATCAACAAGCTCCTATGTTGATCGTATGAGGGCCAATGATAGCGCTGCTATGTGGCATGAGAGGCTGGGGCATGTCGGGATGGATAAGCTCAAGGCTATGTCAAGTAGGAGCCTGGTGAGAGGCTTGCCTAAGCTATCATCTTTCGGTGAGGGTCATGTTTGTGCTGGATGTCAATATGGGAAGTCTCATCGTCTTCCATTTGATAAGTCACAAACAAGAAGCAAAGCACCATTGGAGGTTATCCATGGTGATCTGATGGGACCAACCGCGACTGCTAGCCTTGGTGGAAGCAGGTATATGCTAGTCTTGATTGATGACTATGAAAGAGAAGGGATAGATATTACTCTAGAGGGGGGTGAATAGAGTAATCAAAAATTGCACTAGCAAAGTTGACTTTCTACTCAACTCCCTTGGAGTTAAATGCGGAATGAAAGTTATAGATATTTAAGATTAAACCTTAGAGCCTAACACAAGTGTTGTGCACAAACTAAGGCTAACTGTAATTACAGTTTAGCTTTGGATCCTATCCAGCAACTAGCAAACCTAGTTAAGATCTAATCACAGCCACAATGCAAGTAATTAAACAAGGCAATCCAGACGACACAAGGAATTTATAGTGGTTCCCCAAACAACTTGGGTACGTCTACTCTTCTACCAATAAGGTAGGAATCCACTCAGGTTTTTGATCAGGTGCCCTGCCACCAACAAGATCTGCTTCAGGTAGATCAAGAAACCCTTTAGACTTTTGATCAGGTGTCTAAAAACCAAACACAGGTTTTTGATCAGGTGCCCTGCCACCAAGGGATACTTTTGAAGGGAGTAATAACCCTGTACAGGAGGGGGAAAAGGAGGTTAAGGTGTCTTCTCTATTTTACAATAGATTAGAGAAGCACAATAACTTGCACTGAGCTAGACAGCTCTAAAAGAATCAAGGCTCCCCCTGGCTCAAAGAACGTCCAGGTGAAGTCTTGCTTCAGTGCAGAAACACTTCAGTAAATACTGAAGGAAGAACTACAAGAAGATATAAAATAAGAAATTAGAATCTTCTAGCAGCTATCTTCTTCTTCTTCTTCAAAAGATCTCTGAGTCAGAACTTCCTGGAACAGGAGAACTCAGGTTGAAGAAGAGCAGAAGAGCTAAACACTTCTCAGTTAAGTGAAGATTGCTGAGAGCAGTTAAACTTGTTCTTGCTGTAAGCTTGCTGAATGAATATTTTGCTACGAGTACTAGTTGATTTCTTCTTCAAAGAAGTCTTTATATATCAGCAGCAGCAACGGCTCTAATTGAGTTTGAATCTTGTCTTTTTCTGAACTCTGTAAGCTGGGCTGCAAAAAGCATAAAGCAAAACACAAATACTGCAGACAGATATCCTATAAAAGGATAAGGCTTTCTAAGAAGCTGTAAATACTTCTAATGAAATAATATAAGAGAAAGTCACATCAAAAAGATCTCTTTACGGCCAAGGAAGACTTTTTGAGTCTAACGGCTATAAAGGACAGCCTGACAGATATCATATCTCAGCTACAAGACAAACAACTTTGTCAGAAAAGATTAGCTCATGCATATAGAATAGAACTGATATTGCATGGAAATAATGTCACAAATTATTCAGATAATCTTTTATAAAATATGCCAAAATAAGTATGAATTTAATCACATCACAGAAGACGACAAAACTAAATAAGAGCATACAGCAAAACGTCGAACGACCTTCGGAGATCGTCGACCGGCGCACGGAGATCGTTGACCTATCGGGCAGATAGTCGAACGATCCAGATAGTCGAACTATCAAAGAAGATAGTCGAACTACCTCGGCAGATAGTCGACCTATCAGAACAGATAGTCGAGCTATCAAATAGTCGATCTATCCGGACAGATAGTCGAACTACCAAACAAAAACAGATAGTCGACCTATCAAGCAGATAGTCGACATATCACAGAAGACAGATAGTCGACCTATCAACAGATAGTCGACCTATCAAGGCGGACAGATAGTTGACCTATCAACAGATAGTCGAGCTATCAGATAGTTGAACTATCAGGACAGATAGTCGAACTACCAAAGCAAGCAGATAGTCGACCTATCAACAGATAGTCGAACTATCAACGCAGACAGAACGTCGACCAACTGATAGACGATCGTCGATCAGCCGATAGACGATAGTCGAGCGACGTTCGACTATAGTCGAACGACTATAGTCGAACTACTTAACCAAATATTCATTTGGAAAAGCAATTCTACACAACTAGAGAATCTAACATATCAACTAACCTTTGACCATAGATAAATCTGGGGTCAAGAGACAGAAAGAAAGGACTGAACTCAAATCAAAACCTAGGGTTCCAACAATCTCCTCCTATTTGAGTTAAGTCTCTCTAACAAATAAAACAAACAACACTAATTACAGACAGTAAATAAAATGCATAAAGGGAAATAACTAAGCAGATATCATCAATCAATCAGATAAAAATTAACTGACAATCAATGAACAATTAAGGTGCTTTAGAGTTAGATTCAGGATTAGAAAAACTAGAAACAAAAGTAATTTTCCTTGTAGGATCTAGAGCTTCTTTCTTCGATAGCTTCAAATCTTGTTCTCCAATAATTTTTAATTCAGTTGTTCTTGGGACCACTGCCTCCGGATGCTTTTCCATATATTTTGAAGGATCAAACATCTCAGGTCTGACCTGGAACTTTTCGAACTCCTTCTTTCTGAATGTAGACATTGTGGTTAATCCGGCAGTGTCCTTTCCTTCAGCTTTTGCTTTCCTTATCTGCGCAGCTCCAACCAGTTCAAGAAAACGAGCCATCCTAAAGTTAGGATCAAGCTCTGGGCTTTCATAAACATTCTCAGAAGACGAATCAACTGGTTCTTTATCTTTATTAACTAAATAACAAGAGAGAGCAGACTTAGCAAAGTTCTTGCTAGAATTTTCAGATAAAATAAATTGCTTACCTTTTGGAACAACTGTCTCAGTATGCACTGGCTTTGGAGATGAAACTTTTTTCTTTGGAGAAGGAGGAGGGGAAAAGGTTGGTCTTTGATAAACTACCTCCTTGACTTGTTCTTTAACTGTATCAGTTCTTTGATAGCCAGATTGACTTTTTCCTTGAAAACTTTGAGAACTTTTCCTTTGAGCAGGTTGAGATGGATTTGATCGTTCAGAATGAGAGGCAGACTTAGAAGATAGATTTCCCGAGGCTCCTGCACCGGGAGGTGGAGGAGGAGGACCTCTAGGATTCCATTTAGGAGCAGGAGGGTCATACCTCTTAGCCTTTTTCTTTTGCTTTTGCTGATTTTTAGAAAACCACATCCAATGCTGGAATTCTTTCGACTTGGGATCAATCCCTTTCAGTATATAATATGGTGTATCATTGTTTGGATTTGCAGAAGGAGGAGCTACAGCCTTTCTTTTCTTTTTAGCAATCCTTTTTCTCTTAGAATCAGCAGATTCATCAGAATCAATTTCTTCTTCAGAATTTGAGGAGATAGGCAAATCATAGGGATCAATAGCCTCTTTCAAAGCTCTTTCTTTTTCCTTTAAGGCAGCTTTTTCCATTTCTTCTTCTATGGCATCCTGTGCCAATAGAGTATCTAAGTCCAATCCTGGGGAATCATCCCATACCGTAGATTTTTCAATTTGACTTTCAGAATCCATTTCTTGAAGCTCAGGAACTGTCGTGGGGACCAGTTCAATTTGCACTGCTTGCTCAGAAGCCTCAGAAGCTAGAACAGCTACTTCTGGTTCAGGTTGAACTTCAGAAGCAGGTTCACTTACTGGCTCTACAACCACTTGATCTTCAGACACAGGTTCAGGCTCTATAGCATCTAAAATCTCTAGAGCAGGTTCAGGTTCTGGTTCTGGTTCTGGCTCTTGGTCAACAACTATTTCTTCCATTATATCTGTAGGATTAGGAATAAAATCTTGCTAAATGACATCTAGTCATCCCTTCCAGATATTCCCATACTAGCATATCAATTAAGTAATCTACAAATTGAGAAAGAGACATACCTTCAGGATATTCTTCAGGGTTTCCTAACTCCCATAAATCATCTAGAAAGGAGGTGATTATTCCTTCTAGGTACTGGGCAACCAAGGGAGTTGAGGATTCTTCTAAGTAAACTTTTACTACAAACTCTGTCAACATGATTGCATCAGATATTTCCTTTTCAGATGAAGGAGGAGGAGGAGCTGAATCTTCTGCTACTTTCTCTGTTACTGCAAGAAGAACTGCTGGAGGGGAGGCCAAAGGCTGCTCTGAGATATCTTCATCAAGCATCTCCCCCTGCCTGATTTCAGTAGAGACTGAAACCAGGCCCCTAGCAGAAGAGGGCTCAGCAGACTTTGAAAGTGCCTGAACAGCAGCAGTCAAAGAAGATATAGAAGAAGCAAGGGGAGCAATTGCCTCATCAATCATAGTTTTGATTGAGGGGGTAATTAACTCCACAATGCTAGCAATAAATGCTGGAGTAATATCAAAAGAAGATGATGAAGATGATGGAGGAATTTCTGAGGGTGGAAGAACAGCAGGGGTGGAATGTGCAATATGAGCTGGAGAATGAGCTGGAGATGGAGTTGGAGAATGAGCTGGAGATGTATGGGTGGATGCAGGGTGATCAAGATGATCTGAAGATGGAATTGGAGAGTGAGGAGGAGTTGGAATTGGAGAATGAACTGGAGAAGATATTTCAGACGCCAACAAATCAAAGCTGGGTTGAGAGATCCCAGCAAGATCAGTCGGGAGAGAAGATGCAGGAGGAGAAGCAGAATGTCGTACTTCAGTTGAAGTTGAAGGAACTTCAACTGCAGTAGACGGCAAAGCTGAAGAAGAGGATGGAAGAGAGATATCAGCTGAGCCAGCTACTAGAAGGGGGGGGAGTGACTGCGACAGTCCTGGTGCTCTCAGATATAACTGGAGCAACCCCTGCGGGAGCGGGCTTCAGGAAAGTCCTTTTCCACTTTGAGAACAGTGAAGGATCCATCTTCTTACTTGCGTTGATGGAGGTGGCGGCAGACACAAGCAAATGGGGGTATTTCTCCTTCAGAAAAATACCAACAACCCTTCCTAGGGTAACTTCTTTCTTTCCATTCTTTTTCCTGATTAAATCAAACATGATGCCTGCCCAGTTGATCTGCTTCTTGTTCACTATTGCACACATTAGTGCAAACTGCTGTCTGGTGATATTATCATGGGCTGAGTGCTTTCCCAGTAGCACTTTTCCAACAATTTCCGCAAGAAACTTGATCTTGAAGGGGAAATTTACCTTGAGCAGCTTGGAGGGAATGCCTTCGACATGTCCCAGCTCAGTTAACATTCTTCCGAATTCAGGAGCGTCTTGCTCATAATCTTCTTCACCATTAATCAAACCAAAAATTTCAGACAAAATCGCGGGAGTTAAAATTACCTCTTCTCCGCTAATTGTTCCGGTCATCGAATCGTCAGTCGACGATGAAGTGAAGGCTCATTCTTTGATTTCCTGAGTGTTTATCTTTACTCTGTAAGACATGAGTCTCTTTAATCCTTGTTCTCTGCACAGATTTAGGATTTCTACTATCCCCGGTTCGCAACTGCTGAAGGCGTCGAAGTCAACACTGAATCCGGCATCAAACTTTACCACTGCAAGAAGAGCTGGAGCAATCGCCATCAAAAAAACTGTAGAAGACGAGAGAGAGAGACGGCGAGGACGGAGCTGCAGAAAAAAACATGAGACAAAGAGCAAGAGGGAAGACGGAATGCGAAAAGACGCTCTCCGTCGACGATAAGAGCAACTATCTTTTAACCTAGGTCGACCATCGGCTTTATATTAAAACAGCGATCGTCGATCTACTTAAAAGATACTGGAGATGATGGTCGAACGGTCGTTCGACGATCGGTCCTGAAGCAGAGTAGTTGATCAATCGTTCGACTATTTCTGTCTTCATAAATAGTAAGCTGTCGTCAACCATAGATCGACGATAAGCTCGACCTGTTCGACTATCTTCGAACGCCGGTTGACGATCTTCAAGCAGATAAGCTATCTTCAACCATAGGTCGACGATAAGCTTGACCCGGTCGACTATCGTCGAACTTCGTTCGACTATCTTCGAACAAGTTTCAACAAGGCAGACGTCACACTTAGTCTCGTCCATTAATCATGCCTAGTTGAACTAAAAAGAACAGATGCTTCTGTTCATCTAAGGGCTTGGTGAATATATCACCTCTCTGAAGGTCTGTGGATATGAACTCAAGGCTGATCTTGTTCTTTTTCACACAATCTCTCAGGAAATGGTGTCTAATCTCAATGTGCTTCGTTCTAGAGTGGTGCACTGGATTTTGTGCAATGGAGATAGCACTTGTACTGTCACACATGATTTTAGTGTTCTTGTGTGAGTACCCATAATCCAAAAGTTGATTTTGTATCCACAGGATCTGTGAACAATAACTGGCAGCTGCTATATATTCAGCTTCTGCAGTTGAAGTTGAGACAGAGGCCTGCTTCTTACAGAACCAAGAGACCAATCTCTCTCCCAGGAACTGACAAGTTCCTGAGGTACTTTTCCTGTCAACTCGACAACCAGCATAATCGGAATCAGAATATCCAATTAATTCAAATTCTGACTCAGCTGGGTACCAAAGTCCTAGATTTGGACATCCCTTCAGGTATCTCAAGATTCTCTTGAGAAGAATCAGATGAGATTCCTTGGGGTTGACCTGGAATCTAGCACAAAGGCATGTAGCAAACATTATGTCTGGCCTACTTGCAGTTAAATACAATAGGGAACCAACAATGGCCCTATAATTCTTTTGATCTACAGGCTTTCCCTGATCATCAGAATCAATAACTACATTAGTAGCCATAGGTGTATGCATTGCTGAAGCATCTGCCATCCCAAACTTCTTTACCAATTCCTTGGCATATTTGGATTGGGAGATGAAGATGCCATCAGCATCTTGCTTTACTTGGAGACCAAGAAAGTAAGACAGCTCACCCATACTACTCATCTCAAACTTAGAGTGCATTAGGTCAGAAAACCTTTTGCAAAGTTTGGGATCAGTGGAGCCAAATATAATGTCATCCACATACACTTGAACTAATAGGATTGTGTCCTTGTGGTGCTTGACGAAGAGGGTTCTATCAACTACTCTCCTAGTAAAGTTGTGCTCTAACAGGAAACTAGCTAAAGTCTCATACCAGGCTCTGGGAGCTTGCTTTAGTCCATAAAGAGCTTTCTGCAACTTGAATACATGTGAGGGCTGAGTTGAAGAAACAAAACCGGGTGGCTGTTCAATAAAAACCTCTTCCTTTAGCTCACCATTAAGAAAAGCACTTTTGACATCCATTTGAAAAACCTTAAACTTCATGTAGGTTGTATAGGCTAAGAAGATCCTTATTGCCTCTAGCCTTGCAACAGGAGCAAAGGTTTGGTCATAATCTATACCTTCCTCCTGTCTGTAGCCCTGAGCTATAAGCCTAGCTTTATTCCTTACAATGATGCCATTTGCATCCAACTTATTTCTATACACCCACTTGGTGCCTATGATCAGTTGTCCTTTAGGTCTTGGAACCAAAGTCCAAACTTTACATCTCTCAAACTGATTAAGTTCCTCTTGCATAGCAATGATCCAGTGGGGATCTAGCTCTGCATCTTTAATGGTGAGGGGCTCAATCTGTGAGAGGAAACAAGCATGCATCACATCCTGTCTTAACTGATGTCTTGTTTGAACACCAGCTGATATGTCTCCTATCACTTGAGATGTGGGGTGATCTCTAAGTGTGACAACATCAGCAGGTGGGATGTGATCTTCAGCAACAGTTGGGATTAATTCCTCAGGAGGAATTTGATCTACTGTTGGTGGAACAACAACAGCTTCAGCAATGTCTTCATCACTGTCTGATTCAGTGATATGAAGAGTTGAAAGATGGAGGATTTCTTGAGTGACATCTTTGGAAGATTCTTGTACCTATAATGAACTTGAGGAAAGGGAAGTTTCCTTCTCCTTGTAAAACATTTGGGATTCATCAAATGACACATGAACAGACTCTTCAATTTTAGAAGATGATTTATTAAATACCCTATAAGCTTTGCTTACTTGGGAATATCCTAGAAAAATTTCCATTGAAGCCTTTGCTTCAAACTTTCTAAGATATTCTTCATTGTTATTATGAATATAAACTACACAGCCAAAAACTCTAAAATAATTTATTTTAGGTTTCTTTCCTTTAAGTAACTCATAAGGAGTTTTACACTTAAGCTTGTGTATCAGACTTCTATTCAGGACATAGTTGGCTGTACTAACAGCTTCTGCCCAATAGGAAAGAGGCATATTAGCATCTGCCAACAATGTGCCAGCAGCTTCAATTAGTGTTCGGTTCTTCCTTTCAACCACCCCATTTTGTTGGGGAGTTCTAGGAGCTGAGAAGCTATGTTTGATACCTTCTCTCTCACAGAATTCTTGCATGAGAAGAGAGTCAAACTCAGTACCATGATCACTTTTGATCAAGGCCACATGAGTAGAGTACTCAGTCTGCACACATAATAGAAAGTCTGTAAGGGCTTTGAAGTTATCAGCCTTAGTTCTCAAAAAGAACACCCAAGTGAATCTAGAGAAGTCATCTACAATGACTAGGGTGTAATACTTCCCTCCTAAACTCTGTACATTTATTGGGCCAAATAGGTCCAAATGTAATAAATACAGGATTCTAGGAGAATCACTTTTATTTACTGATTTAAAAGAGTTCTTGGTTTGCTTGCCTAGCTGACAAGCCTTGCATAGGCTCTCCTTCTTGTAGGGGAAAGAAGGTAAACCTCTAACAAGGTTGTGTTTAGATAACCTAGATATGTTCTTGAGGTTAACATGATTAAGCCTTTTATGCCACAAGGTGTTATTATTAGTTACTTCATTAAACAGGCAGATTTCAGAATCAGTTGAATTAAAATCTACTAAATAAATATTACCTTGTCTAATGCCTACCAATACAACACTATTATTTAAAGTAATATTACAAAGAGAGTTAGAGAATGATACCTGGTATCCAGCATCACATAATTGACTTACTGAAATTAGGTTGTGCTTCAGTCCAGTCATATAAGCAACTCTCTTGAATGTAACAGCTCCAATTGTCATCCTGCCATAGCCTTCAGTTTGACCACAGCTTGAATCTCCAAAGATTACCTTTGGGCCAAGCTTTGCCTTGAACTTTGACAGATGTTCTTTATTACCTGTCATATGCTTGGAGCATCCACTATCCAAATACCACTTATTTTGAGTGATAGGATAGGTCTTCACCTGCAAATAAAACAATTTAAACATTGTGGACCCAGGTAACCTTGGGTCCCTTGTTTTTCACATAAGAAAAACTGGAAATAAACGAATAAGCAGGCTGAGGGTGATAACCTAATGGGTAAGATCTCCTAGGTGGGATTCTCCATGCTGATGATGGGTCAATGAACCTTAGGGTTTCTATTCATATTCGGGTTTCTAACGTTCTGGTTTGAATTTTGAAATTCATATTGAAAGCGTCGATCGACGTTCGACGATTGGTACCCAGATCGTCGATCTTCGTTCGATCATTGGGCCTGCGATCGTCGAGCTGCGTTCGACGCCCTTTGTAATTCTTTAAATTTCTGTTTTCTTTTCTCTCTTTTAGCTTTATTTAAAGCTCTGTTTACTTGATTGACTTGCTCAGTATTTTTTATTCCACTAGATGAAATAAAATTCACTGGAGTTGAAAGATGATTTTTAAGAATGATTGGGGGCTCACTAGAAGATGCTCCTAAGCCTAATTTGTTATTGCCTGTCCTAGTGTTAGACATGCTGGTTATTTCAAGCAACTTAAGGCTTCTACCATTTAGAGACTCTTCTAACCTTTTGGATTTAGCTAACTCATTCTTAAGAAATTTAATTTCTTCACTAGAATTAGTGAGATCTTCCTTTAACTTAATGTTTTCAATAGATATGATTTCTGATTCAGCTAGCCTATGTCTAAGTTCTTTAATCTCTTTTTCAGAACTAATTAAATCTAAACATAAAGATTTAAATTCTAATTTAAATTCTGCAGAAGTGAAATCATAAGAAGATAGTACCTCATCTTCTGTTGGCATTTCCTCATCTGAATCTGAAATCTCTGCAGCTGAATGATTGCTGTAGGCATCAATTGCCATTAGGCAAATTTCCTTTGCCTTCTTTTCTTCTTCATCCTCACTGGAGCTTGAGGAAGAGGATTCCTCATCAGAATCGCTCCAGGTTTCAGCAACAAAGCCTCTCTCCTTCTTTTTATTCTTGTAGGAGGATGGCTTGGAGTGCTTCCTATGCTGATCCTTATCTTTTCTCTTTTCTTTATTCTTTTCCTCTGGACAATCTAGAAGGATATGTCCAGGCTTCCTGCAACCATAGCAGATAATTTCTTTAGAAGGGGTGCGATCATACCTTGGCTTTTCTTCATACTTTGAAGACTTCTTTCTGAATTCCTTCCTTCCCATCTTGAGAAACCTTTTGGCAAATAATGCCATCAGTTCCTCATTTGACTGGCTTCCTTCAGAAGTGTCAGCAGCTTTAAGAGCAAGGTTTTGCTCTTTTCTTGTAGGAGTTGGGGTCTTTGCTTCAGCTTCAGCTTCCCTGGACTTCAGCACTTGCTCAAAAGACTTGAGCTTGCCGAGAAGGGCTTCTGTTGAGATTTCATTTGTGCTTCTGGCCTCCTTGATAGGCCAGATCCTCAGATCCCATGTGCTAGGGAAGCACATAAGAATCTTATCATTGACCTCTGTCAATGAGATATCCTTGTCAAGAGTCCTCAGCTCATTGATGATTGAGCTGAGCCTTGTGTACATGGCTTCAACTGATTCAGCATCAGTTTTCTTGAAATTCTCATATTGTGAGATAAGGTTGGACCTCCTGTCCTTCCTTTCATCAGCTGAACCAGCTACAATCTGGTTCAGTGTATCCCACATAGCTTTTGCTGAGGAGAAGTCAGCAACCTTCTGGAATACTTCATCAGACATTGTCTGAGCCAGAATGTTCATTGCCTTGGCATCTGCTATCTTTGCCTTTTTGTACTCATCATTGTAGTCTGGAGGAGGCACTGCACTCATATCGGTTGATGATGAGGCAGTGGCAGCAGTAGGTGCTCTTGGTGGTCCTGACAAAATAGAAGCAAAAATATTTTCATCAATAGAATTCATATATAATTTGATCCTTGCCTTCCAGATGCCAAACTTAGCTAAGTTGCATGCTGGAGGTCTGGTGCTAGAATAATCCTTGGACTGGGCCATGATAGTGAAAGTGAATATCTATAAACTTTGGTATCTATCAGGATCTTGTGACTTAGGTGTTAGCCTATTCAGTCAGTCAACCTCCCTCTGATACCAATTGAAAGAGAAGGGATAGATACTACTCTAGAGGGGGGGTGAATAGAGTAATCAAAAATTGCACTAGCAAAGTTGACTTTCTACTCAACTCCCTTGGAGTTAAATGCGGAATGAAAGTTATAGATATTTAAGATTAAACCTTAGAGCCTAACATAAGTGTTGTGCACAAACTAAGGCTAACTGTAATTACAGTTTAGCTTTGGATACTATCCAACAACTAGCAAACCTAGTTAAGATCTAATCACAGCCACAATGCAAGTAATTAAACAAGGCAATCCAGACGACACAAGGAATTTATAGTGGTTCCCCAAACAACTTGGGTACGTCCACTCTTCTACCAACAAGGTAGGAATCCACTCAAGTTTTTGATCAGGTGCCCTGCCACCAACAAGATCTGCTTCAGGTAGATCAAGAAACCCTTTAGACTTTTGATCAGGTGTCTAAAAACCAAACACAGGTTTTTGATCAGGTGCCCTGTCACCAAGGGATACTTTTGAAGGGAGTAATAACCCTGTACAGGAGGGGGAAAAGGAGGTTAAGGTGTCTTCTCTATTTTACAATAGATTAGAGAAGCACAATAACTTGCACTGAGCTAGACAGCTCTAAAAGAATCAAGGCTCCCCCTGGCTCAAAGAACGTCCAGGTGAAGTCTTGCTTCAGTGCAGAAACACTTCAGTAAATACTGAAGGAAGAACTACAAGAAGATATAAAATAAGAAATTAGAATCTTCTAGCAGCTATCTTCTTCTTCTTCTTCAAAAGATCTCTGAGTCAGAACTTCCTGGAACAGGAGAACTCAGGTTGAAGAAGAGCAGAAGAGCTAAACACTTCTCAGTTAATTGAAGATTGCTGAGAGCAGTTAAACTTATTCTTGCTGTAAGCTTGCTGAATGAATATTTTGCTACGAGTACTAGTTGATTTCTTCTTCAAAGAAGTCTTTATATATCAGCAGCAGCAATGGCTCTAATTGAGTTTGAATCTTGTCTTTTTCTGAACTCTGCAATCTGGGCTGCAAAAAGCATAAAGCAAAACACAAATACTGCAGGCAGATATCCTATAAAAGGATAAGGCTTTCTAAGAAGCTGCAAATACTTCTGATGAAATAATATAAGAGAAAGTCACATCAAAAAGATCTCTTTACGGCCAAGGAAGACTTTTTGAGTCTAATGGCTATAAAGGACAGCCTGGCAGATATCATATCTCAGCTACAAGACAAACAACTTTGTCAGAAAAGATTAGCTCATGCATATAGAATAGAACTGATATTGCATGGAAATAATGTCACAAATTATTCAGATAATCTTTTATAAAATATGCCAAAATAAGTATGAATTTAGTCACATCACAGAAGACGACAAAACTAAATAAGAGCATACAGCAAAACGTTGAACGACCTTCGGAGATTGTCGACCGGCGCACGGAGATCGTCGACCTATCGGGCAGATAGTCGAACGATCCAGATAGTCGAACTATCAAAGAAGATAGTCGAACTACCTCGGCAGATAGTCGACCTATCAGAACAGATAGTCGAGCTATCAGATAGTCGATCTATCCGGACAGATAGTCGAACTACCAAACAAAAACAGATAGTCGACCTATCAAGCAGATAGTCGACCTATCATAGAAGACAGATAGTCGACCTATCAACAGATAGTTGACCTATCAAGGCGGACAGATAGTCGACCTATTAACAGATAGTCGAGCTATCAGATAGTTGAACTATCAGGACAGATAGTCGAACTATCAAAGCAAGCAGATAGTCGACCTATCAATAGATAGTCGAACTATCAACGCAGACAGAACGTCGACCAACTGATAGAAGATCGTCGATCAGCCGATAGACGATAGTCGAGCGACGTTTGACTATAGTCGAACGAAAAACTACTTAACCAAATATTCATTTGGAAAAGCAATTCTACACAACTAGAGAATCTAACCTATCAACTAACCTTTGACCATAGATAAATCTGGGGTCAAGAGACAGAAAAAAAGGACTGAACTCAAATCAAAACCTAGGGTTCCAACAGACTACTCAAGATACACTTGGGTGTATTTCTTGAAGGAGAAGTCTGAAGCCTTCCGATTGTTTGTGGAGTTCAAGGAGCTGGTGGAGGGAAGGCTTAACCTGAAGATCAAAAAGCTTAGAACTGATAACGGCGGAGAGTTTGTCTCCTCCGAGTTTTCTAACTTTTGCAGGAAGCATGGAATCTAGAGGGAGCTCACTTGTGCTCATACTCCACAACAAAATGAAGTAGCGGAGCGGAAGATCCGTCATCTGGCGGAGACTTGCAAATGTTGGCTTCATGCCAAGAGTATTCCAAGGTCTTTCTGGGAGGAGGGAATGTCTTGTGCTGCCTATGTCATCAATCGGATGCCTCTGAGTCCAATCAACATGAAGTCTCCCTTCGAGATGTTGCTGAAGGAGAAGCCTAGTGTGGAACACCTTCGGGTGTTTGGATCAACTTGCTATGTGCATATCCCTGATGCGCTAAGGACTAAGCTTGATGCAAAGGCAAGGAAGCTTGTCTTTGTTGGCTATGATGAGCAGAAGAAGGGATGGAGATGCATGGATCCGGTGACGAAGAAGTTCGTGGTGTCAAGAGACGTTGTCTTTGACGAACTGACGTCATATGGAGGAAGCTCGGTTGAGCTGCCAGAGAGCAAGGTTAATGAAGGTCAGGAGGTGGCTGAGGTAGCTGATCAAGTGGAGCTGGCTGTGTCACCAGCAGCTCCAGTTGCTTCAAGTTCTGGAGGAGAAGCTTCTGGGTCAGGAAGCAGGGGGAGCATTGCTCCAAGCTTGCCAGAGAGCAGAGGTGATTAGCAAGGAGCAGCCTCTTCGGAGGTCAAAGAGGGTTATCAAGCCTCCAGCTCACTACTGCGAAGGAAACACTGTGAGCTATGTCTCATGCTTCTTTGCATGTCCTCTGGATGAGCGAGAGCCTGCTAGCTTCAATGAGGCCACTGGTGTCAAGGAGTGGGAAGATGCCATGAGAGAGGAGATGGATGCTCTCAAGAAGAATGAAACTTGGGATCTTGTTCCCAAAGTTGATGGCATTACTCCGGTGACATGCAAGTGGGTGTTTAAGTTGAAGAAGAAGGCAGATGGGAGTATTGAGAGATTCAAGGCTCGCCTGGTGGATCGGGGGTTCTCTCAACAGTATGGAGAAGACTATGAGGAGACGTTCAGCCCTGTTGCGAAGATGACTTCAGTTCGGATGGTGATTGCATTGGCTGCTTGCCAAGGATGGAGGATGTGACAGCTTGATGTAAAGAATGCTTTTCTTTACAGAGAGATTGACAAAGACATCTTTATAGATCAGCCACTTGGTTTCGTTTCTGAAGTTCATCCTGATTACGTCTGCAAGCTCAGGAAGGCTCTCTACGGGTTGAAGCAAGCTCCTAGAGCTTGGTATGGGAAGATAGCAGAATATCTGCAATTCTGTGGATACCTTGCTTCAAACTAGGACTCTAGCTTGTTCATCAAGAAGAAGGGGGAGCTTTCTGTCTTGCTCCTGCTGTATATTGATGATATGATCATCACAGGGAATTCTGAGGAGGAGGTTGCTAGGCTCAGAGCTGAGCTAGCCATTCGCTTCGAGATGAAATACCTGGGAGAGCTTCATCACTTTCTTGGTCTCGAAGTGGAGAGGAAGGAGAGCGGGATCCTTATCTGCCAGAAGGGATATGTTGAGCGCATAGTGAACCGGTTTGGCTTGATTGAAGGAAAGACTTGCTCTACTCCTATGGATCAAGGGCTAAAGCTTCGACGAGATGAAGGAAGGGTTCTTCCTGATCCTTTGGTGTTCAGGGCCCTTATTGGGAGCTTGATCTACCTGATGATTACTAGACCAGATATAGCTTATGCTGTTGGTCGAGTAAGTCGGTTTATGGCAGAGCCAAGGAAGTCTCATCTTGTAGCGGCAAAGAACATTCCGAAGTATGTCAAGGCAACTTCTGACATGGGACATCTTTACAGAATGGATGTGAGTTTCTCTCTGCTAGGTTACACGGATGCTGACTATGGTGGTGATTCGGATGATCGAAGGTCAACTTCTGGTTATGTGTTCACTTGTGGATCAGCGGGCATTTCGTGGTGTAGCAAGAAGCAGGACTTGGTATCTGTCTCTACTACGGAAGCTGAGTACAAGGCGTCTGCCTTGGCAGCTCGGGAAGCCATTTAGCTAAGGCGGCTAGTAGATGATGTTCATGAGGAAGTGCAAGGCCCTACTTTGCTCCGAGGGGATAATGAGAGTGCTCTCAAGCTGGTGAACAATCCAGTTTGTCATGCCAGGACTAAGCATATTGAGATCGATCACCACTTCATAAGGGAGAAGGTGTTAGAAGGATCTCTTGTGGTTGGTCATGTTCGGAGTGAAGATAACCTTGCTGACATCTTCACCAAGTCGCTGTCAAAGGGGCCTTTTCAGCGGCTTCGAGGTCTGCTTGGTTTGATCACCACTTCTCACTTCAAGGGGGAGTGTTGAAATTGGTGAAGTGAATATGGGGGTGATCGGCAGTCCGGGCGACCTGGGCGGACTGACCGCGCGGACTGGCTCTTGTCCGGCGGGTAGTTGGGTGGCGACCTGGGTAGCAAGCTGCGGGCCGGCTTTGCGGACTGCGCGGACTGGTCGTGTCTGGCAGTGGGTTAGAGCTCTGCAAGGAAGTGTGCGCGGGCTGCGCGGTCTGGGCTTGGAGCTGGCGGACTGGACTTTGTATCCGCCGAGCTCGCGCCTTCTTGTCTTGCGCTTGTGGGGTTGGTTTCCGCAGTTTTCGCTGTGATTGGGCTTGTGCCAGTGGTCGCGGACTGCGCGAGATGAATTCGGTTTCCGCAGTATCCGCTGTGACCGGGCGGGTTGCCTGTGGATGCGGTCTGGTGCTTGCGGGTTGGCGGGTTGGTTGACCTTTATCGAGCGGACTCGGCGAGTTGGCATTGCTAGTTGCGACCAAGGGGCGGTGTCTCTATCTCATAGGGTGGTGACCGCACTCCTCACCCGGCCTATAAATAGGACCCCCCGGCACCTCATTTGGTAGCAGAGTGAACAGTAAGTTGGGCTTGAGTGTTGGCTGCGGACTCGATTTTTTGTATCCGCGCGGGCTATTTGCTTAACCGGTTTCTGTGTGCAGGTGGCGCGGCTAGCAGTGTCAAACTAGGAGTTTGGTTCTGACTGCTAGAGTTAGCGGGCTGCATTGGCGGTTACCAGCATCAGCTTTATCTCAAGTTTCTTCTCTGTCCGCGCGACCTCGCGGTCTCGGCGGATAGGCGGCTTGTTCCTCTGTTCAGCAGCAGTTAGGCGAATAACGGGTTGTCCGCGCGACCTCGCGGTCTTCGCGGACTCCTTGTTGTTGTTCGGCTTCAGTAGTTTGGCGGGGTGTGAACTGTGCGAGCTCGGCGGTTTCGGCGATCTCGGCGGTTTCGGCGGTCTCAGTGTTCTATCCGCCCGGCTTGTTTTTCTGCTTTTTCATACTGGCAAAATCATGTCTCGCCACGTATGCCTCGCCTTATAAAGAAGTTGAATAAAATTTTGATCTGCTTGCTTCTGTCTGTGTGTTTGGTTATCTAAGTTGCTTCCAACTTTCCGCGGTTCAAGTTGTGATCTGGGTAGTGCCGAAGATATTAATTTGGTGTTTGGGCTACCTTGTTGATCAACTTGAGAAAATTCAACAGGGGTTGGACCAGCCTCGGGTTAGCTTTGGCCTGAGGACCAGGAGAGCTCTCGCCGGAGGAGCTCCCGCCTATGAGCAGCGAGGTCCAGCCCGTGACCAGAAGCGGGCGATAAGGTGTCGAGTGGTCTCAATGTCGCGCTGAGTGAGCTCCACTCACTCAACACCGTGGTCAGCAGCAAGGGTCGGCAGCAAGGGCGTTAGGTGAGCTCCACTCAGTCAACGTCGCATCCGGCAGTGACAGCGTCAAGGTTAGAGGAGCTCTCGCCTAGAGAGGGGCGAGAGCGTTCACCCTCGGTCAGCCAGGACCCGCTCTCGGCAGAGTCGGCGAGAAGGCAGGGGGTGGCTCAGCCTGGGACTTTTGACACTCCCTTTTAGCTCTCGCCAAATGAAGGCGAGAGGGTTCCCGGCATATAGTTCTCGTCGAGTGGGGCCCAGGGTTTAGGGTAAGATTTCTTAATTGCCCTCGAGTAAAATTACCCTTAAACCCCCAGGGGCTGCTTTTAGTACTTTACAAACAGCGGGATTTGGCTATTAGCAGACCAGCCAGGGGTATTTCAGTAACTTCAGGTCAGCAAAAGGTTATAAATAGACCCATAAGGGCTCCTTAGAAAGCGGACTCTCATTTTTCTCTGAATCTCTGGTGCTTTCTGAGGAGCTCCCAGCCCAGCTTTTGGCTTTGGAGGGGAAGCTCTCAGAGATCTTCCGGGTGTGAGGTGGGACCTCCCAGCGGAGGCTTTGGGTCAGTCTTAGGTCGTTAACTACTAGTCGAGGGGCAGGGCTTGAGAGAAGTAGGTATTGGCTACACCCCTGTTTTGAACATTCGTTGAGGTCAATTTTGGCTCCAATAGTTCTGGTGCGGTGAGTGTGAAAGGCAGCCGGTACAAGAAAGCCTTGAGTTGGGTCCCATGACTGGGGGTGATGGTGAAGCGTCTGGCTCATGGGGTATCCCCACCCCGGGGGAGGAAGCGACAAGGAAGATGTTGGAAGACTTTAGGCGAGAGGTCCTACAGACCATCAACCTGGCCTTGTCGGCAAGGAGTGAGTGGGAGATGCCTCAGGTTTCGGTGGAGGCGGTCCCACTTCTTGGCGAGAATGCCCCTGGGCAGCGCCCCGGAAAGGAGGTCCCGATAGAAGTTGGCGAGAGAGACGTGGCCGCGCGGGAACTCTTCCCAGGCCAGCGCCACGGAAAGGAGGTTCCGGCAGAAGTTGGCGAGAGGGAGGCGACGGTGCGAGACATCTTCCCTGGGCACAGTACCGCGGATCGGGCAAGCCATCCGAGGCCTCGAGACGTGCCCTCTCGCCAAGCGGGAGGTGAGAGTCCCTTCTGCGAGCTTATCATCTCGGCTCCGGTGCCGGAAGGGTTCCGCGAGCCTGATATGTCTTACTACTCAGGGAAGGATGATCCGGTGCAGCACGTTCAATGGTTCGAGGATGTAGTCTCGATCCGGCAGATGACTGATGCATTCAAGTGTCGGCTGTTTGCCATCACGTTGAAGGAAAAGGCCTGAGCCTGGTTCCACCAGTTGCCGGCGAGTTCCATATACAGCTTTGAAGATCTGCGCAGGGGGTTTCTGTTGAGATTCTCAACGTCGAAGAAGTAGAAGAAGGAGGCGGAGTGCCTGTTTGCGGTAAGGCAGAAGCAGGACGAGATGCTGGGTCATTACGTCGACCGGTTTCAGGAAGAGATCCTCCTAGTCCAGGAAGTCCCGGGGTATGCATTGATGCTCGCTTTTACCCTAGGGCTGAGACCATGTTTCTTTAGCATGGAGCTGAAGAGAGTTCCCCCTCTATCGTTTGAAGAGCTAATGGAGAGGGCGGCAAAAGAGATCGATTTCAAAAGAGACAACCCGGCTTTCGCTAAGAAGTTGGCTCGGTTGGCGGAGGATGATTTGAAGGAAACAGCGTCAGGGAAGCAGAGGGAGCAGAGGGAGTCGAGGGAGGAAAGGAGAAGAGAATAACCCCAGAGGCAGGGACAGAACTAAGGTTGGGGGGCTCGGGAGCCACACAACCAGTTAGGTTGGAGGCCTCAGGAGGGTTGCCCCCAGGGTCAAGGAGGAGGTTTGCAGGGAAGAGATAACCTTCGGGAGCCGAGGAGGTTCGATCAGCAGGCATGGAGGCAGGGACCAAGAGACCACGTCCCACCGCCGCAGGAAGCGATGGAAGTTGGTAGAGGAAGAAGAGGAAGAGGAGGAAGAAGAGGAGTTCGAGGGGATGTAAGAAGAGGAGGAGAAGGAAGAGGAGGCAGGGTGGTGTTGCCCTTCTACGATCTCCACTAGGAGGAGGGTCACGCGACGGCCACCTGCCCGGAGTTCCTGGAGATGCGGGAAGCCAGAGGAATGGGGAGACAGGATCCGCCGGTAAGGATCGTGGAAGTGCAGCAGGGAGGGGAGGAAGATAGATGTGAGGACCGGGTAGACGTGGGGATGCGAGGAGGGATCAGAGTGATCCACGGAGGGGTAGGGATTGAGGCAACCCGCAAGGGAAGCTTGCAGACCATGTTCCGCAGAGGGGTCGCCTCGACCTCCTTAGCTCCCCCTCCAGAAGAAAAAAAATCATCTTTTCATCCGCGGATATGTCGGACTACGAGGACCCTTTCTGCGAAGCTCTGGTGATCCAGACAGCAATGGAGAACTTTACGGTCTCCATGATACTGGTGGACAATGGGAGCTCGGTGAACGTCATCTTCAAGAGAGCCTTCGATGAGATGAAGGTTGAGGGGAAGAGGGTCCTAGCCTCAGATGGACCGTTGTTCGGGTTTTCTGGAGAGAGGAAAGAAGTAGAGGGAGGAGTAGGACTGCATGTAAAGCTGGGGGGGTGTCATGGAATTGTAGGTTCATGATAGTGGATGCCCCAAGTAGTTACAATGCCATCTTTGGGCGTACCCTCATCAGCGCCTTTTGATGCGCCCCCTCCTCATTTCATCAATGTCTCAAGTTCAATAACGGAGGGGTACAGGTCAGTATCAGGGGGATCCAAAGGTGGCAAGATAATGCTACGTGACGGCAGTTAACACTGTGTCTTGGATAGCGGAGGCAGAAGAGCTGGAGAGGGAGCTAGCAGAGCAAGAGGAGGTGAGTCCAGAGGTAGAGGAGCAAGTGGTAAGAGAAGCCAAGAAGGAGGCTCGGAGGGGGGAGGAAGTCGAGCCGCAGTAGGAGGAGAGCCTGGAGGAGGCGATGGAGGTAGAGGAGAAGCTAGCCACTGGAATCGAACAAGAGGGTCTGGAGGAAGTGATGGATGAAGAGGAGGGCCAAGTGGCGAGAGTTGAGCAGGAGGCCCCGAGGGGTGTGGAGATTCATCAGCTCTAAGAGGAGAAGCCAGAGGAGGCAATGGAGGCTGAAGGAGGGGAGGAGTTGGAGTTCGAGGAAGAAGCAAGGGACGGCTGGGAGCAATCGTGGTTGGAGCCGACCGAAGAAGTGGTGGAGATGGAGGTCTCCACCAGAGCAGGGCAGGTGCATAGGGTGCGGATAAGTAGGGGCCTAAGTATCGAGGACCAGGAGAAGATGAGAGCTTGCATCCAGAACAATGTCGACATCTTCGCCTAGAGCGCAGCGGACATGCCGGGCATTGACGCGGATGTGGCTTGTCATCGCCTGAACCTGGACCCCCGGACTCGCCCCATACGCCAAAAGATGAGGACCATCGCCACCAAGCTGGAGGAGCCCATCCGTGAGGAGGTCAGAAAGCTCTTGGAGGCAGGCTTCATCTCGGAGGTCCAGTACCCAGGCTGGATCTCCAACGTGGTAATGGTTAAGAAAGGGGGAGGGAAGTGACGCATGTGTATTGACTTCTTTTTATTAAATAAATCGTGCCCCAAGGATTGCTACCCTCTGCCTCGAATCAACGCGCTGGTTGACTCAGCCGTCGGTTTTTCTGTTATGAGTTTTCTTGATGCTTTTTTAGGTTATCACCAGATTCGCATGCACCCCCCCCCCCTCGACATCAAAGACGTCTCCTTCATCACTAAGGAAGGGTTCTTCAGCTACAAGATGATGCCCTTTGGGCTGAAAAATGTAGGAGCCACATACCAGCACATGATGGATCGAGTCTTCCAGGGACAGAGAGGGAGAAACTTGGAAGTCTATGTCGATGACCTAATGGTGAAAAGCAAGTGCGTGAGCTCACACCTGCGGGACCTCGAAGAGACCTTTGCCACCCTCCGAAGTTCAAGATGAGGCTGAATCTCTTGAAGTGTGTCTTCGGGGCCAGCCGCGGGAAGTTCCTGGGACATCTTTTGACTCTGATAGGGGTGGAGCCTAACCCGGATAAGGTAAAGGTCATCCTAGACCTGGAATCACGTCGCAATGCCAAGGAGGTCCAACGCTTGGCAGTCAAGCTGGCTGGTCTAAGCAGATTCCTTTCTCGGTCTGGAGACAAATGTTCATCGTTCTTCAAGGTGTTGAGGGGTAACCAGAGGTTTGAGTGGACAACCGAGTGTGAGGAAGCCTTCCAAGGGCTGAAGAGACAGCTCTCCCAGGCTCCCCTACTGCAAAGCCCAAAAGAAGGAGAGGACCTAGCCCTGTATCTCGGGGTGGGAGTGGAAGCCGTGAGCTCTGTTCTATTCAAAAAGGAGGGTAAGAAGCAATTACCCATCTACTACGTAAGCCGGGTATTGAGGAATGCGGAGCTTCGTTACCCCATCCTCGAAAAGTTAGCGTATACTCTGATCGTTTCGGCAAGGAAGCTTCGGCCATATTTCCAAGCGCACACGATTAGGGTGGTAACCGACCATCCTCTTCGCAAGATCTTTGAAGGGGTGGAGCACTCGGGGAGGCTGGCCAAGTGGTCCATTGAGATAAGCGAGTTCAACATCTCTTTTGTCCCAAGGCTCTCCATTAAGGCGCAAGCAGTGGCGGACTTCCTGGCAGACTATGTTGTTGAGGTTGGGGAAAAGGAGCCGCGACAGCAGGGGGCGTGGAAGGTGATGGTTGATGGGGCCTCGGGGAAGCATTCCATGGGGGGAGGAGTGGTGTTGGTAAGCCCCCAGGGGGTAGCTGTAGAACAGGCGGTGGCCTATCACTTTCCGGTGACCAATAATCAGCCAGAGTACAAAGCTGTGATAGCTGGTCTTCGTTTGGCAAAGGAGCTTGAGATTTAGGATGTGGAGGTCTCCACGGACTCGATAGTGGTGGCATCGCAGATTCGAGGAGAGTTTGAAGCTCGGGAACCTACCCTCATAAAGTACCTATCCAAGGTAAGAGCAATCATCGGAGGCTTCCGATCATTCTCAATCCAGCACGTCCCTCGGGAGGAGAGTGTGGTTGCCGACCGATTGGCAAAGTTCGGACCTCGGGGAGGAGGGACCCTAACCGAACTGTTCCGACCAGCGATCGAAGGGGAGCTGATGGAGATAGGCCGGCGACCCTCGTGGGTGGACCCACTAGTAACCTTCCTATCAACCGGCAAACTGACGGAAGAAGTAAAAGATGTAAGGAGTTTCAGGCGTAAGGCAGCTCACTACCTGATGTTGGAAGGAGGGTTACATCGTAAGATGTCGTCGGGACTCCTAGCCAGGTGCGTGACCGAGGAAGAAGTCTCGAAGATACTTGGGAGATACACTCGGGTGAGTGCGGCAGTCACTCGGGGGGAAGGACTTTAGTGGCAAGGGTGGTCAGGCAGGGATACTTCTGGTAGACCTTGAGGAAGGATGCAACAGAATTCGCAAGGAAATGTAAAAAGTGCTAGTTGTACGCCCCCTCTAGCTCTTGCCCTCTCAAAGACTAAGGAGCATAACGTCACCATGGCCTTTCTCCATTTGGGGAATGGACTTGGTCGGACCTTTTCCTCCGGCTAGTGGGCAGAGGAGGTTTCTACTGGTCATGGTCGATTACTTCTCAAAATGGTTGGAGGTCAAGGCCTTAGCTAAAATCACCTCACAAGTTATAAGGAACTTCGTCTGGGGGTAGATCATATGCAGGCACGGGCTGCCTCAAGCAATAGTAACAGACAACGGTCCTCAGTTCGCCAGTGAAGAGTTCATCAGCTTCTGCGCCCAACTGGGGGTAGATCTCAGATTTTCCTCTGTCCACCACCCCCAGAGCAACGGTCAGGTGGAAGCAGCAAATAAAATTATTGTGAACCTGCTCAAGAAAAAAGTGGAGAACCTGACGGAAAATTGGGTGGAATAGCTCCCATCGGTTCTATGGCCCTTGAGAACGACTCCGAACACAGCCACCGGCGAGACCCCCTTCAAGCTCTCTTACGGGTACGAGGTGGTCCTGCAAGTGGAATTCGAAGTTCGGTCCCCTCGGGTCGCAGCGGTAAGGGAAGGAGACGAGACTTGGAGGTTGGAAAATGAGGAAGGGTTGCACCTCTCGCTGGACATGATGGAAGAAGCACGGGATATCGCAACCATCAGGCAAGAAGAGATCAAGCGACGCATGGCAAAATACTTCGACAAGTATGTCAGGATCAGGCAGTTCGTCGAAAGGGATCTGGTATTGAAGAAAGTTGATGTGGCGGGAAGGTCAGCCCCCGTGGGCAAGCTCAAACCGAACTGGGAAGGGCCTTACATAATAAAAGAGGTCCTTCAAATGGGAAGCTACTACCTCCAGGATGTGGAAGGGAGGACCTTGAGCCACACTTGGAGCGGTGATGATCTAAGGCGCTTCTACCCGTGAGGGGGAGGAGGTGGTTGTAATTTTGTCTCTAAATATTATCATGTTATCATGTGTTACCATAATACATCCCATTCTTTGATCCGCTGTCAACTCTTTCTAAAGGTTAGGATGAGAACAGGTTTTGGTTTTGAGATCTTCATCGACATCCCGAGCTCGGCTCGGCCCCAGGTAGACCCGCTGCGCGGGCTCTCATCTAGCTGGCAGGTCCGAAGGTTCGCCTGTGGGGGAGAGGTTTTGGTTTGGAAATCTTCATCGACACCCCGAGCTCGGCTAGGCCCCAGGTAGACCCACTGCGCAGGCTCTCATCTAGCTGGCAGGTCTGAAAGCTCGTCTGTGGGGGAGAGGTTTTGGTTTTGAGATCTTCATCGACACCCCGAGCTCGGCTCGACCCCAGGTAGACCTGCTGCGCAGGCTCTCATCTAGCTGGCAGGTCCGAAGGCTCGCCTGTGGAGGAGAGGTTTTGGTTTGGAAATCTTCATCAACACCCCGAGTTCGGCTCGGCCCCAGGTAGACCCGCTGTGCAGGCTCTCATCTAGCTGGCAGGTCCGAAGGCTCGTCTGTGGGGGAGAGGTTTTTGTTTTGAGATCTTCATCGACACCCCGAGCTCGGCTCAGCCCCAGGTAGACCCGCTGCACAGGCTCTCATCTAACTGGCAGGTCCGAAGGCTCGTCTGTGGGGGAGAGGTTTTGGTTTAGACATCTTCATCGACACTCCCGAGCTCGGCTCGGCCCCAGGTAGACCCGCTGCGCAGGCTCTCATCTAGCTGGCAGGTCTGAAGGCTCGCTTGTGGGGGAGAGGTTGTAACGCCCCAGGTTTTCGTAAATTATTTTATCATGTCGGTGACGTCATTTTGACATAAGGCCGTTACGTTTCCGTGAGGTGACGGCGCGTCGCTGTTAGCGCATCTTGAGTCCGTTAGGTTTGACCGGCCAAATTTTGGGATTTGCGCCGGAAGTGAAAAATTTTACGTTAGGAAATTAGACTGGATAATTTTAGACTTGCTCGTCAAATTTCGTCGCGTTCCGAGCATTTTTGGAGCCTCGGCGCGCGATTGAAGTTTTGTATGTTTTCACGTACGCCGTTAACTTTAGAAACTTTTATCTCGAAAACGGTGCGTCGGAATTCGATTTCGACTTCGCCGTTGGATTCGTAGCGTCGTCATTCGCCTACGGTGCGAATTTCGTTCGATTCGGCGCGCGTTTGGCCCTCCGTAACGATATAATGTTATATCATTATTATTAATAATTACTTTTAATATAAATATTATTATTATATATATATAAAGAATATAAAAAAATGAAAAAGGGGGGAGAGGGAATCCACCGAATCAGCCCCTTTCTTCCCCCGAACCAGCCCCCCCCCCCCCCCCCCTGTGCGAGAGAAAAACGAGGGCGGAAACCTCTCGTTCGCGATTCTTCCGGCGGCCGCCACCGCCGATCCGGTGGACGGAATCTCGATCCGATCGCGGCGTTGGAAAGCTCTCGGCGAGAGCTTCGAGATCGTGGTAAGTTTCTTCCGTTTCGTCGACCTTTTCGCAATGGATTTTTTCGGCCCTAACCTCATTTCGTCCGTTTTTCGTAGATCTCGCCTCCTCGTGTCTTCTTTTGGACGGATCTATATTGGGGAATTGTTTGGAGACCAAATTCCAAGGCAAGTGGTGTTTCCCTCGTCAATTTCTTCGGTCGTTAATTTCGCTCCTAATTCGTAATATTTCGCGTAAAATTGTTCGTTAGGAAGTCACGATTTTCCGTAGGTTTCGCCGTCTAGAAAAATTACGCGTGTCGGCTCGCGAATAAAATAATTTTCGCGAGCGATCCCGTCGGAAACGTAACGGTTTACGGAAGCGCCGTACTGGTTTACGGACGTGTCGTAGTGGCCGCGACGTTTCGATCGTCTCGTTGTTTTGACGAGTATAATTTGTGCAAAATGTTTAGTCGCACGAATCATTGTCGTACCGTTCCGGTCGACGTGTCGCATTGTCCGTTCAATTCGAACTAATACACGAACCTTAACTAAAGAAACTGAATAGTACGTTATGAATTAAAGAAATTATGATATGGTCTGTGCGCGTGGGGTTTCTCCCACGACACAAATTTATGAAATGAAGAAAGCTTGAAATGGTCTGTGCGCGTTGGGGTTTCTCCCACGGCACAGTGCCTTAGGGCGAAGTCTATGCGCGTGGTGGATTTTCATCCCCGGCATGTTAGCTTAGCTGTAGGACTGTGTGCGTTGGGGTTTCTCCCTCGGCATAGTGCCTTTAGGCTGGGTTTATGCACGTAGTGGACCTACTCCCCCGGCACAACACTCTGTCCCGATGAGCCAATTTGTCTCAATTTAAAATACTGAATAACTAGAATACCGAAAAAAAAGAATAAAGTAGAACTCTGATAGTAGATGTGATAGTTTGAGCAGGCTGTTCTAGCCTAGTTTTCCTGACTTGTTAGATTTTCTGTTTTGATTTCCTATATCATGTTTCTAACTCCTTTTGCAGCTGTTTGTTTTACCTCGCTAGTTTCGAGGTTTGTTAGCTTTCTTTTTACTCTTGCACCGCTTGTAGCTTGCTTTCTGAGGTGTTCTTCTTTTGAATACCCCAGGTCCAGGGCAGGAGCAGAGTTAGCTGACAGAGTAGTGTTGCAGGTGTTGCGGGTTGCCGCCACCGCTTTTAGTTCCACCTCAGGGTGTTGAAGTAGACTTTTGTTAGACTTGATAGATTTTCTATGGGTTCGTGTCAGCTGTTGACGCTCATAGTTTTAGACTTTCTGTGATAGACTACTTGCTAGTTGTGCTGTTTTACTTACTTTTAGCTTAGTACTTGCTCTCTGGGAATGTTTTATGTTAGGATGCATGTTAGGTATTTTAATATAAAATAAAACTGCATTTTTACATGACTCTTTAGCTTGCTTTTCAAGAGATCAAATCAATATTTTAAGGATTATAAAAAAAACAGTTTTCACTACTTATATAAATCTAGAAGTCACATATTCATTGCATCTTGTGCTGAGTTTTATTTTCATATAGGATAATAAATGTATTAATCTAATGTTTTTTCCGCTGTAAAATCTATACTTTTTTTTAAATTCGTGGACTAGTTGATCCACCAGACCGTGGGACACGGTCAGCTCGCCCTAATATAATAATGTTTTAAAAACCAAATTCTGAATCTTTTCATAAAGATAAGTGTTAGGTCAGGGTTGCCTGAACGTCTGCAGTTGTCCCCTACACGGCATGGCATCACGACACGCGTTTTCTCTGGCTCTGACGTATTATTTTATACGGAGAAAATGCGGGTTGTGACAGTTGATATCAGAGGGAGGTTTTGCAAGAGGGGTGGTTGGTTTGACAAGACAGTCGAACAACTTTCCCTTAAGCAAAACCTCCAGCGTTGAGTTTCTTTTCATTGCATACACACACCGATATGTCATCCGTAGATCTTGATGGAAGCATGAACACTACACTCATAGCATAATAAGAAGTATACGAGGCATATTATGTAGTATGGGATGCATAATATGTGTTTGTATATGGATCCACCATAGGTGGTAACATGTAACGGTTATGTAGTATGGGATGCATAACCACCATTACATGGATGCCCATTAGCACATTTTACTTTTTCGTTGCATACAATATTATGTAATATGGGATGCATAATATTGTATGTATACGCCGCTCATAACATGCACTAGGGCCTTTTTAGAATGCATAGCACTTCATACATAACATATCATTGCATAAGCACACATGCCAAGTTAAAGATCTACATGATGACATATGTACACACATGATTTTTTTTAAAAAAAAATTTGATCATTTAAGCATTCATAACATTATCACAAGTGTCAGTGAGAGCATAACATCATTTATTGATTCCCAGAGCAAGGTAATAGCTAGAGCAAGTATCTGTCTATTCCGGTCTGATCTGAGTTAGGATATCTGAGTTTCTAGCTTAGGTGTCTTAAACTAGGTATTTATTGTAGTATGTTTGTTCTGTAGAAATGCCGCCAAAGCGTATTGCGACGAGATCGACTCCCCAGTCTGAGGGCGAGTCTTCCGGTGCTCAGAGTGAAGCAGTGATCGAAGGATTGCGTCAAAGTAATGAGCCCTTGACGAGGCAGATGTTGGACATGCAGTCACATATTCAGTCGTTATTAGCTGTCGCTGTTGGGCGACAGCCTATAGCGCAGGACCCTGTCGTAGAACAAGCTGTTCCTACTCCTTCTGCGTTAGTACCCCCAGTTGTACTGCCTCCAGCGATGAATTTTATTTCTCATTTCCAGCGTTTGGGACCCCCTACCTATGATGGTAAGGCAGACTTCATGGCGTTAGATGATTGGATCATAGCCATCGAAGAGATGTTCTCTTATTCTGGCATCTCCGTCGATCAGAAGGTAATGATCGGGGCTTATCAACTCAAAGGACTTGCGAAGAGTTGGTGGATCAAAGAGAAGGAGAACCTTACAGAAGGATGTACATGGGATTCGTTTAAGAGTATGTTGCGAAAGAAGTTTCTTCCGTCGGTCAAGCAAGACCGTCTGATGAACAATTTTCTGTATCTTAAGCAGAGACAACTTACTGTCAGCGAGTACGAGATCGAATTCAGTAAGCTCAGTCGTTTTGCCCCTGAGCTAGTAGCGTCTGAAGAAAGCAGAGCAAAATGCTTCTTGGGTGGTCTGAGGTTTGACATCCAGCAATTGACAAGTGCGTACAAATCAGAGACCTTCGCAGAAGTGCTGGAAGCTGCCTTGAAGGTTGAGTCGATAGAAAATGCAAAGAATCGAGGAATGATGGTAAGAAAAGATAAGAGAAAGTCTGATGACAGTGGTGGTGCAAGGGCGTCTGGCCCTGTGGTGAAGAAAGATCGAAAAGAAGTATGCAGCTTCTGTGGCAAGCCTGGACACCTGATGGAAAGGTGCTTTAAGAGGCGGGATGCGCAGAAGCAGTCTCAGGTTCACGCGATTCAAGATGCACCGAAAGGAACCCTTGTCTGTACCTACTACCAGAGGAGCGGGCATGATGTGGCTCATTGTCATAAGAAGGCTGGAGCTTGTTTTCTCTGTGGCCAGAAAGGGCACATTAAGGCTAATTGCCCGCAAGTCCAACCTGTATTGCATGCAGTTCCGTTGCAGACTCTACCGCCCCCCCCCCCCCCTATACCCATGGACAAGGGAAAAGGAAAGTTGAATGTGCTGACAAAGGAAGAAGCTCAATCATCGGCTCAAGTGATCTCTGGTTAGTCTCTATCTCAGCTAGTAATCTGTTTTGGTAGTCTTTTAGTTCTTGTATTTTAGTTGTGCGCGCATTGTGTTTAGGTGAATTTAAGGTGAAGGATAAGTGGGCGCGCATTCTGTTCGATTCAGGTGCTACTCACTCCTTTGTAGCGAGGAGTTTTGTAGACCGACATCGATGGGATCTCGACCAGCTTGACACTTCTCTGAATGTCAAATTCCCTTCAGGAGAGTTGGTGATGTCAAGTCAGGGTATCCAAAAATGCCCTATCTTCCTAGGTGGTTTTCTAGCTTTTGCGGATTTGAAGTTGTTAGACTTGGAAGACTTTGACGTGATTTTAGGCATAGATTGGCTGTCCAGCTATGATGCTGTCATTCAGTGCAAGCAAAAGCGCTTGGATTTCAAAGATGACAAAGGCCAACCCATGAGTGTGTATGGTTTATCACGTCAAGAATCTCCAATCATTTCTGCGGTGCGTGCTCGTAAGTTTCTAGAGTCGGGCTGTGATTCTTTTCTTGTCTCTGTTTCTATTTTGGAAATTGCACCTGTTGTGCCTCGGGTTGAGGATGTTTCTATGGTGTGCGAGTTTCCAGATGTCTTTCCAGTTAGTCTTCCAGGACTTCCACCTGAGCGAGAGGTGGAGTTTGTTATAGATCTCGAGCCAGACACTCGCCCTATCGCGAAAGCACCGTACCGCATGGCTCCGCGTGAGTTAGAGGAGCTGCGTTCTCAGTTAGATGAACTGCTTCAGTGTGGCTTTATTAGACCCAGTTCTTCCCCCTGGGGTGCACCAGTACTCTTCGTGAAGAAAAAGGATGGAACATTGAGGCTGTGTATAGATTATAGAGAGCTAAACAAGGTGACCATCAAAAACAGATATCCATTGCCAAGGATAGACGACTTGTTTGATCAGCTTCGGGGTAGTTCCGTATTCTCGAAGATTGACCTTCGTTCGGGCTACCATCAGTTGAGAATCCGTGAGTCAGACGTGCCGCGAACCGCTTTTTGTTCCCGATATGGTCACTTTGAATTTCTGGTGATGTCGTTTGGATTAACAAATGCACCGTCAGCTTTTATGGACATGATGAACAGAGTATTCAAAGATTTTCTGGATAAGTTCGTGGTGGTATTCATTGATGATGTCCTCGTATATTCTAGAAATGCTGAAGAGCACGCCTTGCACTTGCGACTGGTCTTGGCTACTCTGAGAGAGCACAAACTGTATGCGAAGCTTAGCAAGTGTGAGTTCTGGTTGTCTCAAGTGTCATTCCTAAGACATATTATAAGCAAGGACAGTATCGCAGTGGATCCCTCAAAGATAGCTGCAGTCTTGGAATGGAAGAGGCCTACGACGCCTAAGGAGATAAGGAGCTTCTTAGGGTTGGCAGGTTATTACAGAAGATTTGTGGAAGGATTCTCTGTGCTTTCTTCGTCGTTGACTAGACTCACGCAGAAGAACGCGACGTTTGTTTGGAGTGAAGCCTGTGAAGAAGCTTTTCAGGAACTCAAGAGAAGATTGTGTTCTGCTCTAGTTTTGACTTTACCTAGAGAAGGAGTGGAGTATGCTGTTTATGTGGACGCCTCGCGAGTTGGACTCGGTTGTGTGTTGATGCAGGACGGCAAAGTGATTGCGTATGGATCGAGACAATTGAAGATTCATGAAAGAAATTATCCTACGCACGACTTGGAATTTGCGGTCGTCGTTTATGCTTTAAAGTTGTGGAGACATCTCTTATATGGAGTTTCGTGTAAAATCTACACAGACCACAAAAGTTTGAAGTATGTATTCACTCAGAAGGAGTTGAATCTGCGCCAGCGTAGGTGGTTAGAATATGTTGCGGACTACGAAGTCGATATCCTTTATCATCCCGGCAAGGCTAACGTAGTAGCGGACGCCTTGAGCCGAAAGCCCGCACATATCTTTAATCTTTCGGTGCAATCGCTTGCAGAAGAGTTTTTGCTCATGGATATAACTGTAGGGAATGACGTTTCGCCGAGTAGCTTAGAAGTGGAAGGGCCTTCGTGGATCACTCTCACTAGGCTGCATCAGAAAGATGACCCTGATTTGCAGCACCTCCACAGTAGGACTGAGAAAGGGGAATTACCTGACTTTTCAATTGATGACGTGGGTACCCTAAAGTACCGCGGCAGATATTGTATTCCCGCTGTTGAGAACATTCGGGTAATGATATGCAGTGAAGCGCATGGATCAAGTGTTGCTTATCATCCTGGTTCCACGAAAATGTACAGAGATTTGAAGCAGATTGTTTGGTGGTCAGGTATGAAGAATGACATCGCAAGGTTTGTATCTGAATGTTATACCTGCCAGCGTGTAAAAGCTGATCATAGAAGGCCGGGTGGTAAGTTAACGCCTTTAGATATACCGAGTTGGAAATGGGAAAGTATATCCATGGATTTTATAATCGGTTTGCCTAGATCGCCTCGAGGGCATGATGCAGTATGGGTCATTGTGGACAGACTGACCAAGTGTGCCCACTTTATGCCTTTCAAGATTGATTATTCTATGGAAAAGATAGTAGAGCTTTACTTGGACGAAGTTATCAGACTGCATGGTGTGCCTATGAGTATCGTGTCAGATAGAGATTCCCGATTCATGTCTCGTTTCTGGCAGAGCTTGCAAGGAGCTCTAGGTACTGACCTTAGGTATTCTACTGCCTATCATCCTCAGACAAATGGTCAAACAGAAAGAGTTAATCAAATTTTGGAAGACATGATAAGATGTTATATTCTGGACCATGGTGGACCTTGGGATAAACGTCTCGGACTGATGGAATTCGCGTACAATAACAGCTATCAGGAGAGTTTGCAGATGGCAACCTTTGAAGCCTTATATGGTAGGTGTTGTAGAACTCCCCTCTTCTGGGCAGAGGTTGGTGAGAAGCCTTTGCTGGGGCCAGAAGCTTTAGAGGAAATGAGTATTTCAGTGACACATATACGTGAAAAGTTGAAGTTGGCTCAAGAGCGATATGAAAAGTATGCAAATCAGCCTAGAGTTGATCTGGAGTTTGCAGTTGGGGACATGGTGTTTCTGAAGGTCTCTCCGATGCCAGGTGTTAAGAGATTTGGAAGGAACCATAAGCTGGATCCCAGATATGTGGGACCTTTTCTGATTCTGGAGCGCATCGGAGTTTCTACCTATAGACTGGAGTTGCCTGTTTCTTTCCCTGGTGTTCACGACGTGTTTCACGTGAGCCAGTTGCGAAAGTGTATTCGTAGCGATCGTCAAATTCTTAACTTCGTGCCTCAGTTGCAGCCCAATCTTTCTTATGTCGAAGAACCTGTTCGGATTCTGGAATCGCAAGATCGGGTGCTGAGAAGGAAGACAATCCCAATGGTCAAGGTTCTCTGGCGCAATCAGGATGCTAGAAGTGCGACTTGGGAATTGGAATCCTCGATGAGAGAATCTCATCC
Source organism: Platanthera zijinensis (assembly GCA_039513925.1). NCBI lineage: Eukaryota > Viridiplantae > Streptophyta > Magnoliopsida > Asparagales > Orchidaceae > Platanthera > Platanthera zijinensis. The sequence continues at coordinate 68,465,839 of CM077090.1, read as the reverse complement.
TCAGCTTTTCGCCTAGAATTTCTAGGTTAGAAGTCTGTTTGAGAATTCCTTTTCTAACTTGTCTCTCCCTCTGTTCTTTTGGTTTTCGTTCCACGTCTCAAGTTTCAGGACGAAACTTCCTTTTTGGAGGGGTGACTGTAACGCCCCAGGTTTTCGTAAATTATTTTATCATATCGGTGACGTCATTTTGACGTAAGGGCGTTACGTTTCCGCGAGGTGACGGCGCGTCGCTGTTAGCGAGTCTTGAGTCTGTTAGGTTTGATCGGCCAAATTTTGGGATTTGCGCCGGAAGTGGAAAATTTTATGTTAGGAAATTAGACTGGATAATTTTAGACTTGCTCGTTAAATTTCGTCGCGTTCCGAGCATTTTTGGAGCCTCGGCGCGCGATTGAAGTTTTGTATGTTTTCGCGTACGCCGTTAACTTTAGAAATTTTTATCTCGAAAACGGTGCGTCGGAATTCGATTTCGACATCGCCGTTGAATTCGTAGCGTCGGAATTCGCCTACGGTGCGAATTTCGTTCGATTCGGCGCGCGTTTGGCCATCCGTAACGATATAATGTTATATCATTATTATTAATAATTACTTTTAATATAAATATTATTATTATATATATATAAAGAATATAAAAAAAAATTGAAAAAGGGGGGAGAGGGAATCGGTGAGAATGGTAAACCATTCTCACCGAATCAGCCCCCCCCCCCCCCCTTGCCATTCCCGCCGAACCAGCAGCCCCCCCCCCCCCTTTTGTTATATGTATATAATAAAATACTAATTATCATTATTAGTAATAATTATAATATTATTATTATTAATATTATTATTAAGTATATATATATATAAAACCCCTTTTTTCCCGAACCAGCAGCCCCCCCTCCTGTGCGAGAGAAAAACGAGGGCGGAAACCTCTCGTTCGCGAATCTTCCGACGGCCGCCACCGCCGATCCGGTGGACGGAATCTCGATCCGATCGCGGCGTTGGAAAGCTCTCGGCGAGAGCTTCGAGATCGTGGTAAGTTTCTTCCGTTTCGTCGACCTTTTCGCCATGAATTTTTTCGGCCCTAACCTCATTTCGTCCGTTTTTCGTAGATCTCGCCTCCTCGTGTCTTCTTTTGGGCGGATCTACGTTGGGGAGTTGTTTGGAGACCAAATTCCAAGGCAAGTGGTGTTTCCCTCGTCAATTTCTTCGGTCGTTAATTTCGCTCCTAATTCGTAATATTTCGCGTAAAATTGTTCGTTAGGAAGTCACGATTTTCCGTAGGTTTCGCCGTCTAGGAAAATTACGCGTGTCGCCTCGCGAATAAAATAATTTTCGCGAGCGATCCCGTCGGAAACGTAACGGTTTACGGAAGCGCCGTACTGGTTTACGGACGTGTCGTAGTGGCCGCGACGTTTCGATCGTCTCATTGTTTTGACGAGTATAATTTGTGCAAAATGTTTAGTCTCACAAATCATTGTCGTGCCGTTCCGGTCGACGTGTCGCATTGTCCGTTCAATTCGAACTAATACACGAACCTTAACTAAAGAAACTGAATAGTACGTTATGAATTAAAGAAATTATGATATGGTCTGTGCGCGTGGGGTTTCTCCCACGGCACAAATTTATGAAATGAAGAAAGCTTGAAATGGTCTGTGCGCGTTGGGGTTTCTCCCACGGCACAGTGCCTTAGGGCGAAGTCTGTGCGCGTGGTGGATTTTCATCCCCGGCATGTTACCTTAGCTGTAGGACTGTGTGCGTTGGGGTTTCTCCCTCGGCATAGTGCCTTTAGGCTGGGTTTATGCACGTAGTGGACCTACTCCCCCGGCACAACACTCTGTCCCGATGAGCCGATTTGTCTCAATTTAAAATACTGAATAACTAGAATACCGAAGAAAAAGAATAAAGTAGAACTCTGATAGTAAAAGTGATAGTTTGAGCAGGCTGTTCTAGCCTAGTTTTCCTGACTTGTTAGATTTCCTGTTTTGATTCCCTATACCATGTTTCTGACTCCTTTTGCAGCTGTTTGTTTTACCTCGCTCGTTTCGAGGTTTGTTAGCTTTCTTTTTACTCTTGCACCGCTTGTAGCTTGCTTTCTGAGGTGTTCTTCTTTTGAATACCCCAGGTCCAGGGCAGGAGCAGAGTTAGCTGACAGGGTAGTGTTGCAGGTGTTGCGGGTTGCCTCTACCGCTTTTAGTTCCACCTCAGGGTGTTGAGGTAGACTTTTGTTAGACTTGATAGATTTTCTATGGGTTCGTGTCAGCTGTTGACGTCCATAGTTTTAGACTTTCTGTGATAGACTACTTGCTAGTTGTGCTGTTTTACTTACTTTTAGCTTAGTACTTGCTCTCTGAGAATGTTTTATGTTAGGATGCATGTTAGGTATTTTAATATAAAATAAAACTGCATTTTTACATGACTCTTTAGCTTGCTTTTCAAAAGATCAAATCAATATTTTAAGGGTTATAAAAAAACAGTTTTCACTACTTATATAAATCTAGAAGTCACATATTCATTGCATCTTGTGCTGAGTTTTATTTTCATATAGGATAATAAATGTATTAATCTAATGTTTTTTCCGCTGTAAAATCTATACTTTTTTTTTAAATTCGTGGACTAGTTGATCCACCAGACCGTGGGACACGGTCAGCTCGCCCTAATATAATAATGTTTTAAAAACCAAATTCTGAATCTTTTCATAAAGATAAGTGTTAGGTTAGGGTTGGCTGAACGTCTGCAGTTGTCCCCTGCACGACGTGGCATCACGACACGCGTTTTCTCTGGCTCTGACGTATTATTTTATACGGAGAAAATGCGGGTTATGACAGAGGTTTTGGTTTGGAAATCTTCATCGACACCCCGAGCTCGGCTCGGCCCCAGGTAGACCCGCTGCGCGGGCTCTCATCTAGCTGGCAGGTTCGAAGGCTTGCCTGTGGGGGAGAGGTTTTGGTTTGGAAATCTTCATCGATACCCCGAGCTCGGCTCGGCCCCAGGTAGACCCGCTGCGCAGGCTCTCATCTAGCTAGCAGGTCCGAAGGCTCGCCTATGGGGGAGAGGTTTTGGTTTGGAAATCTTCATCGACACCCCGAGCTCGGCTCGGCCCTAGGTAGACCCGCTGCGCAAGCTCTCATCTAGCTGGCAGGTCCGAAGGCTCGCCTGTGGGGGAGAGGTTTTGGTTTTGAGATCTTCATCGACACCCCGAGCTCGGTTCGGCCCCAGGTAAACCCGCTGCGCAGGCTCTTATCTAGCTGGCAGGTCCAAAGGCTCGCCTGTGGGGGAGAGGTTTTGGTTTTGAGATCTTCATCGACACCCCAAGCTCGGCTCGGCCCCAGGTAGACCCGCTGCGCAGGCTCTTATCTTGCTGGCAGGTCCGAAGGCTCGCTTGTGGGGGAGAGGTCTTATGTTTGGAAATCTTCATCGACACCCCGAGCTCGGCTCGGCCCCAGGTAGACCAGCTGCGCAGGCTCTTATCTAGCTGGCAAGTCCGAAGGCTCGCCTGTGGGGGAGAGGTTTTGGTTTTGAGATCTTCATCGACACCCCGAGCTCGGCTCGGCCCCAGGTAGACCCGCCGCGCAGGCTCTCATCTAGCTGGTAGGTCCGAAGGCTTGCCTATGGGGGATAGGTTTAGTGTTTAGAAAAGTTTCGATACGGATGTTCTATGCTAGGCAAAAGACACCCTGAAGACAGACCCAAAGGGGTTTCGGCCAGGAGAGGTCTCGGCCAGGAGATCCTTGCCGAGGGATCTCGCCAAACGAAGTTCCCGGCGGGTCTAGGTAAGGAGACCCGATCATTCGCGCAAGGTAAGGAGGGTCGGTCTTCCCTTAGCCTATGAATAACACTCATCACAAATGGTTCTCGACAGAACGCGGAAGCGATGTGTTTGAGCCTTGAGCTCTCGGCAGATTCTCACCTATCGGCCGCTAAGAGAGACTATCCTAGAGGGGGCCAGGGGCCTCGACGGAAGATCCCTTGAGCAGTATTCGTTATCAACAAAAAAAAAGATGGGTACAAACACTAATAATTTATATATGCAAACATGGTTACAAATAGTTGCGAGAAATCAGAGTGTCTCGCTCATTACAAAATTAGAAGGAGAGAAGGAAACCCCTCGGGACGAAGCGCTATACCCGCTCAAGCTTCCGCTTGAGCTCCCGCTTGAGCTACTATGGGAGCTCCCGCTCGAGCTCTCCCCGGATGTCTCGCTGGCAGACGCGGGGGATCTCGGGGCATCCGGGGGGAGAGTCGGGCATGCATGGGGGCTTCGGGATAGGCTCAAAGAGCAAGGGAACGAGCTGGAAAGCGGTCAGGGTCTCGCCACCCTCGTCCAGGCATCCCACGTCCCGCAGCGTCTTGACCATCAACCTGGCCGTTGCCTGAGCATTGACCTGCAAGAGCTTGTCGATATCATACTCGGAGTAATTCCGGCTCTTCAGCCTTTCGTCGAGCGTGGGAGAAGGCGGGACCGCAACTGCCGTCGTCTCCAGGCGCTTGACTTGGTCCTTCAGCAGGGCGTTCTTGCACTCCACCCCGGTCAGCCGCGCACGGAGCACCATGACCTGCGGAGATTCCTGCATAAAAAGCATGCGATCAGCAGCGAGAACGAGGGTATGGATCTCATAGGCGGGAACGAATGTCAGAAATGGTCTCGCTTACCTCCTCCGCCGGGCGCAGGGACAGCAGGCATTGGGCATCCTCTAGCTCAGTCTTCAGGGCCGCCGCCCGAGCCACCGCTTCCTCTCTCGCCTTGTACATATCAAGGAAGTTCCGGTCAATGGTGATGCTTCGGTGAGCGCACATGTGCGCAAGCTCGAGCCCACGCATCAGAGCCCGGGTGGAATCAAAAGCGAGGAGGCGAGTGGGCAGTTGGTCGTACCGTCCCGCGAACTCCCGACTGTAGAGGCCATAGCCAAGCGTGAAGGCCTCGCCGGTGACCTCGTCACGCTCTGCCCAGCTCGGGATCAGCGTCGAGAGGGATACTCGGTTGGCCTCCGGGTCCCATTGCAGCAAGGGTTTCCCTTCCGCATCAAGGCTTTTCACGCTTAAACCAAAGTTCATGTGCCCCTTCGGCACAGGCTTGGACGGGGGCTGGGCAGAGCTCTCAGCAGCCACTATCTCAGTACCCACCTCGCCACCCGCCTCGATCGCGGCCGGGGGGTTCTCGGCAGGGGCCCCAACACTGCTCCTGGGGACGTCCCTCATCTCGCTGACCGCCGCTAAAATCTCGGCGAAAGACCAGCCCGGCGGGAGAGGTCGGGCGGGCGAAGGCATCTTAGATTTCCCCTTCTCGGTAGCGGACGGTTTCGGCCTCTTCATCTGCTGAGACGAAAAGCCACTGGGTTTCCACTTTTCAGCACCCGACGGCGGAGGCGGAGCTGGCTCGTCCCGGCAAGCGCGGGCCACAGACTTCGCGAGAGCTAACGGATCTCTCGTCGTCAGGCCCTTGGCAGTTTGCGTCTCGGGGAAGGGCTGGCGCAAGGGGATCTCCTGCTCTCTTGTAAAGGCAACAGGTAATACTCAGCATTGAGGTAGGACGTGTGGACACCGAACAAAATAAAAAAGAGGCGAGATCTCACCTTTGCCAGGAGGAACGGGGGGAAGAGAGTCGACGTCCCGCCTAAGGAAGGGGACGTCAAACTCCTTGGTCCCAAAGAATTCGAGGAGCACGCTCTCGCGGGACCCCAGAGATGGCGGCTTGTAAGCGACATCCTCATACTAGATCGGCGCAAGCGAGACGTTCTCGAAGTCACCAGAGACGAAAAAAAATTTCTTGCCCCAGTGATGATGCTTGTTGGCGAGACCGGTTGTTTTAAGCAGCTGCCCGGAGAAGTAGACGACTCCTCCCTTCACGCGGAAGGTAAACAGCTTCCGGAAGATCGAAAGGTTGAACTCTATCCTCTCGGATTGCATGTAGCATATGAACGCTACAAGGATGGCAACCGAATTTGGATTCAGCTGCGCGGGAATGACTCCATAATAGCGGAGGGCGAGGCGCATCTCCGGCCAAAGAGGGAGGCGAAAGCCCACCTCGAAGTGTTCGAGGGGGATCGCGAGCTCGCCCTCTCACCCAGTGTTCACCCTATCGTTATTGCCTGAGTTTCTCGCGGCGAAGCTGGCAGGAACGTACCGGGAGGTAATCAGCTGATACTCATCCAAGGTTAGACGACACGACGGAAATCGGTGCTTCCGGAAAGCTTCCGTGCAATGAGAGCGTCCCTCGTTCTCGCCCGTCATTATGTCTAAAGTATTCGAAGGCGAAATCGCAAGAGAGGAGGCGAGAGGGAGAGACCAGCCAAGAAGAAAGGGAAGGGAGGCGAAAGCAAGATGTTCTCAGCAGAGCGCGAAAGTGAAAAGAAGAAAGGGGGAGGTTCCGGACCAGGGAAATAAATGTAGTGGGTGAATCCACCTATTTATAGGAAGCCATTATAAATGATGATTTTCCCAGAAAGGGCGGCGGAGGTACAACTGTCACGCCTTAGGTCAACGGCGCCTCGGTCCCCCGCCCGAATTGACAGTGACTGATTGACAACCCTAGTTCACGTAAGAATCGCATGGCATGACAGATGCGAAAGCAAAGAACGCTTTTGCTAAGCGAGACCTAAGATTATAGTAGTAACAATAACAATTAACCAATGAAAGCAGTTCACAAGATTGCAAGCAATCCAAGGTTCAAAAAAAAATTAAAAGACATGGTACATGGAGAGAAGGGAAGGCCAGAGGTAAGAAGGGGCGAGATATCAGGAATCAATAAGGCTCCCAGCGCCAGTGTCCTCTCTGTCGCTGTCGGGTTCTCAGAGGCGCCAACGGGTTGAAGTAGGAGGAGTGCACAGTTCACCCTAGATTGATCCAGCGAGCTTGGTCTCGTATCCGCACAAGGAACCTCCCGGGAGAAGATCCCGCAGTAGGGCCGCCCGGCCGCTCCGCCTCGCTTAGGAAGTAATCTCGCTCCAAGGACTCCAGCCTTTGCTCCACCGACCTGTGAAACTCTCTCGCCGCGTAGGCCTGGGCTCGCTCCCGCCGCGCGAGTTTGGAGAGGATGGCCGCGACCCTTTTACCCCGCCTTCTCGCGCTTCCCGCGCCAATCAGGATTCCTTCCATTTCATTAGAGGAGGGGAAGGGGGAGCTGTCACCGTCCTCCTCCCAATCCCCGTCATTGTCCTCATCCTCGTCAGCTCTCGATCGCAGGTTCGGATCTCCTGAGAAGGCAACCTGGTGGTCAGTGCAAGAACAGGGCGAGAGCAGCAACAGTGTGTGGCATACCAGCAGCATGGCGAGAGCCGTCGGCCGGTGGAAGGCGAGAAGGCTCGGGCTCTCCCTCGGCATCCCTCCCAAACAGGAGATGGAGTGGCTTTCCACGACCCGGACGGAAGATCTCGCACGTCGTAACCTCCGCAGGGCCCGACGTCTGGGGAGGGTCGCGCTCCCTCACGGAACGGTTGGCCTCCGACGTCAAGGACGGGTCGGCAGGCGTCTCCCCCGCGGATGGGTGGGGATTGGCTGCTGGATCGTCGCGGGGGGGTGGGGGGGGGGCCTACGTCAGTTCCAGACAAGGTAAGACCCGGGCGGGCGGAAGCAGGCGCTGCGAGAGTCCCATCCAAGGGTTAGAATGACCAAAAGAAAAATGGGCAAGAAAGGAGGGGCTACCTGGAGGTCCCGAACCATCGGCAGGAGCCCCTTCCGGATCCTGTGGCTGATCCTCAGGCGGGCGAGACGTCGATGGGTCCGGGGGCACCGGCGGAAGCCCAACACCACCTTCTAGGACCACCTGTCAAGAAAGGTTCAATGACCAATTCTCAAGTACAGCAGTCCGCTAGTCGGCAAAACATACCCTCTGCAGCAGAAGAGGATCGGCCGCACGGCTTGGGGATGGAGTTGGAAAGGCTCAGTGTTCTCGCGAGGGGTCCTGATGGACCTTCTTCGCCTTCTTCTTCTTCTTCTCTTTCGACGACGGCGGAGGCTCCACAGTGGGTGCCTCTCTCGCCAGCTAAGGAGCCACTAGTGCGCTATTAGCAAGGGCTCGTGCTTGCGCCGCCTTTAGGCGGTCCTGAAGGTTCTGCGAGAGTGGCTTACCAGCTTGTTTGGGGGGCATCACGAGGTCGCGCGAAATCTCAGGAGGGCAACAACGGTCATGGGCAGATTTACGGTCGTCTATCAGTGCGTATATATAACCGCGGCAGGGCCCACCAATAGATTCCCTTTGCAGGAAGTGACACGTGCCCATCGAATATTTAGGGGTTGGACATGTCTTTTCGAGTGCAGAGCTAGCTCCAAAAGAGCGGGGATTGTGTACAACCAATATTCGCTGGGTAGGACCCGGAGGCATCAACGGTCGGGGTTGGACCAGCCTCGGGTTAGCTTGGGCCTGAGGACCAGGAGAGCTCTCGCCGGAGGAGCTCCTGCCTATGAGCAGGAGAGGTCCCGCCCGTGACCAGAAGTGGGCGAGAAGGCGTCGAGTGGTCTCAATGCTGCGCTGAGTGAGCTCCACTCACTCAACGCCGTGGTCAGCAGCAAGGGTCGGCAGCAAGGGCGTTAGGTGAGCTCCACTCACTCAACGTCGCGTCCGGCAGCGACAGCGTCAAGGTTAGAGGAGCTCCCGCCTAGAGAGGGGCGAGAGCGTTCACCCTCGGTCAGCCAGGACCCGCTCTCGGCAGAGTCGGCGAAAAGGCGGGGGGGTGGCTCAGCCTGGGACTTTTGACACTCCCTTTTAGCTCTCGCCAAATGAAGGCGAGAGGGTTCCCGGCATAGAGTTCTCGCCGAGTGGGGCTCAGGGTTCAGGGTAAAATTTCTTAATTGCCCTCGGGTAAAATTACCCTTAAACCCCCAGGGGTTGCTTTTAGTACTTTACAAACAGCGGGATTTGACTATTGGCAGACCAGCCAGGGGTATTTCAGTAACTTTAGGTCAGCAAAAGGTTATAAATAGACCCATAACGGCTCCTTAGAAAGCGGACTCTCATTTTTCTCTAAATCTCTAGTGCTTTCTGAGGAGCTCCCAACCCAGCTTTTGGCTTTGGAGGGGAAGCTCTCAGAGATCTTCCGGATGTGAGGTGGGACCTTCCTGCTGAGGCTTTGGGTCAGTCCTAGGTCGTTAGCTACCAGTCGAGGGGCAGGGCTTGAGAGAAGTAGGTGTTGGCTGCACCCCTGTTTTAAACATTCATTGAGGTCAAATTTGGCTCCAACACGTGGAGCACATGAATTACAAAAAATTAGATATATTTTCGCAGGTGGGCCTGAAGTAGGTTTTATGTGATAGACATGACATGTAGTAGTTTTGCCTCCTAGGAGGAGTTGGTGGAGTCTTGGTCAGAGTTTGGAAGGAGGTGGAGTGGTTGTCCTTTGGAGGTGGAGGTTCTAGATTCCAGGGGTGTGAAAGCAATCATAACAATTAAGGACTTGTAATAATAAACTTGGAGTTCACCAATTGAGGTAGAGGAAGCAATCACAACAAGGAAGGACTTAGGAATGATAAACCTGGAGTTCACCAATGTTGATTATAGCTCTGTTTGGGGGGTGCTTATTTTCACCAGTCAAGCGGTCACGACCGCATGAATCGGACCATAATTAAGGTCCGGTTCATGTGGTCGTGACCGCTTGACCGGTGAAAGCCCTCCCAAACGGAGCCTATGATAGGTTCATTTCCTGCTCCCTTGACTCCTTCAAACATGTCTTCTACAAGTTCCCGAGGCCAAAGTGATGCTTAATTAGAAATTCCAGCTAATAGTCTCAATTCTTTTGAAATGAACTCCTGGTCATACTCTTTGAGATTTGATGAACTGTACCTTTTTATTTTTTTGTTTCTCATCGAGTTCATTTTGTATTCGCTGAAATATTAAAAACTTGTAATTTCTTTATAGTTACGAATGAAAAATATACATACCAGTTTATCGTCATGCATAATGTGATTGGACAGGTTACATCCTATTTCTCACATTTTTGAATAATGTTGTCTAATTTTTTGTATTGTATTTTGATAAAAGAATCACGCATTAAATTTTTTTTAATTAAAAGGATTTGGTAAAATTTGTTAATTATAACTATACAATGCCACATTTCAAATATGTTGCAATAGGTCCACCAAAAAACTATTGTATATTCTAAGAGTTTAGGTAGCAGTTTTTATATAGTATTGCCTAAAAATATGAAAATACATAATTTTTCATAAAATAGACAAAATTACTTAAAATGATTGTACAAATGTCAAAATTAATATTTTGTAAAAAAAAGTTTAGTAAAAAACATTTCTTTAGATGATAAACAAATGTGGTTTATAGGGCGCATCATGCCCATGGCATGTACCCCGCACCTAAAAAAAATTCCAGTAGGAAGATGCGGGCTACTGTACGGCGAAAAATGAGTCTTTTTATATTAGAGGCGATTCAATCCAAGCTCAATAAATAGTAATATGATCAACCATTATGTTGTAATATTATCAAAACCTGATATTTTAACCATTATTATTATGTAAAATTATGGAGGGTAATTTGAACTAAAGATTCATGTTTAATATGTTGTGAATCCACGAAATATGCACAATATTACAAACGTAGAATTAGGATTAAAGCAATCGTCCGACCTTAAATACACTGTTATCTTCTTTAGGATTAAGCATAATTACATGTTGCACCACTCCATCTTTCGAAATTATAAATACCTCCCTTGTAAGTTTATATTTCATAAAATGCACGCATAACCACTCTCTTTCTCCCTCTCTCCCCCTTTTTTCTTTCTCCTCCCTCCCTTCCCCCCTTTTCCCCCCTCATACTAGAGAGGAACCCGGCGCCCCTCAGGGGATGGTGTGGAAGTTTTCGTGGGGGATGTCGACATGTGCTGGCAGCGCCCCCTCCCTTCCACAGTCGACACCGGCGTTGTTTCCTAATGCCATGGCCGCTTGGCCACCGCCGTCTTCGCCTCTTAACATCGCGGTCACAGTCGTCATCGTTTCCCAACTTCAAGGGCGACGCCGCCATCGCCTCTCAACACCAAGGCCGCCGCCGCCGTTGTTTCCCAACTTCACAGCCGCCGTCGTTGTTTTCCAATGCCATGACCGCCGCCGCCATTGCCTCTTAACACTATGGCCTCCGCCGCCGTCATTTCTTAACTTCACGGACGTCGTCGCAGTCGTCTCCCAACACCACAGCCACCGCCTCCGTCGACTCTAAATCCATAAACACCACCATCGTCATCAGCCTCCGCCATCATCGCCGACCTCAGCCACCGCTCGTCGGCCTCCGCCATCGTCGCCGACCTCGTCCACCACATGTCGGCCTCTGCCATCATCGCCAGCCTATTCCTCACCATTTGGCCGACCTCCACCATCCGGCCTTTGCCGCAGGCCGGAGTTTGTCGTCAACCGCCCTCGCCGACCGGATTTTGTTATGAATTCCGTAGTCACACTCCCGCAATCGCCGCCATCGATTACATGGGTAACCACCCGCATGATCTTCCGTAGTGGGGAAAGTGAGTGGCCAAAATTAGAAATGGCCAGCGTTTAATATTAATTAATATAATAATATGCGCGTATTATGTTATGAATTCAGACTACAAATATTAAATTAGGTGGTTACGGTCTGCAGATAGCCGTGTAACCACCATAACTATCTCTGGGGCTTATAAATAGTCTCAGTCCCTCCATTTCTATCTATTCTCTGCCCGGGAAATCCTTCTATGGAATTTTTTTCTCCTACTCCTACGGAATTTCTCTCTCCTCCTCCCACAGAATTTCTCTCTCCTCCTACGGAATTTTTCTCTCTTCCTCCTACAGAATTTCTCTCTCCTCCTATTGTCTTCCTTGCGCGCTTCCACGCGCCCCTCTTCCTTGCGCGCTTCCGTACGCTCTCCTCCATTAAGAGCTCAATGCGCTCTCTGCCAGCAAGCCCCTCACGCGCTCTCCTCCAGGAAGCACTCCGCTCGCTATCTTACAAGTGCTCCGCACACTCTTCGCCAACAAGAGATCCGTGTGCTCTCCTCTGGCAAAGTGCTCTGAGCGCTCTCTGCCAACAAGCACCCCATACGCTCGAGAACAAGCGCTCCAACCACAGTTGAGACAACCGCACCAGGCTTCTCCAAAAGACAATTGGGGACAAGACATAGTGGATAAGAAGTACTGAACGCGTCACCGAGCTTCATGACCCATACATCAGAATGAGGGCAGCAAGCTGCTCCTGCCTCCAAGAACTGTCAGAGGACTTCAGAATACAACGAGCGCATCGCTCCCCGCAATAGATGAAGAAATAATTAGTTCTGTGAGTGGTGGTCTGTCACTCTTCGAGCCCTACCCTCTCTTTCACCTCCAAAGTGTAACAAGGAGCAGCCTGCCTCCCTCGATTCTTCTAGCAAGTTGTAACCCGAAACTGATAATGGAATTTAATCGGCACAGACCCGATCATGTGGTTTTTACCCGATTGATGGGTTTTTCCACGCTAAAAATATTGTATGTACTTTCTCTCTCTCTGAGACTGTGTGCACGCTCGACCGCTCCGCGGGATAAGACGGTTCAATTTAGTCTGGTCTACCAGGAGCCTCGGGCGATTCACAAGAATAATTTAATTTTTAGACTACTGTTTGGAAAATTATAAGTTTGATCTATTTATTTGCAATCATTGTCATGCAAAAATGCTAGTTGAGAGAAAATAATTTTCTACATTTCAAGATATTTGCAAAGATTTACCTACAGACGGTGCAACTTATAAACAACATTGATGCTCTCCCCCCGAGGAGGCATCTTCTGGCCAGTTCAAATGAGTCCGCCAAAAGTATTTCTTCGCGTGCCCACGGTTGAGGTGGTTCACAAAAAGGTTAATAAAAAAAAAATCTTACTTCAGAACAAAGTTCCCAACAACAATGCATAATGAATGGACTTGAGCCCCAAGAACCACACCTACTCTACACTTTTCATCGAGTTTAGGGGTATGGGTCCCAATACTTTTTTTCATCATGTGGATTGCAGATAAGAACATGTCGAAGAAACAAAGCATTTCTGTCATATAATGCATACACCGATGGAGCTTATCCAATATATTTAGAATACATTCCTTACCATAGCTACTACGAAAACAATCTTCATAACCATAGAACTTTGACATAGATGAAAAACTCATTTCATCAGCAAATTAAGAAGCAAGCAACAAAAAAGTTGGCAAACTCATATGAAGAGTTAGTCAAAAAGTTCATTGATGATAGATTTTCATTTTTTAATTATACAAATCAGTAATAAAAAAAGACAATTTAACACAAAGGTCGGCGATGATATGAACTAACATATAAGCGTGAAATTGTTCAATTTTGCAAAAACACAGAAACATAACAAAATGCAATTTAGTTAATAAGAAAATAACACATGCATATATTTTATTCTGTTCTATTATTAAAATCATGTTTATGTGTGCCCACTAACACATTATCGGGGAAGTTCTTCTACTCTCAACAAACACTTTTCAACAATCTATTAATTATCATACAAATATATTAAAGACAAGCTATTAATTAAAATTCCTTCTCTTGATATGTACTAAAAAGCAAGTATAAAAGGAGGACTTCTAGAATACGTCACTATGCATGAACAACATTTAGCATCTACAAGTAACAAGGATAAACATATTTTTGATATTTTATAGCATATTGATGATTGTTTGCCTAAATACTCCATCAATTTTCACATGCATAATGCGTATGATGAAACTACTTACAATATTGAGCGGTAGTCGGTGAAAAACCACCACCACCAAAAGTACTCAAAAAGAATCTAAGGGGGAGCCAATAGTTGTTCAGAGAGCAGCTGTATAAAAAAAGTGGGTGAAACCATGGCATGGTATGCACAAAAGCACATGTATATGTAATTATACACACACATATGCATATATTTATATAACTATGTGCATAGGTTTCAGAAATCTTCAAGCATGTAAAGAAAGTCAATTAAGAAAAATTATCTAATCATTTCAGGCTTCAAACAGATTTCATCGGAATATGACATGAAAAGTGTTAAAACAACCATATTCTAAATCAAAATAGTCAGAACATAAGAGAAATCTTTAACAAACAAGTGGAAATTCAATCAAGAAGAGTAAAACTCCAAACTATGTTTTTGGGTTGAACATTAATCATGTTTGAAGCGAAAGAGAACACAACATTTAAAAATGAATACAAGAACAAATAATGAAAAACATACATAGTATTTAAAAGTTGAAGTAGCTACATTTATTATTTTAGTAAAGTAAAAAAACTAGAAGCCGTGTTTACAAACACTTATCAATCCTTGAATTCCATAAATAACCACGTCACTAAGAATTGTCATAAAAATAACATATTTTAGTGGATCATTGATTAAAAGATCTATAGTTGTAAGCTTCTTAGGCTCCGTTTGGGGGGACTTATTTTCACCGGTCAAGCGGTTGCGACCGCATGAACCGGACCTTAATTAAGTCCCGATTCATGCGGTCGCAACCGCTTGACTGGTGAAAATAAGTCCCTCCAAACGGAGCCTTAGTATTTTCAAGCTCTGGCATCATCACCAATTCATCCTATATTTTTGTAAAGGTCTCCATAGAAGTTGGAGTTGTTAGTGTTGGTACTGGAGTTGATGTATGTGTTGAAGTTGGGTTAGTTTAGTTGGATTCATATGCTTTACTGAAACTTTTAGCGATTGAAGAAACTCATCTGCAAGTATATAAGCTGAAGTTGGATTTTTTTTTCTTGAAGGTTGACTACCTATGGAACATTTAACATGTTTGTCGCATGAATATCATTCCTCACCACCAGAGTCATCTAAATCAATAACATTAATTGTTTGATTCCTAGTTACTGTATTAGATCCAGTTGCCTTATCACAACCACATATGGTACTCAAGTTAGCCCAATTTACTATCATCTTGTCTCGATAATGTTTTATTACTAGATGAGCTTATATATTCAAAGATTATGGTGTTCATAATGATAAATAATTAATTAATTATCTACCACTATGACAATATTTAATCACCTTAATGTAATTTGCCCAAACATCTTCGTCGTCCACTTTAACAATGTTACGATCCCAATCCCATCCGAACCGTAATGTTTAGCATTGTAGAAACCTCCTAATAATATTTATTCCATATTTTTAAAACAATCGAGCATTATCTGTTCTATTAGGGTCCGCTCGTTTGGACGAACGTTATTAAAGACTTGGAATTGAAATTGGATGACTAATTCCAATTACACCATCCGGTTCTTAAGTAGCTTTAATAATTTGAATTTGAGTTGAATACCATGGAGTTGAATTTATCTTGGGCGCAAAATCTACCTAGCCATGCCAGAATTGGGGGAGTTTCACTCGCTCAATTTACTACCGATAAAAAAAGGTGATTGTTAACCGCAACCCGTTATTGGCTAGTCGCACCCCAAAATCTGCTAATTTTTCGCGCCTTTTCGAAATACGCCTTGTACATGAAATTTCAGGAAAAGTGTTCAACACGAAAGTTGTAGATCTCGACGAGATACACAACTTTCGTGTTGAACACTTTTCCTGAAATTGCATGTACAAGGCGTATTTTTGAAAGGCGTAAAATCTGAGTATATTTCCAAACTACGTCTTGTACATGCATTTTTAGGAAAAGTGCTCAACACGAAAGTTGTAGATCTCGACGAGATCTACAACTTTCGTGTTGAGCACTTTTCCTAAAAATGAATGTACAAGACGTATTTCAAAAAGGCGCAAAAAATTATGAGATTTCGGGGTGCCACTAACAAATAGCCGGTTTGCGGTTAACAATCACCTGCATGAATGCATGTTTGAAGTGTTATTTCTGAATCAGGAATCAGGTTGTTTGTATGACCAATTTCATAGAGAATGTAGAGTGTAAATATTATAACAATAGGAACCCTCATATAAGGTCACTTGCCCTATATGGTCACTTACACTACATAGGGTCACTTGCACTATATTATCTGATATGAGCACTATATTCTCCATACACAACCCTCATATAGGGTTACTTGCACTATATTATCTGATGTGAGCATGAACAAATATATTTTCTTGTGGTTAATTTTTTGTTTTTGAACGGATGTATATCCCTAGAGGCGTTATTAAATTTCCTTTTATACACAAAGTGTTAATGTTAGAAGGGTCCATATTAACACATTATTCTGTTGAGAACTTAATGCAATTTGGGGGTTTACATTTGCATAGTTTCATTTTCTGTTCAATTTCATTTTGATTTGTTGATACAATATTTATCATATATCATCAATGTAGATTTGGATTAATATTAATGGACGAGATGTTAGTGGAAAGTTCATCAAGGATTGATGTTTTATGAAATAAACGGAAGAGAACTCTAGAAGAGATAGTTATTGTAATAATGGTTGTTGTAGCTACGATGCATATTCAAAACAATATTTCCCGGCAACTTATGGAGGTCAATTCTAATGATGCGTTAAGAAACACTTTTAAGACATTTATATAGTGGCACAGAATTAAGTTGTTTTAATCAATTGAGCTTGAGTAAACAATCATTTCTCGGTCTATGTAATATATTGATTGAGAAAAATTTGCTACATGATACTCCACATTTTCAGTTAGCAAGTCACTTGCACTATATATATATATATATATATATATATATATATATATATATATATATATATATATATATGGACTCATAACAAAAAAAATTGTGATGTGGGAGGGACATACTTGAGGCCCACTGATACTATATGTAGACACATCAGTGTGGTGTTGAGGACAATGTTGACTAAAGAGTATATCAAGCCACCAAAAGCTAGACAAGAGCAAAGGTGGAGATGGTTCGAGGTGAGAAAATTATTTTGAAAATCTTAAAACGTTATGATATTTATTTAACTAAACATTTAAATTGAATATTTTCTTTGCTAAAAGAATTGTATTGGAGCATTAGATGGCATATTAAAGTCACCGTCCAAGTAAAAGATCAAGGTCAATATTGGAATAAAAAACAAGTTATCACAACTAATGTATTGGGAGTTTGTGATGATAATAAGAAGTTTGTGTATGTTTTACCTAGATGGGAAGGTTTATCGTCAGATTCTAGGGTGTTGCGTAGTGCATTTGAAAGATCAGATCATTTTGATGTGCCAACACATATAATATATTTAGTACAACATAACCAATATATATACATGCATCCTTATAAATAATAGATAGGTTTTGTATAGGAAAGTATTATCTTGTTGATACGGGGTACACTAATGGTCCATGATATCTTGCTCCATATCGGTCTACACGCTATCATCTTAAGAAATGGTCCGCATAAGGAAATAATCCCACAAATTACAAGGAATTATTCAATCTCCGTCATTCTAAGGAAAGAAATGTAATCGAAAGAACTATTGGCTTGTTGAAAAAGCAGTGGGCAAGTTGCGTCAACCTTCCTTTTTATATCAAAATTCAACTATTGAATTGAAATGTATTCTTGTACATCCATCATTATGTTGATAATAAGTTTAAAATATCTAATATTTGAGGATTATTCAATTGCAAGTTCAAATAATAAATGTTTGTTTTATTTCACATAATCTTTTGGTTGAAAAGAGATTAGAGAATGATTTTGGATTGTAGGAAGAGGTTGATGCAAAACTATCAACTCAAAATGTTGGTGGGGATAACTATGAATATGATAATATTCGTGGACCGGTGCATGCAACAATTGATTGGGCAAATTTTAGGGATACTTTGGCAATTAATATGTTCAATGATTATCAAGTTCGACAAGATTAGTTGATTGCAATTATGCGACTTTATTTTTAATATGCAATTATGAGACTTTGTTGCTTAATTTGTATTGCAAGTAGTATGTTCAATGATTATTCTTAATTTATCGTGAATCATTATTAATATCTTAATTTTACATAATTTGCAATATATATGAAATATGTGTTTTATTTTTTATTTCTAGAAAATGAATATAATCCATAAGTATGTTCAATGTTATGATTGTTTGCAATACAGTGCGATAAGCATGGATAGATATTCCAAATTTACTACTGAAGAAAAAGAGTAAAAAAGAGAAATAGAATGAGATAGAGAGAAAGAATTAGTAGAAAGAGAAAGAAAAAAAGAAAACTTATTTCCATTAGACAATGGATATGGATTGTTGTCTGCGGGGTGCTCTATTAAAGCAACATTGCTTGGGTAATAAAGTTATGAATGGATGGAAATGAATTGCATTCACAACTGTTATCAATGCGTTGAAGGATGATGTAATGTAACTGTTAATAAAGAAAAAATGTTATCTCAGTTAAAAACATGGAATAAATATTATCAAGAAGTTTATGCAATGCTAAACACTAGCGGGTTTGGATGCGATTGGGATTGTGTCATTGTTAAAGTTGATAGCAAAGATATTTGGGCAAATTATGTTAAGGTAATTAAATATTTTCATAGTTGTAGATAATTATTTATTTATCATTATGAACATCATAATTTGTGAATATATACACTCATCTAGCAGTAAAGCATTATCGAGACAAGATGATAGTAAACTAGGCCCTCTTGGGTACCATATGTGGTTGTGATAAGACAATTGGATCTAATGCAACAATTAGGAACGAAACAACTAATGCGATTGATTTAGATGACTCTGGCTTCGAGGAAAGCTATTCATGCGAGAAAAGTGTTAAATAATCCACATGTAGACAATCTTCAAGGAAAAAAGCTAACTTCAGCTGATATACTTACAGATGTTGTTTCCTCAATCACTAGAAGTTTCAGTAATTAAATCCAACTCAACAACCCAACCTCAACAAATGCATCAACTGCACCAACCCCAACTCCAACTACAACTCCCATGGAAACCACTACAAAAATATGGGATGAACTGGTGATAATGTCAAAGCTTGAAATTAATGAGAAGCTTAAAGCTATGGATCATTTAATCAACGATCCACAAAAATATGCTGTTTTTATGACAATTCCTAGTAGCATGCAAAAAACATTTTTACTTATTCAATTCAAGGATTGATAAGTGTTTGTAAACACGTCTTCTAATTTTGTTATTTCACTCGCATATAAACTTTGTTACTTAAACCCAAAAAACATTGTTTTGATTTTTGATCTCCTTGATTGAATTTCTACTGGTTTGCTAAAGATTTCTCTTTTGTTCCCGCTATTTTGATTTAGAATAAGGTTTTTTGGACGCTTTTCATGTCATATTTTGATGAAATTGGTTTGAAGATTGAAATGGTTAGATAATTGTTCTATATTGACTTTCTTTTTGTGCTTGAAGATTTCTCAAAACTATGCACATAGTTATACATATATACATGTGTGTGTGTGTGTGTATAATTACATATACTTGTGCTTTTGTGCATACCATGTTATTTTTTTCACCCGCTTTTTTATATAGCTATTGCTTGAGAAACTATTGGCTTCTCCTCAGATCCTTTCGGAGTGCTTTTGGTGGTGGCGGTGGTTTTTCTCCGACTACCTTTTAATATTTTAAGTAGTTTCATCATACACATCATGCATGTGAAAATTGGAGTATTTAGGCAAATAATCATCAATATACTGTGAAATATCAATAATATGTTTGTCCTTGTTACTTGTAGATGCTAAATGTTGATCATGCATACTGATGTATTTTAGAAGTCCTCCTTTTCACATCTGCCTTTTAGTACAGACCATGAGAAGACATTTTAATTAATAACTTGTCATAAATATATTTATATAATAATTAATAGGTTATCGAAAAATGACTAAAGTGTTTGCTGAGATCAGAATAGCTTCCCCAGTAGTGTGTTAGTGGGCACACTTAAACATGATTTTAATAATAGAATAGAATAAAATATATACATGTGTTATTTTCCCATTAACTACATTGCTTTTTTATGTTTATGTTTTTTTTGTAGTATTGACCAATTTCATGGTTACATGTTAGTTTATATCACCCCTGACCTTTGTGCTAAATTGTCTTTTATTTATTACTGATTTATATAATTAAAAATGAAGATGTATCATCAATGAACATTTTGATGAACTCTCCATATGAGTTTGCCAATTTTTTGGTTTTTGCTTCTTAATTTGCTGATGAAATGGGGTTTTCATCTATGTCTAAGTTCTATGGTTATGAAGATTGTATCTGTCCTAGTTATGGTAAAGAATGTATTTTAAATCTATGTGATACGCTCCATAGGTGTGATGCATTATATGATAGAAATGTTTTGTTTCTTCGACATGCTTTATCTGTATTCCACATGCTGAAAAGGTATTGGGTCACATACCCCTACACATGATAAAAAGGGCAGAGTAAGTGTGGTTCCCGGTGCTCAAGTCTATTAATTATGCATTGTTGTTGGAAACATTGTTCTAAAGTCAGATATTTTTTTATTCATCTCTCTGTGAACCACCTCAATAGTGGGCAAGCGGTGAAATATTTTGACTGACTCGTTTGAACTGGCCAGAAGATTCCTCTTCGAGGGAGAGCTTCAATGTTGTTCATAAGCTGCATCGACTATTGGTACAATCTTTATAAATAGTTTGAAAGGTAGAAATTTATTCTCTCTCAGTTAGCATTCTTGTGGGACAGTGGTTGCAAACAAATGGCTCAAACATATAATTTTCCAAACAGCAGTCTGAAAATTATATTGTAAATAAACTATTCCAAATGCACTTTATTTTTATTCTGAACAAAGAGCCAACCAGTCAATCTCTTATAAAGTGTGAACTTCTCTTAGTTTTTTCTTCTGCAACCTTATAATATCAGTTTAGTGCAAAAGAGAAGGAATGATTGTATAAACACAATAATTGAAAATAGCTGAAGCTGTACTTGAATCAAAATGTTCTGACGATCATCTCTTCACCTCATAAGCCGTTGTAGCATAATATTTACATCTTTTTCTTGTGATATAAAACTGAAATAGGAGTTCGATTGTTATATTTCTCATAGTTTTCTCCAGAAGGGGTGGGGGGGATAAAGATTTAAATTATCTTCAAATACGTTGATTAATTCATAGAATTTGCATTTATATAACCTATAAATCAGAATCAGATGCAGTTAATTTAAAATCACAGTACAACAACACAGAATAAAAAATTAATGCAAAATCACAGAAGACACAAGGATTATAGTGGTTCCCTCTCAATCTAGGTACATCCACTTTTCTACCCCCTTGGTAGGAATTCACTATCACAGTGTCTGAGTCTTTTGATCAGGAAACTCTTAGAAACACAACAGATCTTTTGATAAGGAGATCTTGAACCAATTACAATCTGTCTTTTCTTAAGGAGACTCATAGAACCTCTCACTGAATCCTATGCAATGGGTTTCTTAAAACTCTTTTTCTCAAATGTAAAGAGAAGATTTGAGTTAAGATGATTCTTTTCTTGGTGCCCTCTCTTCAGATTTTTGAGGATAATTGATGATGATCTCTGAAACTTCTGATAAATCTCTGAATATCAAAATAACAAAGATTATAAGTTCAATTTCCAGATGATCTTTGAAACTTTTTCTCTAAATCTGTTGCAACTTTCTCTTGAGAAGAAGAAGTCTCTTATAAGATTCAACAACTATCAAACTGATCGACTGATACTAGAAGAGATTTAATTGAAGATGATAATCTTTCAAGCTTTCTCTGTCGAATTCAATCTTCTCATGATCTGATATGATTTTCTTGATCGTCTGTTGTTGATGATTGATAATCTGTGATAGCCTTTTCTATTCTTCTTATTTATTATGTATCTCATCATATATATATATAGATCGACATCTTCTAGTGTCTCCAAAAATCTGTTATGTAAACCCCCTTTTGATTTAATTCAGATTGAAGTCACAAAACAAATTCTGTTAAGAAATCCAGTCGACGTAACGTCGAGTTCTTGTCGAAGTAACATCGAATTCTGACTATCTGTAAGATTCACTCTGTACTCGACGTTCCATCGATATCATCTTGAAGTATGCGTCGATATAATCCTTTGAGTGCCGTCGACTTATCTAGCTTAGTTGCTCTGACTTCTATTTGAAGTAACGTCGAATTCAGGTCGAAGTTGTGTCGACTTCTAGTCGAAGTTGCGCCGACTTCTAGTCGAAGTTGCGTCGACTTCTACTCGATGCATGTTGGCAATTCATGACTTTTCTTTTATATTTAGTATGCCTTGTATATACATATTTTATATCACTGACACCCTAGGACTTCTAAGATCAAATTACCCTTACTAAATAATATGGGTATTTGACGTAGGATGTAAAATCACTAAACATAATTCGTTAAGCTAAATCATAAGGGTTTTCCCAAAAAATTTCCCCTATTTAAATTAACAAATTTTACAAAACTTCAAAAGTGATTTTATAAATGTACAACAATAAATTATACAAAATTTTGACTGAGCATGTACTCATAATAGATAAAAATAATAAATGACATGGACATAAGACAACTGAATATATGAGATTTCCATAATTTTTTTAAGGATACCAGCATAGTCCACAAAAATTTGTACCTTCAGAATATATTTGTTCTAAGAAGGATTTTTCCTTTTTTAGTGAAAACGTGTACATCCTTACTAAAGTTTTTATTAGCTGAAGCTTGACATTCCTCTTGAGCTGTCACAACAACATCCACAACTTCTCTAGTAATCAGAAGAATATCAGCTAAATTTTCTTTCATTGACTCCCCCCTAAACTAATGCATCAGAACAAAGAATAACTTGATCATTTTTCTGTTTATTTCCATCTGAATAGGTTGATTTTCAGCCGTTTGTTCTTCTACTTCTCCGGATAAAAGAACTGTGTGAGTCTTCCTAGAGAGAGCCTCATCTTCTTTTAAAGATTCCATGTATTGATCTTCCTCAGATTTCTTCGTCTTCTGAACCTCATGGGCTAAGGAGGTTAAGAAAGATCTTATTACTTCTGTGGAGACCAGTTTATTCAAATATTTTTATAGAAATTTGCACCTTAGAAATTTGATTAAGCATTTTTTCAACAGAGGATTTGCAATTTGAAGCATGCTCATCTATAAGAAATGTCAATGAAGTAGTTGTTTGTTGTATGACATGAACTATTTTGTTGATGTCCAATGTCTCTAATATTGATGTTGTAGTATGACTGTGTTCAGGAGAAAATTGATCATTATGGTGTTGCATATCTGTATCTGTATTTGGAAGTTCAATGTTGATATTTTGATCTAAACATAATTCTGGAACAATGTTTTGTGATGGAAGCTCTTTTATAATTGTGGGAATTACTAATTCAAGAGGAGCATCAGATAGAGATGTTTTTGTTGTTGGAACTGTCTCATCTATTAATGGGGATGGGGAAAAAACTTTGTTCTTTGAATCAGGTTTTAGTATTTGTCTTGTTTTCTTTGAGAACAAAGTCATGTCTCTTTCCAGATGGTATATTTACTCCTTTTGATTTGCACAGAGTATGATAATACAGCTTTAATATCTGAGTCATAAAGGTCATATATGTATTATCCTTATGGTTGTACTTATGACCTATAAGATGCAGAATACACTTACTCCAATTAATCTTCTGTCTCAAAATCAAAATTCCCATCAAATGCAGTTGAGCTTTGAGAATAGCATTATGTGTCGATATCTTACACATCAACACCTTTTCCCACTATATCAGCAAAAAACTCATATTCTTCTGAAAAATCTTTCATATTCAAAAGAATTGGTTTATCCTTCGAGAAATTCATTTTTACCAGAGCTTCCTTAATTTTTTCTTAAGTTAGTTCAACATCTCCTTCTCCTGATGGTAAATCAAATGTTATCCGTATGAGTTCCGCAGTTATACTGACCTCTAATCTGTTTATCTATCTTATCATTGACCTGTCTTCATCTATTGTAACTGAACTAACGAACTCAGCTAATTCCCCAAAATAATAAGCATCTTGTAGTATTAGCTTATTTAAACCAACGTCTAAATAATTGCAAAATTCCTTTGAATGAATCTTCTATAGCTGCAAATGATTCGAGATCAATAATAAATCCTGAATTTGCCTTGGTTGCCATTGGAATTCCTGCAAAAGTATAAGAGAGATCAGAGAGAAATAGTAGAAAGAAAATAGGTCGGGGAAGATGAAGAGTTTGGAGAGAAATAGAAGATATGTCGAGAAATTAAGGCATAAATAATTTTGTTAGTCGACGTAGCGTCGATTTCTTTTCGACGTATACATAAGTATGATAATCGATGCACGCGTTGAATAAAATCAACGTTGTGTATAATGGATCCAATACTCTTCATAAGCACTGTTTCTTAGACGTTATGTTGAATAGAATTTGACGTTCCATCGATTTTTATTCGATGTTACGTCGAGTACAGACTTAAAAAGTTAAGTGTTATGCAGGTTTTTCCTAGCAATATTTGCAGTTTAAATTAAGACATTTAAGATTACTGAGCTTTATCAAACATACCAAAAGCATTGATAAAGTAGTTGTGCTTTGTTTCATCAAGAGCCTTAGTGAAAATATCTGTCTTCTGATTTTCAGAAGTCGCATATTCTAGAGAAGGTTTCCCCTTCTCAACACTGTCTCTGAGAAAGTGATGTCTTATCTTTATATGTTTTGTTCTGCTATGCAAAACATGATTTGATGTAATTGAGATAGCATTTGAACTATCACAGAATATTGTGGAATTGAAAAAATTTAAGTTATAATCAAATAATTGATTCTACATCCATAATATCTGTGAACAATAGCTTCCAACAGTAATGTATTCTACTTCAGTTGTGGAAGTGGAGACTGATGTCTACTTCTTACTGAACCAAGATATCAACCTAGCACTTAGGAAGCTAAGATGTGATAGTTCAAGTGCATAATCAGCATATGAATAACTATATAGTTCAAATTCTGATTCTGCTAGATACCACAATCCCATTTCAGGTGTACTCTTAAGATATCTTAAGATTCTTTTTACAAAACTAAGATGTGATTGTTTAGGATCAATATGAAATCTTGCACAGACACCTGTAACAAACATTATATAATGTATGCTTGCTATTAGATAAAGAAGTGGGTCAATGATTGCTTTATATATTTTCTGGTCTACAGATTACTAGATACATCCTTATCTAAGACAGTAATAGTAGCCATGAGAGTTTTCATAATAGTGACAGTTTGCATTCCAAATTTCCTAATCAATTTCTTGGTGCATTTAGATTGAGAAATGAAGAAACCTTCATCACTTTGTTTTACTTGTAAACCAAGGAAGAAAAATAACTCTCTCATGCCACTCATTTCAAACTTGAATTGCATTAAGTCAACAAACCTTTTACATAATCCAGAATTTGTTGACCCAAATATAATATTGATGTAACCTAGGGTTAGGGTTTCAAAAATATTTTATTTATTATGCGTTTTGATTTAAATTAAAGTGGGTCGAGAGTGCCCAAATCGAAGATTTCACGCTTAACGTATCTTACCGATAAACCTCAGCAAATCAGTTAACTGTTATATGAGTACGACCCCTCGAACATTTTCATGAGTTGAATCGACACGAAATTCGACCGTCCACAAGCAAAATGCAATTAACAATTTATGAATAACGACAACAATAGTAATTAGAACGTTCGGGGCAAACTCTTAATTATTAAAATGATGCATAAATTATTAGTTAACCAAGCGAGCAAGGAATGAGGGTCGTTACCACGAGAGGATCAGTCAAACCAAATCTGTAGGCCGCATCAAACCTGATTTCGGTTGGTCGTTAGTTGGAGTCGCCGTGGTTGGAGCCCTGCTGGGAGGAACTTCGAGACCGACGGCAGATTACTAACTGGTTGCGGATGAGAGGGCCGATGCAGGGGCTCGCTAGAAAAAGGGTTCCGAGTCGACGACGAGTCCCTGAGCGTTGATGCCTAGTGTCGAACAAGAGTAAGTGACCTGTCGGAAAGGGGTGTCGCAGTCGACGACGGGTTTGGGCGTGCGTCAAGGCGGGAACGGAGCAGAGTTATTGGACGCCGGACGCTAGGGCGGAGGTTTAGGGCAGCGATGTTGATCTGGCACCGTCGAGGAGAACGGGGCAGCGACAAGGGCTGGCGTCGTCGAGGAGAACAAGGCAGCGATACTGGCGGCTCTGATTTGTTGCTATTGAAGAGATGGGATCGGCGGGCGCGGGGAAGATGAGTTGTACGGTGGGAAAGGAGCCGACAATGTAGAGGATCAAATATAATATTCAATCTCTACTATCCGGTGTCTTTTCTAATCAGCGGGCTGCCTTTTTAAAAAGTTTTTTTTTCCTTTGCTCCATTTAATTGTCTTTCCAAAGTAAGCCGACAAAATTGATTTCTAAAGGATTTTCTTCTTTTATTATTTTCCAACTAATACCTCTTTCCAAATAATTACAGAAATTTTGAATTATTTCCAACATGATGTTTTAGTATTCTTAGTGCAATTATATTCAGGCTTTTGAGTTTTAAATTTAAATTTATGCATAATAAATAATTTTAAGCTTGCCAGTCACGTCCTAACGACTAAAATTATCAGACCTATTTGTTAACCCCGAAATCGGTGATCCCTCCCAAGATAGCCAGCTCGCAAGTCGCGGCCTGCTCCAAGAGGTCGCGGCCTGTCAGTCTTTTCTTCTAAGGGTGGGCGGACTGACCTCTCAGTCCGCTCAGTCCGCGCGGCTAGGGCGGTCTCCCCGGTCTGACCGCCCAGGTCGCGCAGTAGTCGCTCGTTCTGCAGGGGTTGCGGACTTCTTCCTCAGTCCGCTCCTGCAGGCCGCGCGGTTAGATCGGTTAACTGTGTGGTGGTTCATTCTTCCTCTCAGGTGCAAACTACTCAACTGAGTGGCGGACTCGAATTCCTATCCGTCCAGACCGCTCGCTAAATGCTCAGTCAGAGGCGGTGACCTGCTCCTTTTATTCGGCAGAAGGTGGCGGACTCAGTCTTCAGTCCGCCTAGGGGAGGCTGACTCGCTCCTCCCACCAGCTCTCCAGCCCGCACATCCAGGCGGCGACCAGCCCTCCTGTCCGCCAGCTGTAGGAGGACTCTATTTCAATCCGCCAGGTCGCTAACCCTCA
Organism: Platanthera zijinensis; assembly: GCA_039513925.1. Taxonomy (NCBI): domain Eukaryota; kingdom Viridiplantae; phylum Streptophyta; class Magnoliopsida; order Asparagales; family Orchidaceae; genus Platanthera; species Platanthera zijinensis. Next base: position 68,438,891 of record CM077090.1, on the reverse strand, counting down.
TCCCCAAGCAAAGGATGCCACCCGTCAATAGCGGCTCTCGCCAATAGGCGCGACCTGGACTCTTCAGTCCGCCAGGTCGCTAACCCTCGTCCCCAAGCAAAGGATGCCACCAGTCAACAACGGCTCTCGCCAATAGGCGCGACCTGGACTCTTCAGTCCGTCAGGTCGGCAGTCCTTGTCGCCAAGCAATGGCGACAAGCCTCCAGCAGGAGGCGGCCTGCCCAACCCGTCCACCGCAAGTTGGGCGGACTCGTCGCGCAGTCCGCTAGAGTTACCCCAGCTCGGCAGGCAAATCGCTCCTCCTCTCCGCAACGGTCTGGGCGGACTCGTTCTGCAGTCCGCCAGCTAGCCCTTCAGTTCCCGGTGTCCGCTTCCTCCCAGCAGCGAGCGAACTCCTCCTCAGCTCGCACAGCCCAGCGCGAGCTCGCTCAGCTGCAGGGGCAGACTCGTCCCAGTCTGCCAACAGCAAGACCAGCTTCAGACAAGTCCCAGACCGACTCCGCGGACTAAGCATTGTACTCGCACGACTCACCGGCTCACCGGGGGTGATGTTACCAAGACCGTTACCTCCTCAGGCCTATAAATAGGCCCCCCATACCTCTCATTCAGGGACACGACAGAGTGGACAAGGTCCAGGCATCAAGTCCTGCGGACTCTAGTTCTCAGTCTGTGCGACCTCCCCTTCCTTCTCCCAGCTTGATCAAGTAGTCCGCCCGGCTTAGTCCAGCGAGCTCCTTAATCAGCTAACCGCGCGGTCTGCCGACCTCCCCTGGACAAACCGCGCGGCTTCTGGCGTTCTTCTTCCTTAGCCGCCAGCTTCTCCCTTGTACCCTTTATTCTGTTTTCTTTGGTAAAAGTGCAACCTCAAGCTGTAACTTCAATCATAATCAAAGGAAAGCCCGTCGCAAGAGTGACATTCAGGCCGCGGCGGGCGAAGTCTGTTGTTGCCGCTGCAAGCGGCCCTCTCTTCTGTTTTTCTCTATCTTCATGCGCGACTCAGAGTAACCAGTTGCCCGGCAGTCTCTCCTCCCTTCTCCGCTAAACCCCGCAACCTTCTCTCTTCACCTAGCTTGTGAGATCGAACAACTCGTTAACTAGGCGGTGTCGCATTTCGCGCATCAACAGTTAACACGCGACCTTCAGATCCTGAGCAGTTGATGAACAACAGTTGCATTGAAGACATGAGATTAAGCTCAGAGCGTACCTTAACTTCAAACAACCATAACTTTTGATCCGAGTGTCCTATTTCAGAAATTCAAAGCTTGTCGGAACCGGCTCAAGGAGATCTGCCCCCCGGTGAACAGGGATTCTCCATCAAAAAGATCTCAAGCACACCTCTAATCATTCAGAAGTGTCCGTCTCTAGTAGTGACTACGATCTCCTACTATTTAAGGAGTTTACATCTCTCATCACGAGCTTCATAAGGTAAACATGAATGCTTATCCTCATATACCAAATGGACTAACATCTTTTGCAAAAGTAGAGCAAGTTTCCTCTCCCTTCACACCTTATATTCGGAGGGAAGTTGTTCCATATGATTTCAAAGAGTCTCGTCTGCCAGTCTACTCGGGGACGAGCGATCCAGTTTCTCACGTACAAGCTTTTGAGTCAATTGTTTCATTAAAAGCTCTATCAGATGGAATCAAATGCAGGCTCTTCCTCATATCTTATGGTGCTCAAGTGTTGGACTGGTTCTACCACCTACCACCTCAGTCAATAACTTGCTTCAACGATCTTCAAAGAGAATTCCTCTCAAGGTTTGGAACCTTTAGGAAGAGAAAGAAAGACGTAGGAGCTCTTTTTCAGATAAAGCAAGGAGACGACGAGTCTTATGCTCACTTCATCGATCGATTCCAGAAGGAAACTCTTGACATTGTTAATGTTGATCAAGACTTCTATAAAGTTGCCTTCATAAGCGGACTTCGGCAAGGTCCTCTTAAATTCAAAGTCACTACAAAAATGCCCGACACATATGGGGATCTTATTGATTGCGCAAATCGGTTCGTTGGAGCTGAAGCCATGAATTCCGGCTATATATCTCATTTGAATCAAATGGCTCAAGCACCAGAGAAGTTCTCACCTCATCAGCTGGACGATGGACCTCTTCACAATTATTTACCTCTTAATCATAATAGCAACCTATTACAATATGATCAAGATCCTAATCTCCCGGTATCTCGACATATATGTTATGATCGTGGGAATTCATCTACATCTCAATCAAAGCATTCAGAATCAAGTCTTGATACCTCTGGTACATCAATTAAAATTTATGACAATGAGCCACATGCTTCTCGCCAATACAAGCAAGCTGAACCTAAAAGGAAGTATACAAGCTTGACTATTTCTATGGAACAAGTTCTTCAAATTATTCAGCAAGAGCCGGATTTCATAAGGCCTTCTTTCCTGCGACCTGGTCGGAGATGTCACAATGATTTATTCTGTCAATACCACATGTGTGTGGGTCACGATGCAAATAAATGTCGAGCTCTTCATAAGCTTGTCGAGAAATTGCTGGAAGAAGGCAAGTTGCAAGAGTATATCGCTTGAAAGCATCATTGTAAAGCCCTCTTTTGCAGCGTCGAGTGTTTACTCTCAAATTATTAGTGATAAGATTTGTTTTACCAAAACATTTATTGCTTCATTTTCTCGCTTGATTGAACCTATTTTGGAAACGTTCGGCAATTAAACCCACTTCATGTGGTAGCCATATTTCCAAAGAGGCAATCAAGCCTGCTTTCTACTGGTTGATTTGGAAAAGAGAACTTCTTACAGCAATAAACCCACTTCTGTGTGGTCTCTTAAAAGTTCTTAGCGGTAATAAAACCCACTTTTCAAGTGGTCGCCCATTTTCCAAAGTGACAACCAAGTCTGCTTTTTCAATTGTTCATGGAAACGTGTGACAATTAAACCCACTTTATGTGGTAGCCCTATTTCCAGTTCGGCATCAGATTCATTCCTCGTGATAGCATTTCATAGAATAGTCAAATTCACTTCTTAGCGGTAGCCCAAGAACTTCTTATACTCATGTCCACTTCGCGTGGCTTCTTGTGATTTCTTATATATTCTATCCGTTGAACGATTGATTATGCTTAATCTTGGCATCTAATACTCAATTTAGGAATCTATTTCTATTTACTGACAAGCTATGCTATTGAAGTTTAATCAAGATGTTTCCATCTGGCTGATCTGGATTTCATGTATAAAATATCATACTTGATCACGCAAGACAATCATTATCGCGGTTTGATCTTTATTCAGTTAATAACAGAGTTTGCCTGGTATCTCTTCTGCTATCCAATTATATCGTATTACATCAACAGTCAACATTCGCAAGTTTCATCCAGGAACTTGCGACTTAATTTTCTTTCTTCTATATCTGCTACTTACTCTTCTTTTGCAGAGATTAGCAGATATTAGCAAGTTCCCTTCAGGTACTTGCACTTTACTTTTCTATCATATCTGCTGTTTACTCTTCTTTTGCAGAGATTAGCAGATAATAGCAAGTTCCTTTCAAGTACTTGCACCTTACTTTTCTATCATATCTGCTGCTTACTCTTCTTTTGCAGAGATTATCCGATATTAGTAAGTTCTCTTCAGGTACTTGCACCTTACTTTTCTATCATATCTGCTGCTTATTCTTCTTTTGCAGAGATTAGCAGATATTAGCAAGTTTTCTTCAGGTATTTGCACCTTACTTTTCTATCATATCTGCTACTTACTTTTCTCTTGCAGAGATTATCAGATATTAGCAAGTTCCTTTCAGGTACTTGCAACTCGGTTTTATTTCATATCTGCCACTCATTCTTCCTTTTGCAGAAGATAACATGTGCTTGCAAGCCTCCTTCAGGTACTTGCGAGTTATCATTCTTCGGTGCTTTCCTATCATCTTTGTTTTGCAGAGCTCATTGGAAGACATTCATATTCTCTTCATTTTGCAAAGCAACTCAGGTACACTAAAGACGTACCTCTTTTCGCTTGCATTAACTTTTCCATCGCAGGAATAAACAGGCATTAGCAAACTTTTTTCTGAGGAGAGACATCAGGTTCCATCTCTCCTTACCCCTTCCTTTTCCTTTTCTCGTGGGAAGGATCACGATTTTCGTGGGTCTTCTACATTTTCGAAGTTCTCTTCAAAACTTGAAAAAGTGCGGGGATTATGTTAACTCCGAAATCGGTGATCCCTCCCAAGGTAGCTAGCTCGCAAGTCGCGGCCTGCTCTAGGAGGTCGCGGCCTGTCGGCCTTTTCTTCTAAGGGTGGGCGGACTGACCTCTCAGTCCGCTCAGTTCGCGGCTATGGCGGCCTCCCCGGTCTGACCGCCCAGGTCGCGCAGTAGCCGCTCGTTCTGCAGGGGCTACAGACTGCTTCCTCAGTCCGCTCCTGCAGGCCGCGCGGTTAGATCGGTTAACCGTGTGCTGGTTCATTCTTCCTCTCAGGTGCTAACTACTCAACTGAGTGGCGGACTCGAATTCCTATCCGTCCAGACCGCTCGCTAGATGCTCAGCCAGAGGCGGCGACCTGCTCCTATTCGGCAAAAGGTGGCGGACTCAGTCTTCAGTCCGCCTAAGGGAGGCTGACTCGCTCCTCCCACCAGCTCTCCAACCCGCACATCCAGACGGAAACCAGCCCTCCTGTCCGCCAGCTGTAGGCGGACTCGATTTCAGTCCGCCAGGTCGCCAACCCTCGTCCCCAAGCAAAGGATGCCACCAATCAACAGCGGCTCTCACCAATAGGCGCGACCTGGACTCTTCAGTCCGCCAGGTCGGCAGTCTTTGTCGCCAAGCAATGGCGACAAGCCTCCAGCAGGAGGCGGCCTGCCCAACCCGTCCACCGCAAGTTGGGCGGACTCGTTACGCAGTCCGCTAGAGTTACCCCAGCTCGACACCCAAATCGCTCCTCTCCGCAGCGGTCTGGGCGGACTCGTTCTGCAGTCCGCCAGCTAGCCCTTCAGTTCCCGGTGTTCGCTTCCTCCCAGCAGCGGGCGAACTCCTCCTCAGCTCGCACAGCCCAGCGTGAGCTCGCTCAGCAGCAGGGGTGGACTCGTCCCAGTCCGCCAACAGCAAGACCAGCTTCAGACAAGTCCCTGACCGCGCGGCTTGGCGCGGACTCCGTGGACTCTGCATTGTACTCGCACGACTCACCGGCTCACCGGGGGTGACGTTACCAAGACCGTTACCTCCTCAGGCCTATAAATAGGCCCCCATACCTCTCATTCAGGGACACGACAGAGTGGACAAGGTCCAAGCATCAAGTCCCGCGGACTCCAGTTCTCAGTCCGCGCGACCTCCCCTTCCTTCTCCCAGCTTGATCAAGCAGTCCGCCCGGCTTAGTCCAGCGAGCTCCTTGATCAGCTGACCGCGCGGTCTGCCGACCTCCCCTGGACAAATCGCGCGGCCTCTGGCGTTCTTCTTCCTTAGCCGTCAGCTTCCCCCCTTGTACCCTTTATTCTGTTTTCTCTGGTAAAAGTGCAACCTCAAGTTGTAACTTCAATCATAATAAAAGGAAAGCCCGTCGCAAGAGTGGCATTCAGGCCGCGACGAGCGAAGTCTGTTGTTGCCGCTGCAAGCGGCCCTCTCTTTTGTTTTTCTCTATCTTCATGTGCGACTCAGAGTAACCAGTTGTCCGGCAGTCTCTCCTTCCCTTCTCCGCTAATCCCCGCAACCTTCTCTCTTCATCTAGCTTGTGAGACCGAACAACCCGTTAACTAGGCGGTGTCGCATTTCACGCATCAACACTATTTATTTAGGGTCTCATCGGTCGGTCAAACCGACGAATCAAATAATTTTAGAAGGTGCATGTGTGCGATGAAAGAATTACACGAAAATAAATGCACGAAAGAAATACACGAACTAAGTGCATAATTAAAAAATCATGACGCATAGTGACGTCAAGCAATTATGGAAGCGATGGCGGTTGCATCAATTCCCTCGAGATTGAAAGAGCTCAACCCCGGCGAGAACTCGCAAAAACTAGTACTGGAGAATTCAAATGTCTCCGTTGGTGCTAAAACAGATGGTATGTCTGGGGCTTTGACAGGTGGCTTAATATGCCTTTGGATTTGAAAAGGACAACTTCCTGCAATAATCAATCACCCAATCGTCCTTTGAAAGGTACAATTCACGGCGATAACGACCGAACGTGAATTTATAAATTTCAAAGGTTGCTCGCAATTTGTTAGTAATAATTTTTTGCAATTCATTTAAATAATTAATCTGAGCTTGCGCGCCGAGTGAAATGCATTCATGGAGTGATGGATGATGGCGGCCATGTAGGTGTGATAACACAGAGTTAATCTCGTTAAGGAGATATAAATAGAAAACGAGATCTAGAATTATTAATTGTGGACTATTCTTGTGGAGGTATAAGATTCATATTCATCGAATTCGCCTCACTTACGAGCCTAAGGGTGTTCCCCAAATTCCAATGAATGACATTGGTTGGTTTAGCGGTCAGAGAATAATAAACGCTACTAACTCGAGGTTGATGTCCATTTGCCCATAGAATGCGTTCCAAAAATATAATTTTACTGCATTGGTAGGATTCCATAAATTCGCCTCTGTCCAGGTGACAATGAGGTGAAATAAAAGTAAATCATTAAATACGATTTCGGCAAGGTAAGGGGTGACAAGTGAATATCTGGCAGATATAACATAGGAAAATTGAAAAATATCAGGTGGTACGTTGGGACTCGACAAACTAATTCATGGGGAGGGGGTTTAGGCGGAAGTGCGGTAATTAGTAGTGTAGTGGAGACAACAATAAGTGAATTAGGAATCGTGGAGGTCCTCTCGCGTGCCCTTGGAATAAGACAGTTCTTCTGGGGTAGCAGAACAATCTTGTGCCCGAGGTGCTCGAAGGAGTGAGAGTTCCTCGTGCCGTCGTGCATGACACGTCGTTCGTACTGCCAGGCACACCCTAAAAGTATGTGACAAACATCTATGACAGCGACATGACATAAAATTCTATCAGAATACGTGCTCCCTATAGAAAACTCCACTAGACAGTAATGTGTGATGAGCTTAGTCAAATGACTATTGATTCCGGATAAGCTGTAGGGTTGTTCTAACGGATGCGTCTCGATACTCGAGAGATCAACCATGCGCTGAGACACAAAATTCTCCATGCTACCGCTATCGATGATAATAGAACAAAATTGTTGTCGGTTGCCTGCAGTAGTGCGGAAAATATCATGCCTCTTATGGTAATCCTCAGTAGGCTCACTAAGGGTGATCGGACTATTTCGTAAAACGCAAACTAAACGTTCGACATGTTCGCCTTCCACTTCTATGACATCATCAGACTCGTGTTCGTGCTCAGGCTCAGGGTGAGACTCATTAATGTAAACTCCGTATTCAGGTTCACGTCCATCAGTAGAATTGATAACGACGACGAAGTGGCGTCGCGGGCACTCAGATGATTTTTGCCCCGGCTCCATACACTTGAAGCATCAGAATACCCCAGTGTTGGGCTTAGCCCCAATAATCTCCTTACCCTTGGAGTGGCTAGTGGACGGGTCCTTGTTCCCGACAGTGATGGGGTGGGTGAGGGGAATCAGAAATCCTAGCCGTAATGGTAGTGGTGACGTACGTGGTGGATAAATCAGTAGATCTAGCGTCGGGAGACCATTTTTGTGAGGCCTTCACTCTCCATACACGACTCGATATTTCTCCTAGTTCCTTGTAATCAAATAACTCTAGCTTGTCTCTAATGGAATAGCGCAACCCGTTCAGATAACGGGATACAATCATGTCATCATTCTCTCGAAGGTCGAGGCGAGACTGAAGGAATAAGAATTCGTTTGTGTATTCATCTACCGTTAATTTGTCTTGCCGTAAGTTATGGAACCTACGGTAGAGGGTCTGCAAGTAGTCTGCTGGGACATACCGCCTTCACAATTGAATTTTAAACTCATCCCAAGTGGTAATCGGGGGCAATCCCAAGTTGAATTTAGATCGCTCTATCTGACTCCACCAAACCAAGGTGGAACCCTTCAACCTAAGGGTAACGTACTCAACTTGCCTAGCTTGGGGCAATTGCTTCCAATCCAGAAAGCGATTCATTCGATTGCACCAGTCTAGACAACCCTCGGGCTCTAAATGTCTCTCAAAATCACCAGCGTCTAATTTGACTCTGACATCCCATCGGGGTGGATCAGTAACATTTTGGCACTCTTGTGTCAGTTAACGTGGATTAAGGTTGTCATTTTCAGGTTGCCTAGGGTTAGGATCTTCTTCAATTTGGGGTGGAATAATTCTTAACTGTTGATTGGCCTTCAAGGTATTTACACTCGTGCGTAACCCATTTACCACTTGTCCCATAACTCGCATGTTTGCGGTAACATTCGTGCTTAACGCTTCGATGGTTTTAGCCAAATTTTTAATTTGTGTGCTCAGATCGGCTAATCCATTCTTTAAATTACCCACACGATTTTTCATTTTTAAATGATTTGAATTTTTTTTTATAAAATAATAATAAAAAAATAAATGAATTTTTTTAAAAAAATTAAAAGACAAATTAAATTTTTTTTTGTTTTTTGAATAAAATTATAAGCATTTAAAATAGAATTTTTTTAAAATTTTGAAATGTGGATCGCGTGATTCGCGATAAGAGCGAATCACAATGCTTTGATGCCAAACTGATGTAACCTAGGGTTAGGGTTTCAAAAATAATTTATTTATTATGCGTTTTGATTTAAATTAAAGTGGGTCGAGAGTAGTTGTGGTCAAAAATCTCGATCGGGCCGGGCTTGGCCCGACCTGTTCAGGCCCGGGCTTTTTATCAACCGGGCTCGGCTTGGGCCCTGTTTGAACCGGGTCGGGCCGGGCTCGGGCTCTCCCTCTCAAAAAGGGAGTCTAGTTAGGCCCTTCAGGCCGGCCTGAACACAAAAGACGGGATTTTAATCCTGCCGATGATTAGGCGGGATTAAATCCCACGTATGATAATCCCGCCTAAACCCTATGATTAGGCGAAATTAATATCCAGTCTAATCAGGCGGGATTAAAAATCCCGCCTTATTAGGTGGGATTAAAATCCCGCCTGGAGGTTTTTGCTTAGCCCGGCGCCGGGCTTAGGCTAGCCCGACGCCCGGGCCGGGCAACCGAAAAAAACAGGGGCCTGGTAAGGGCCCCAAGCCCGGCCTTGGCCCGGGCCGGGCTTTTACCGGCCCGGGCCTAGCCGGGCTTTTGCCGGGCTGGGTTCGAGCGGGCTTTCCGGGCCCGGGCTATTTGCCCACGACTAGCCGAGAGTGCCCAAATCGAAGATTTCACGCTTAAACAACTCTTACCGATAAACCTCCGCAAATCAGTTAACTGTTATATGAGTACGATCCCTCGAACATTTTCATGAGTTGAATCGACACGAAATTCGACCGCCCACAAGCAAAACACAATTAACAATTTATGAATAACGGTAACAATAGTAATTAGAACGTTCAGGACAAGTTCTTAATTATTAAAATGACACATAAATTATTAATCAACCAAGCGGGCAAGGAATGAGGGTCGTTACCACGAGAGGATCAGTCAAACCAAATCCGTAGGCCGCATCAAACCTAATTTCGGTCGGTCGTTAGTTGGAGTCGCCGTGGTTTGAGCCCTGTTGGAAGGAACTTCGAGACCGATGACAGATTACTAACTGGTTGCAGATGAGAGGGCCGACGCAGGGGCTCGCCGGAAAAAGAGTTCCGAGTCGACAGCGAGTCCCTGGGCGTTGATGGCTAGTGTCGAACAGGAGAAAGTGACCCGTCAGAAAGGGGTGTCGCAGTCGACAACGGGTTTGGGCGCGCGTCAACGCAGGAACGGAGCAGAGTTATTGGACGTCAGACGCTAGGGTGGCGGTTGAGAGGAGCGGCGCTGGTTTGGCGTCGTCGAGGAGAACGGGGTAGCAGCAGGGGCTGGCGTCGTCGAGGGGACCAGGGCAGCGATACTGGCAATTCTGATTTGTTGCTGTTGAAGAGACAGGATCGGCGGGCTCGGGGAAGATGAGCTGTACGGTGGGAAAGGAGCCGACAATGTAGAGGATCGAATATAATATTCGATCTCTACTGTCTGGTGTCTTTTCTAATCAGCGGGCTGCCTTTTTAAAAGGTTCTTTTTTCCTTTGCTCTATTTAATTGTCTTTCCAAAGTAAGTCAGCCAAATTGATTTCTAAAGGATTTTCTCCTTTTATTATTTTCCAACTAATATCTCTTTCCAAATAATTACAGAAATTTTGAATTATTTCCAACATGACGTTTTAATATTCTTATTGCAATTATATTCAGGCTTGAGTTTTAAATTTAAATTTATGCATAATAAATAATTTTAAGCTTATCCGTCACGTCCTAACGACTAAAAATATCAGACTTATTTATTTAGGGTCTCATCGGCCGGTCAAACCGACGAGCGAAATAATTTTAAAAGGAGCATGTGTTCAACGAAAGAATTACACAAAAATAAATGCATGAAAGAAATACACGAAAACTAAATGCACGAAAGAAATACACGAACTAAGTGCATAATTAAAAATTTACGACGCATAGTGACGTCATGCAATTATGGAAGCGATGGCGGCTGCATCAAATATCATTCACATAAATTTGGACAATAAACCACTTTTCCTTTTGTGTTTTAGTGAAAAGTGTTTTATCCATCTTTTCTCTAGTGAATGAGTGATCTAAGAGAAATGTGGATAAAGTATCATACCAGGCTTTAGGAGCTTGCTTTAGACCATAAAGTGCTTTATTTAATTTATAAACATAAGAGGGAAGATTTGGATTGACAAAAATCTAGAAGTTGTTCTACATAAACCTTTTATTATAGGAATCCATTAAGAAAGACATTCTTGACATCCATTTGGTAAACTTTAATCCTTTTATAAGCTGCATAGGCTAGAAATAGTCTGATTATTTCTAACCTTGCTACTTGTGCAAAGGTCTGATTGTAGTCAATTCCTTCCTCGTATATATACCCTTGAGCAATCAGTATAGTTTTATTTCTCATAATCACTCAATGTGTATCCAATTTGTTTCTGAAAACCCATTTAGTTCCTATAATTGGATAATTCTTTGGTCTTTCTACTAATTCCCGCACTTTATTTCTTTCAAATTGTGCAAGTTCTTCTTGCATAGCTATAACCTAGTGTGGATCAGTATCAGCTTCCTCGAATTTCTTGGGTTCAAATTGAGATAAGATGCACTGCAACATTTCTTCAGGTAACAATTGTCTTCTAGTCTTTACTCCTTGATTTACATTGCCAATGACTTGAGAAAAAGGATGATCCCTCAAGATTGACCTATTTGGATCAATTCTTGTTTGATCAATTAGATCATGGTTAATTTGTTCTTTTGTTCCTTCTTCATGATGTAATCCAACTTCATGAGCATTAACTTGTTTCATGATTATTGGGTTAATGTCTTTCTGTAGGAACTTCATCTTCTGAGCTCTCAGTATTATCTTCTTTTTGATGCTTATTCTTTGCAGAAGTACTTTCTATATTCTCCACATTCTTTAATTATTTGAAGTTTTCATCCATAATATTGAGTGAGCTCAAAACTTGTATATATTGCTTGTGCATCAAAATACAAGGAGAGAATACAAATATATAGGAGAGAAAAGGAGAGAAGAAATCATATACAATGGTGTGGGACTAATAGGAGAAGAAAGAAATAAAATAGAGCATGGGCCCAATAATGAACCATTTACATGGGCTTTTCTAACACTCTCCCGCAAGCTGGAGTGTACAAATCGTATGCGTCAAGCTTGGACAAGCACTGATAGAAGAGTGTACTGGGAAGAGCCTTAGTGAGCACATCTGCAACTTGTTCTGTCCCGGGAACATGCTTCAGGTCGATCTTCTTCATTTGAACCTTTTCTCTGATGAAGTGACAATCAACTTCAATATGTTTAGTTTTTTCATGGAATACCGGGTTCTTGGCAATATGTATAGCCGTTTGGTTATCACAAAGGAGAAGGGCTGGAGAAGGAAGTCTTATACCCAGATCGGTAAGGAGACTTTCCAGCCACGTTAGTTCAGAAACTACAGACGTCATTATCCGGTATTCAGCCTCAGCAGATGATCGAGCCACAATAGCTTGTTTCTTGCTCCGCCACGTAATCAAATGTCCTCCAAAATATGTGGAAAATCCACTGGTTGACCGTCGATCATCAAGAGAACCAGCGTAATCTGCATCTGAGTAAGCTATCAATGTAGGAGCTGAAGATGAGGTCTTATAGACCAATCCTTGACCAGGGGCCGTTTTGAGGTATCTGAGAATGCGTTCAACGGCGTGAAGATGAGATCTTCGCGGGGAATGCATATACCGGCTGACAATACCAACTGCGAAAGAGATATCTGGTCTAGTTACTGTGAGGTAGATCAATTTTCCAACTAGACGACGATAGTATTCATGATTCTCGAGTAATAGATCTGAGTCGGAAGCCTGAGCACATAATTTGTGATTCACATCCATTGGGGTATTGATCTGCTTACAACCAGAGTAACCCGCATCATGAAAAAGGTCGAGACAATACTTTCCCTGAGAAAGGACGAGACCATCTGGCCGTTTAGCAACCTCAAGGCCCAAAAAATACCGGAGGGGTCTCAGATCCTTTGTTTGAAAAACTGTATCGAGATGTTGTTTGACCTCTTGTATTCCCCTTGCGTCATCTCCCGTAATGATGATGTCGTCAACATACACTAACAGAAGAACCGTCCCTGTTGTTCGGTGACGAGTGAACATCGAGAAGTCTGTCGTGCTGCGAGAAAAACCAACCTCCTGAAGAGCCTTACTGAACCTGTCGAACCATGCTCGTGGTGATTGTTTGAGGCCATACGGAGCTTTCTTAAGGCGACAAACCTGAGACTCCCCCGTGGTCTCAAACCCGGGAGGTTGCTGCATATAGATAGTTTCCTGCAAGTCGCCATTCAAAAAGGCATTCTTAATATCCAGTTGCAGTAAGGGCCACTGGCGATGGACAGCCACTGAGATAAGAACCCGAACGGTGTTGAGTTTAGCCACCGGAGAGAAAGTTTCCTCATAGTCCATCCCTTGTTGTTGGGTGAAGCCCCGGACGACCAGCCGAGCTTTCAAACGGTCAATCGTCCCATACGCGGCATGTTTGACGATGAAGACCCACTTACACCCAACCGGTTTCTGACCCGAGGGTAGTGGCGCGAGATTCCAGGTCTGGTTGGCCCAGAGAGCAGCCATTTCCTCCTCCATGGCAGCCTTCCAGCCAGGATGTTGTAGCGCCTCCTGCACAGTGTTAGAAATCGAAATGGAGGAAATAGAAGTGGCAAAGGTGTACAGTTGGGGAGAGAGACGATGCAGGGAGACAAACTTTGCCAGAGGATGGGCGGTGGAGGGAGATACCTGATCAGCAGGGCGCGGGGTAGCCGGGGATGAGGCCGACTGCAGAGGGGTAGCGGAACGAGGAGGAAGGCGGCGAGTTTAAACCTGGATAACTGGTGGCTTGGAGGGTGCATGAGCAGAAGCAGGAGCAGGAGCAGGGTTAGAAGGACGTAGGGAAACATGCGCAGTAGTAGGGATGACGGGTCAAGGTATAAGCATTAGTGGAGATGTTGTCGGGGAGGAAGGAGCGAGAGGTGGGGAAAAGAAAGGTTGATCTTCCCAAAAAGTGACATCTGCAGAGACGATGACCTTACGGATTACCGGAGAGTAACATAGGTAGCCCTTCTGAGTGCTAGAATAGCCGACAAAAATATTTTTAGCTGCACGGGGATCCAACTTATTTGAGGAAGGACCCAGGAGGTGAACGAAGTAAGTGCAGCCAAAGACCCTTGGTGTGATAGGGAAGGCCGGAGTAGAGGGGAACAGGAGGCTGAATGGAGTGGCAGAGTTGAGAATCGAGGAGGGGAGACGGTTGATGAGGAAACACGCAGTGGAGACCGCAAAGTTCAAGTAAATTTTTGGAACATGCATTTGAAGCATGAGGGAGCGGGCAACATCGAGGAGGTGACGGTTCTTTCGTTCGGCAATGTCATTTTGTTGGGGGGTGTAGGCACAAGAGGTTTGATGGATAATACCAAATTTTGCACATATATTGGCAAATTCATGGCCGGTGTATTCACGAGCATTATCGGTGCGCACTGTTTTGATTGTTGTGGAGAATTGCGTTCAAGTTTCTTGTATAAAATCGCGAAATATGCGAGAGAGCTCAGAGCGATCACGAAGTAGGTAAAGAAGTGCGCGGCTGTGATGATTATTGTGCGAGAATAATCATCAATGAAAGTTATAAAATATCGATAGCCAGAGATACTTGAAACTTTGAAAGGACCCCAAACATCAGAGTGCAGTAAATCAAACGGAACAGAGCTCCTAGTACAATGAGCAGGAAAAGAAGTGCGCGGCTGTTTGCCGTAAATACAAGAATGACATTTGAAAGCAGAAAAAGATACATCAGACAACGCCTTTTGGAGAACGGGTAGAGGGGCATGCCCAAGACGGCGATGCCAATCAACAACAGAGACAGAGGAGAGAATAGTAGGAGATGCATCAAGAAGGTAGAGTCCGTTCTGCAGTCGACCCCTACCAATGGTAGTTCGCGTCCGCCGATCCTGTATCAAAAAAGTAGATGGAGTAAATGTGACAGAGCAATCCATATCATGAGTGAGGAGACCAACAGAAAGCAAATTAAATGGAGAGCCTGGAACATAAAGAGCCGAGCGAAGTGAGAGGGAGGGGGCAAAAGAGATGTCAGCGCAACCGGAGACCGGAACAGTCGCCCCATTAGCGACAGTGATAGATTGCGGATGAGCAACATCCGAGTACTTGAGTGGCCGCATCGAGGTGATGTGATGAATATCACCTGAGTCCAAGATCCAACACAGACTGGAGGAAAGACAAGTAATACCTGCGGTAGAGATGGATTCAACAGAAGCAGAGGGAGGGCTAAGAAGCCCCTGAAGTTGCTGTAGCGTTGCTGTAGCTGGAGGCGAACGGCCTCAAGGTCGGTACCAATTGAGGAGGAGCCATCAGTGGTAGCAGCCGCAGTTGGGCGAGGAGGGTAACCATGTTTCTTGTAGTAGACGACGTCAGTGTGGCCATCCCGGCCGCAATAGGAACACTTGGGGCGGCCCCGACCCCCACGCCCCCTGCCGCGAGAGCCGGAACGTCCACTGCGAGCAGAGGTCGGTGGGGGAAGCAAGGGGGGAAGGGTCTGCTGAAGAAGGGTCGGAGAAGAGGGTGTCGGAGAATCCAGGGGTGGTGATACTCGAAGGAGCATAGACCAGACATCAGAGAGGGAGGGAGTAGAGGCAGAGGCCAACACCTGAGCCCGGATGCTCTGAAGGTGAGGCGGGACACGAGACATCATCATGGTAATGCAGACAGCCTCCTTTTGCACGCGCTGAGCAGCAAGGTCGGTGGTAGAAGGCTGATGCTGGATCCAGGCCTCTGCAAGAGTCTTGGCACGAGCAACAAACGAGGTCATGTCAGCAGCCCCGCCAGCATCAAGAGTCTGAAGGTCAGTAATAATATCATAGAGGTGCTGAAGACTATCCTTTCCAGAGTATAAGGAGTGAAGCTCTTCCCACATAGCTTTGGCGATCTCTTGGTACATGACCATTTGGTATGGCTCTCCCTCCAGCGAATTAAGGAGCCATGTTTGGATGCGGCCGTCATTTCGTAGACAGTCATCAGTAGTAGGGGAAGGAGGTTCGTTAGTAAGGTGAAGCACAAGGCACTTGGCCTGAAGAACACGCCGAACCGAGTGGACCCATGAAACAAAATTCTTCTTCCCAGATAATGAGATAGTTGTGATCCGCAGCTCATCTTGGAGGTCTGGAAGAGAAGCCAAGCGGTCTACAGGAGGATTAGCCGCCTGTCCGGTAGAGTCGATGGAGGAACCCATGGAGTTTGGGGAGGCCGCGATGAATAGAAGAGCGAGCGGTTAGACACAACGCCTGCCGCAGGAAGAGGAGGTCGTCAGAGAAGAGACGCACGACAAGCCCACGCGGTTAGATAAGAGGCTGCAGCGGGTAGTCACGGCGACAAGCCCAGGGTAGAGAGCGACAGGAGGCCGCGACCAGGTACGAAGAGAGCAAGGGCAATCCGCACGGTCACTATTAGAACACCAACGACCAAACAAGAGCGAGAAGAGAAGACGGATCTAAAGAGAGGAGAAGTCTCAGCAGTTAGATATAGAGACCGCGCGACTAGAAGAGGGAAGCAACGAGAGGAAGCAAAGAGCAGAGGCCACGAGTAGGGAACTCGAGCGGCAAGAAAAGAGACCGCGAGTAGGAACTTGGGCGGCAAGAGAGAGAAACCGCAAGCGGCAAGACAAGCCGCAAGAGGAGGCCGCGAGTAGGAGTACTCGAGCGGCAAGGAGAAGATGGACGAGCGAGAAAAGAGACCGCGCGACACGGCACGCCGAGAGAAGAGGCCGCGAGTAGGACTGACTACTCGAGCGGCAAGAAGAGGAGGGACTGGGCGAGAAGGAGCCCGCGCGGTAAGAGGAAGACAGCTAGCAGCGGGAAGTGGGGCCCACGGGTTGAGAGGAGAGGCTATAAAAAGCACTGAGGGGTGGATCCACGGGCGGGACGGAGGGAGAGAAAGGAGAGCAGGCAGCGGCTAGAAATGGAGAAGCCTCGGAGAGAAAGGGAGGGAAGAAGAGTCCGCTACCCGGTGCGAGTATTATAGTGGTTTCACTTCAAATAATAAAAGCAAAATCACAGAAGACACAAGGATTATAGTGGTTTCACTTCAATCTGGGTACATTCACTCTTCTACCCCTTTGGTAGAAATTCACTATCACAGTGTCCGAGTCTTTTGATCAGGAGACTCTTAGAACCACATCAGATTTTTTGATAAGGAGATCTTGAACTAATTACAATCTAAGTTTTTTCTCAAGTAGACTCTTAGAATCTCTCACTGAATTCTTTGTAGAGGGATTTTTAAAATTCTTTTTCTCAAAAGCAAAGAGAAAATTAAGAGAAGATTTGAATTAAGATGATTCTTCTCTTGGTGTGCTCTCTTCAGATTTCTGAGGACAATTGGTGTTGATCTCTGGAATTTTTGATGAATCTCTGAATATCAAAATAGCAAAGATTATAAGTTCAATCTCTAGATGATCTTTCAAACACTTTTCTGAATCTATTGCAACTTTCTCTTCAGAAGATGTACTAATTCTTTTATCAGATTCAATAACTATCAACTGATACTTGAAAAGATTCAATTGAAGATGATAATCTTCCAAGCTTTCTTTATCAAATTCAATCTTCTCACGATTTGATATGATTTTCTTGATCGTCTGTTGTTGATGATTGATAATCTGTGATAGCCTCTTCTATTCTTTTTATTTATTCTGTATCTCATATATATGTAGATCGACATTCTCTAACGTCTACAAGAATCTATTATGTAAATTTCTTCTTAATTTAATTCAGATTGAAGCCACAAAATAAATTTTATTAAGAAATCCAGTCGACGTAACACCGAGTTCTTGTCGAAGTAACATCGAATTCTGACTATCTGTAAGATTCACTCTGTAGTCGACGTTCCGTCGATATCATCTCAAAGTATGCATCGATATAATTCTTTGAGTGTCGTTGACTTATCAAACTTAGTTTCTCTGACTTCTATTTGAAGTAACGTTGAATTCCAGTTAAAGTTGCGTCGATTTCTACTCGACGCATATTGACAATTCTTGACTTTTCTCTTATATTCAGTATGCATCGAGATTTAAATTATCTTCAAATATTTTGATTAATTCACAGAATTTGCATTTACATAAACAATAAATCAGAATCAGATGCAGTTAATTTAAAATCACAGCACAACAACACAGGATAAAGAATAAAAGCAAAATCACAGAAGAAACAAGGATTATAGTGGTTTCACCTCAATCTGGGTACATTCACTCGTCTACCCCCTTGGTAAAAATTCACTATCACAGTGTTCGAGTCTTTTGATCAGGAGACTCTTAGAACCACACTAGATTTTTTGATAAGAAGATCTTGAACTAATTACAATCTAAGTTTTTTCTCAAGTAGACTCTTAGAATCTCTCACTGAATTCTTTGTAGAGGGATTCTTAAAATTCTTTTTCTCAAATGCAAAGAGAAAATTAAGTGAAGATTTGAATTAAGGTGATTCTTCTCTTGGTGTGCTCTCTTCAGATTTCTGAGGACAATTGGTGATGATCTCTGGAATTTTTGATGAATCTCTGAATATCAAAATAACAAAGATTATAAGTCCAATCTCCAGATGATCTTTCAAACACTTCTCTGAATTTATTGCAACTTTCTCTTCAGAAGAAGTACTAATTCTCTTATCAGATTCAATAACTATCAACTGATACTTGAAAAGATTCAATTGAAGATGATAATCTTTCAAACTTTCTCTATCAAATTCAATCTTCTCACGATTTGATATGATTTTCTTGATCGTCTGTTGTTGATGATTGATAATCTGTGATAGCCTCTTCTATTCTTCTTATTTATTCTGTATCTCATATATATGTAGATCGACATTCTCTAACGTCTACAAGAATTTGTTATGTAAATCCCTTCTTAATTTAATTCAGATTGAAGTCACAAAACAAATTTTATTAAGAAATCCATTCGACGTAACACCGAGTTCTTGTCGAAGTAACATCGAATTCTGACTATCTGTAAGATTCACTCTGTACTCGACGTTCCGTCGATATCATCTCGAGTATGCATCGATATAATTCTTTGAGTGTCGTTGACTTATCAAACTTAGTTTCTCTGACTTCTATTTGAAGTAACGTCGAGTTCCAGTTAAAATTGCGTCGATTTCTACTCGACGCATATTGTCAATTCATGACTTTTCTCTTATATTCAGTATGTCTTGTATATATATCATTTATATCACTTACACCCTAGGACTTCTAAGACCAAATTACTCTTACTATACAACATGAGTAATAGACCTATGATGTAAAATCAGTAAACATAATTTGATAAGCTAAATCATAAGGATTTTTTCCAACAAAAACTCATGTAACAAATCTGTAGTGTCTCCACTCATAAGTCATGTTATATTTGAATGCGAGAAATGAAGCTTTCCGATTTAGAAAATTTTTACACAAATTCATGTATTTAAACTGTTCTGATCTAATATTACTACATTTTAATCATTTGAGTTAACAAATTAAGCAAAATGATGATGATTCATGTATTTTTTGGTCAGGGTTGATGAGGAAGACTTTCTTGTACGATTGTGTAAGTTAACAGGAAAACTATTCAAGCTAAATATGTTTTCAAATGGTTTAGATTTCAGTTTTTACCAGCTTTTTATATTGAGCATCAACCAGGTACTCTTCTCTCATGAACTTGCCTTGTGATTCATGTTCATGTCAAAACTCACTTCATTCCCGCGGGGACGACCACAATGTTGAATATGTGGGCGATAACACAGGGCGAGACAATCTGGACGTATCCTAGTGAATTCAATCCAGAGAGATTAATGAACAAGTGAGTATCACGGGATCTCATATGAGATTGACTCTTTTTCGTTCAGGGAGGAGAGTTTACTCTGCAAGGCAATGGGCTTGGCTACAGTTCATCGCTGGTTTGCTCAAATGCTTTAGAAATTCAACTAGATGTTGTCCGGTGACAATGTTGACCTGTCAGTGTTTTTAAAAATGTTGGTCGAGATGGAAAAACCTTTGATTAGCCACGTTGTTCCAAGAATTTGAAGGTCATGGGAGATTGCAGAGATGTTCTTTTTGTTTAATTATTTTGTAATTAATGGCCAGAAATTTCTGTTTTAACTCTCATATATCTTGATCTTGTTTCAGTTTATTTTTAATTACTTTTGGCTTTAGATTGTTGGTCACACTATTTGGTAGTAGAAATCAGGATTGATATCTTCTTAGTGGGGGACAGGGTTGTCCTACCCTGGCCAGGGGTGCCTCTCCCGAGTCGCTGGTCTCCTTTGGCCGCCGTCCTTGCTGAACTGCGCCTCCTCTCGTGGGAGGGGCGATTATTTTCCCGTTAAAGGTTAAAATCGTCCGAGGGCAGTATCGTCATTTTCGTAAAATTGGTGATCTGTGTGGCCCATTTCGGACGTTTCTATTCGCCCGTCCGTCCGGTAGTGTGTGTGTGTGTGGGGGGGGGGGGGGGGGGGGGGGGGGGGAATTATCGGATCGCCCCTCTTAGAATCTATAAATAATCCATCTTTTCTCATTCATTCTCATTCTCTTCTCGGCCGAGAAAATCCGTAACCTACGGATTTTCTCTTCTCTTTCTCCTACGATTTTCTATCCTCTATTTCTCTTTTCGTTGCGTGTTGCCTTCTAGCGCACCTCTTTCGTGCGCGCCCCTGAGCGCACCCCGTCCTTGTGCGCTCGCGCGCGCGTCCATTCTTTGCGCGCCAACGTGCTCGCCGCCTCCTTGTGCGCCCTTGCGTGCGCTGCTTCCTTGCACGCGCCTCTTCCTTGCACGCGCCTCTTCCTTGCACACGCCTCTTCCTTACACACTTTTGTGCACGCATCTCCCTTGCGCGCTCTTGCACGTGCCTCTTCCTTGTGCGCACTTGCGCGCGCCTCTTCCTTGCACGCCTCTTCCTTATGTGCTATAGCGCACGCCTCTTCCTTATGTGCTCTTGCGCACTCCTCTCCCTTACGCCCTCCCGCGTGTGCTTCTTCCTTGCGCGCACTTGCACGCGTCTATTTCTCGCGCGTTCTTGTGCACGTCTTTTCCTTGTGCTCTCTTATGCACACATCTTCCTTGCGCCCTCCCGCGTGCGCTTTCCTTGCGCGCACCGTTTCCTTGCGCCTCCTCCTCGCACACTCCTGCACGCGCAGCCCACTTATACGCCTTCTTGCGCTCCACTTCCTTGCGCGTGTACCAACAAGCGGTTCGAGCGCTCTCCTCGTGAGCACCCTGCGCGTTCAAGAACAAGCGCTCTCGCCACTTACATTACAAACCCACCAGACTTCTCCAAAAGACAATCAGAGACAAGCAGCAGAGGATAAGACACGCAGAACGTATCGCTTGAGCTTCAAAGCCGCAAACGCTTGAGCGCGCAAAGCCCGTTGTTCCCTTCTTTAAGAACTATCAAAGGATTCCAATATATAATGAGCGCATCGCTTCCCACAACACACACAAAAATACTTAGTTCCGTGAGCGGTGGCCTGTCATCCTCAGAGCCCTCTCTCTTCCCCGTAATTATAACGAGAGGCTGTCGGTTGCCCCCGAGTTCTGGAAAAAGCCATGTAATAGCGCTAAGCTCTAGTGGAGGTTTGGTCGGCATAGTCCCGATCACGTGATTTTTCACCCAATTGACAAGTTTTCGACGTTAAAAATTTGCTTTGTCAACTATTCTTTCTTTGTGATTGATTGCGCGCTCGACCGCTCCTGAGCTAAAGCGGTTCAATTTAATCTGGTATACCAGAGCCTCGAGCGATTCACATCAAGTTTACATTTCATAACATACAGGAACAAAAATGTGTCATTGGAGATTTTTCTCGAGGATTTATTTCTGTGTACATGTTATGAAAGATAAACCTATAGAAAATATCTTTGTAATTTCTAAGATTGAGAGGTTGCAATCTATAATTTTATAAACTTATCGGAGAGGTCCGGGTAAACGATCCTTAGAAATAATATAATTTTCATTGGCTAATATAATTTGCTATTGATACGTCGATCATTCTATCGGGTAAAAATTTATGGCTCATTTGGCGGGGCGGAGCCCCACCATACGATTTTGTATTGTCAAATTGCATTTAGATGCTGCACCTGCAGTTTAAGGTTCTGTTTGGGCCGACTGTGTTGGGCTAGAGAGCACGCAAGCTCTACCAGAACGCCTGCAAATTAGTTCGAGCAAATACCTACAGAATTGCTTAGAGGTACGTCGATACACAATTAAAATACATCACAAAATAACAACAATAAAAGTGACATGAAGATTTATCGTGGGAATCCAATATGGTGAAAATCACAGAACGATCATAGTCCAACCCGGAAAGCCGCCACTAAAATGCATGAAATAATAGGCAATTATAAGGTTTTGCCTCTTCGATCCTTATAGTATCTTCATCAGTTTCACACTACAGAATATAATAAATAGCAATAGAAAAAATGCAAGTTACCGACAGTGGCGGACAAAATGGATTACACAAATCTTCTCTAAGATGACTCTTCGAATCTTTGCTCAAATATGCTCCAAATCCAATCCATGTAGGCGAAGTACTCCTTATCAACGTCGTACAACGACGTCCGAAAGCTTCCCCAAATTAAGACGATTGTAGCAAATGTCTCTCTAGAAATCTTTAATGATTGAGTTTGGAGAGAGAAAGTGGATGTCTTCACACTACACAATACAATAAATGTAATAGAAAAACTACAAGTTATCGACAATGACAGACGAGACGGATTACACAAATCCTCTCCAAGATAGCTCTTTGAATTCTTGCCCAAATCTGCTCCAGATCCAATCCATGTAGGTGAAGTATTACTCGTCAATATCGTACAACGACGTCCAAAAGCTATTCCAAACTAAGATGATTGCCGCAAAGACCTCTCTAGAAATCTTCTAATGCTTGAGTTTGGAGAGATGAAGTGGATGCATTACCCTTCCTTCATGTCTATTTATAGGGCTAAAACTAAAGATCTAGAGGTGATAGATGACGTGTGGATGAAGCTTTCCTTGGTCAAAAAACGCATGTTTAAAGGTCAAATGCGGCTACTCTTTTTCACACTTGTCATGAAACACGAGCTTGAAAAGTATGGTCAAAGATGATCAGCCTCTCACACTTAAGAGAAAATTATCTCAACAAATCTCTCCCTTTTTGACTAAGTGAAAAAACTTGTCTTTTGATGATCTTCATTCAAATCTCCAACATGTCTCAAACTTTAGTCGATAAGCATGCCAAATTCGAGTTAGTAAGTCTCGAAGCTAACAGTTTTCTTCATAAAGGACGGGAACTGTACCCAACAGCTTATTCTCCTCCTTTTTCTTTAAGTGGAGGGAACCTCCATGTCGGCGATCATCACGCAATGCTTGAACTTCCCTCTCGACACAGTCATATTTGCTTCATTGTCATCCATATGTACCTTCTGCAGATCCAGCTCTCTTTACTCTACAGTATCGCATATCCAATGATACTGTGTGTCAATATGCTTGGATCTCGAGTGGAAGGTGGAGTTCTTTCTCAAGTGAGTTGCACTCTGACTATCATATAAGAGTGTATTGCGCTCCTGAATGAAACTCAGCTCCTTGATGAAACATTTCATCCAAAGAAGCTCTCACTCTACCTCAGTGACTTCAATAAACCCTCTCTGTAGTAGACAGTGTGACACACTTCTGTAGTCTAGACTGTCATGACACAGCTCCCCTTGCAAATAGGATCAGGTACCAAGAAGTCGATCTTCTAGAGTCCAAATCTTCATTCATATCAGCATCAGTATAGCCCAGTAGCTCTGGCTTACTATCTCCAAACCTTAACATCAAGTCTGACGTCCCATATTTGTACCTTAGAATCCACTTCACAGCACTCTAATGTTCTCTTTCGGGATTGGAGAGAACCTTATTAACAGTACCAATGACATGCACTATATCTGGGCGTGTGCATAACATAGCTTACATGAGACTACCAACCGCAGAAGCATAGGGGGCCTTCTACATCTACTCTTTCTCCTCAGGTGTGCTTGGGCACTAGTCAGTAGTGTGTCTGAAGTGAGCAGCAAATGGCGTGCTCACCTTCTTGGCTTGATCCATACTGAATCTCTGCAGCACCTTCCTGATGTATCTTTCTTGCGATAACCAAAGTAAGTTAGAGCATCTATCTCTCCAAATATGCATCCATATGGTCTTTGCAGCTCCCAAGTTCTTCAATGTAAATGTGAAACTCAATTGCCACTTCAGCTCGGCAATGCGAGGCGATGAGTGCCAGCTCCATCGAGCACTCGCCGCCCCGGGTGAGTGGAGGTTTTAGAGGGCCACTCGCCATTTTTTATGTGATGTATCCTTACTATTTTGCCCCCGTTGGTCTGCCTATAGCTTGCCAGAATAACGGAGTTATTCTATTGGCAGACCCAGTTGGACTACACATAGCCGTTTGGAACAGCGCAGGTTGGCTATTTGTAGGCCGTCTTCAAAAATCTATAAATAGACCCAGGGGAGTACCTCAGAAGGCATGCCTACTTGTGCCCCGATCTTCTTGCGCTTTCTGAGGCATCCTTAGCTCAGCATTTGGCTAGGGAGGGGAAGCGATCTAAGATCTTCCGGATGTGTGGTGGGACCTCCACACCGAGCCCTTATGTCTGTCCCCTGTTCTTTTTCCTTAGTCGTTTGGCTCGCAAGAGAGAAGTAAGTGTGCGATCACCCCTTCCCCAAGGGTGAACTCCACAAAGACCGAATTTTCGGTTTCAACATTTCTGGTGCGGTGAGCGTGAAGAGTGGTCAACACAAAAAAATCTTTAGCAGACTTGATGACTAAAGGAGAAGGGCAAGGTTTAGACAGGGCCGACTCGCTACCCCCTCCCCCTCTCACCACGGTGGGCATATTCGAGGAGTTCCGACATTCAAATTCGCACTCAACACGCGTGCCGAGTGCTCAACACCGGTTGTCCCAGTCGCCGCCGCCCCGGCTCTAGGCGAGGATGCCCCGACTCGGCGAGCGGGGAAGGAGGTTGTAGAGGAGGAGAATGGGCGCAATCTCCCAGGGCGAGTGCTCTTCCCCGGGTCGGCGAGTGGAGGATGGTTCAGTGAGATGGGGGGTGTGAGATCCCTCAGCTCGCCAAGAAGGGGGAGGCAGCCCCTTCAACGAGTTGGTTTCTTCTGCTCCAGTCCCGGAGGGGTTCAGGGAACCAGAGATATCCTACTACACCGGGAGGGATGATCCGGTCCAGCACATCCAGTGGTTCGAGGATGTGGTGTCGATAAGGCAGATGTCGGATGCCTTCAAATCCAGACTCTTCGTCATCACCCTTAAGGAAAAGGCGGGGAGTGGTTCCACCAGCTGTCGGCCAACTCGATCTACTGCTTTGAGGACCTACGCTGGGGGTTCATGTTGAGGTTCACCACTTCCAAGAAGAGGAAGAAAGAGTCAGAGTCCCTGTTCCACATCAAGCAGGGGGTAAACGAGACCTTGGGGAGCTACGTGGACCGGTTCTAGGAGGTCACCCAGGTCCAGGAGATGTCAGGGCACACCCTGATTATGGCCTTCACCTTGGGGCTGCAACGAGGTTTCTTTAGGATGGAACTGAAGAGGGTGCTGCCTCTCTCCTACGAGGAGTTGATGGAGAGGGCGGCAAGGCAAGTCGATGGAGAGGCGTCAAACCCCGAGTTCGCGAAGAAGTTGGCCAGGTGGGCCATGGAGGAGGAGAAGGGGCCAGGAGGTGGCCGAGGTCAGGAGGTGAAGAGAGCTGAACCCAGGAAGCGGGAGCAGCAGCAGCTGCTACAGCGGGAGCAGTAGCAGCGGAGGTGGTGGCGCCAAGAGCCGAATAATCGGCTTGGCTGGAGGCAGCATGAGTGTTAGGATCAAGGCCATCAGAGAGGTTTCCATGGAGAAGACAATCGACAAGGGGCCAGGGTCAGTTCCACCCTCCAGGATGGAGACAGGGCCAAAGACCTCCTCTCCCCGATCAACATCAGGCTATGGCAATAGCCATGTAGAGGAGGGGTAAGTAGAGGAGGAGGGAATTTAGGGTGGAGTTACCCTATTGTGACTTCCACCAGGAGGAGGGGCATGCTACAGCCACGTGCCCGGAGTTCCTCGAGGTGAGAGGAAACAAGGAGTAGCAGCAGTTGCGGGACCACCTGGAGGTGCGGATCGAGGAAGTCCTGCCTCGGGCAGAGGAGGACAGGTGTTAGGACCGGGCTGATGTTGGGGCCCGAGGAGGGATCAGAGTGATCCACATAGTTTGTGGGAGTTGAGGCTTCCCGGAAGGCAAGCCTCCACACCAAGTACCGAAGGAGCGTCGACTACACATCCCAGGCCCCACCTTCGGAGGAGAAGATCACCTTCTCAAGGAAAGACATGCCAGATCATGAGGATCCCTTATGCGATGCATTGGTAATCCAGACCGCGGTCGAAAATTTCACCATCTCCCGATCCTCATCAACAACAGAAATTCAGTCAACGTCATTTTTAAGAAGGCATTTGACGCAATGAAAGTGGATGCCAAGAGGGTGTTGGCCTCGGATGGGCCTCTGTTTGGATTCTCGGGAGAAAGGAAGGAGGTTGAAGGAGGAGTGGGGCTTCATGTCACTCTGGGGGGGGGGGGGGGGGGGTAGTCCTGAAACTGTAGGTTTGTCATCATGGATGTCCCCAGCAGTTACGACGCCATCTTCGGACGGCGTCTCATCAGTGCCTTCCGCTGCGTCCCCTCATCCTTCCACCAATAATTGAAGTTCAATGCCGATGGGATCCAGGTCCAGGTCCGAAGAGACCCCAAGGTGGCGAAGGAGTGCCACGTCACCGTGATAAACTCTATTTCTTGGCAGGAAGGGGACGAGGAGATGGAGAGGAGGATGGAGGTGGTGGAGCAAGAGGCAGGAGGAGTGGAGATGAAAGTGGAAGAGAACCGTGCCCAGGTGTGGGTGGAGGAGGAGATCCAGGAGGAGCCGGTCGAGGCAATGGCCGTGGAGGAGGCTGAGGAGATCCTTGTCTCAGGAGAGGGGGACGTTGGAGAATGGGGAGAGCATTCTCGTCTAGAGGCTGCAGAAATGGTGGTGGGGGTGGAAGTTCTCACCCTAGAAGGCAAGATGGAGAAGGTGCGTGTCAGCGGGGGGATGACTCTGGTGGACTAGGAGAGGATGTTGTTATGCATCCAAAAGAATGTGGACATTTTCTCTTGGAGCACAGCGGAGATGCCGGGGATTGATGCGGACGTCGCCTGCCACCTCCTCAATCTGGATCCAGAAGCTCGCCCCATACAGCAGAAGAAGTGGTTCATCGCAGACAAGCTATGCGAGCCCATCAGGGAGGAGGTGGCCAAGATCGTGAAGGCCGACTTTGTATCTGAAATTCAATACCCCGGCTGGGTCTCCAATGTTGTAATGGTTAAAAAAGGAGACGGCCGGTGGAGAATGTGTGTTGATTTTTCTTTACTTAATAAATCATGTCCCATGGATTGTTACCCTTTGCCTCGAATCGATGCGCTGGTTGACTCAGCCGTCGGTTTTCCTGTAATGAGTTTCTTAGATGTTTTTTCAGGTTATCTTCAGATCAGGATGCACCCCCCAATGTAAAAGATGTCTCCTTCATTACCGGGAATAGGTGCTACTGCTACAAGATGATGTCCTTCGGGTTGAAAAATGTAGGGAAAACATACCAAAAGATGATGGATCGAGTCTTCCAGGAGCAAAAGGGGAGGAACCTGGAGGTGTACGTGGATGAACTGATGATCAAGAGCCGGGAGGTGGACTCCCACCTCTAGAATCTGGAGGAGACCTTCGACACCTTGCGTAAATATAAGATGAGAACCCTTTGAAGTGTGTCTTCGGGGCCAGCAGAGGCAAGTTCCTGGGTCACCTTCTCACCCCCGCAGGGGTGGAACCGAATCCTGACAAGGTCAAGGCAATCATGGAATTGGGGTCGCCTCGGAATGCTAAGGAGGCCCAGCAGTTGACAGGAAAGTTGGCAGAGCTAAGCAGGTTTCTTTCCCGGGCTGGGGAGAAATGCTCGCCCTTCTTCAAAGCACTGAGGGGAGGAAAGAAGTTTGAATGGACTAAGGAATGCGAAGAGGCGTTCTATGCCTTGAAGAGGCAGTTAACTCAGGCCCCCCTGCTCCAAGGGTCGAAGGAGGGGGAGGATCTATCTTTGTATCCCGGGGTCAGAGCAGAGGCCTTGAGCTCCGTCCTGGTTCGGGAAGAGGGGAAGAAGCAGCTGCCCATATACTACGTAAGTCGGGTCCTGAGGAAGGCAGAGCTCCGTTATCCCATCTTGGAAAAGCTGGCCTTTGCTCTGGTCATCTCGTATCGGAGACTCTGAACCTATTTCCAGGCACACTCCATCCGAGTGGTGACGGACCACCCCCTCTGTAACATCTTCGAGGGGGTGGAGCATTCAGGCAGATTAGCGAAATGGTCGGTAGAGTTGAGTGAGTTTGATATCTCTTTTGTCCCCCACCTCTCGATCAAGGCCCAAGCAATGACCGATTTTCTAGCAGATTATGTGGTCGAGGTGGCGGAGGCGAAACTCACTTGCCCAGTTCCTTGGAAGGTGATGGTGAATGGCGCCTCGAGGAGGCATTCCTTGGGGGTGGGGGTGATCTTGGAGAGCCCCCAGGGAACAAGGATCGAGAAAACGGTGGTGGTGCACTTTCCAATCACAAACAATCAGGCCGAGTATGAGGTAGTGATAGCAGAATTGCGCCTAACCAGGGAGCTGGAGGTGCATGACGTGGAGGTCCTCACTGACTCCATGGTGGTGGCCTCCCAGATCAATGGGGAGTTTAGGTAAGGGAACCTACTCTCCAGTTATACTTGACAAAGGTGAAGGGAGTCATCGATATGTTTCAGACCTTCTTCATCCGACAAGTGCCGCGAGAAGAGAATGAACAGGTTGATTAGCTAGCCAAGCATGGCCCCCGGGTGGGGGGGTACCATCACTGACCTGTTCTGTCCGTCCATCCAAGAGGGGGAGCTGATGGAGGTGGACCAACACCCCTCGTGGATGGACCCTTTCACAGTTTCCTTTTCACAGGGGAATTTCCGAAGGGGACGAAAAAGAAAAAGTTCAAGCACAAGTCGGCATATTACCTTATGCGCGACGGGCAGTTGTATAGGAAGACTCTCTCGGGGATGTTGGCATGTTGCGTGGCCGAGAAGGAGGTCCAGAGGATTCTCGAGGAGGTGAATTCCGGGGAGTGCGAAAGTCATTCGGGGAGCAGAACCTTGGGAGGAAGAATAGTCCGATAGGGGTACTTCTGGGGAGCAGAACCTTGGAAGGAAGAATAGTCCGATAGGGGTACTTCTGGCCGACCCTAAGCCAGGATGTCGCAGAATTTGCAAAGATGTGTTACAAGTGCCAGCTGTTTGCCCCCCTCCCACTTCAACCAGCTCAGCAGCTCAGGAGTATCACGACACCCTAGCCCTTCGTCATTTGGGGACCATTCCCCCAGGCCAGCAGGCAAAGGAGATTCCTGCTGGTGATGATTGACTATTTTTCTAAGTGGTTGAAAGTGAAGGCGCTAGCCAAGGTGACCTCCCAAGTAATCATGAACTTCATATGGGAAAAGATCATCTGCCGGCACAGCCTGTCTCAGGTCATTGTCAAGGACAATGAGCCTCAGTTTGCCAGCGCCGAGTTCATCAATTTCTGCGGACAGCTCGGGATCGATCTTAGGTTCGCGTCGGTCCACCATCCCAGGAGTAACGGGCAGGTGGAGGCGGCAAACAAAATCATCGTCAACCTCCTCAAGAAGAAAGTGGAGAATTTGAAGGGTAGCTGGGTGGAGCAGCTACCTTCGGTTCTATGGGCCCTGAGAACCACTCCCAATACGAACACCGGGGAGACCCCTTCAAGATCTCACACGGCTGCAAGATCGTACTTCCAATAGAGTTCGAGATCCGTACACCTCGGATGGTCGAGGCGGAAGAAGGAAGGGGAGAATGGTAGGCCGAGAACGAGGAGGAGCTACGACTCTCTCTTGACATGGTGGAGGAGCTGCGTGATCTCTCCACCATCCGACAGGGAAAGGCAAAATAAAGAATGGTTAAGTACTTTGACAAGCAAGTCAGGGTCAAACAGTTCGTGGAAGGGGACTTGGTCTTGAAGAAGGTAAATGCGGCAGGAAGATCAGCAGCAGTGGGGAAGCTCAACCCTAACTGAGAGGGCTCGTACATTGTCTAGGAATCCCTATGGTCAGGGGGGTATTGTCTCCGAAATGTGGAGGGCGAGACCCTGAGTCACACTTGGAGTGGTGATGACTTGAAGAGTTTTTATCCGTGAAAGCATGTACGTCTGTTCCTTCAATAAATATGAAATCCTTTGATGTTCCAACTCTTTTGCAGATCAAATTTGTGGCAAGCTGTCTTTGTCAAGCTAAGTCCGGAAATGCCCCTGCTGCTAGGCTTCCACCTAGCTGGCAGGGTCGGGATCGCCAAAGGAGTTTTGTTCTCTCTCTGGGGTTAGGTCCTGAGACGCTCCTGCTGCCAGGCTTTCACCTAGCTGGCAGGGCTGGGATCCTCGAGTGATGTCATTATGACCTTGGAGGTGGAGCCCGGTGGATGCTCAACACCCGCCGTCAAGCTTTCACCTAGCTGACAGCGCCGATGGAAGCGCCCGGAGGTTGGCCAAAGGAGTTTTGTTCTCCCTCTGGGGTTAGGTCCCGAGACGCTCCCGCTGCAAGGCTTTCACCTAGCTGGCATGGTCAGGATCCTCGAGTGATGTCGTTATGACCTTGGAGGTGGAGTCTGGTGGATGCTCAACACCCACCGTCAGGCTTTCACCTAGCTGACTGGGCCGGTGGAAGCGCCCGGAGGTTGGCCAAAGGAGTTTTTTTCTCCCTCTGGGGTTAGGTCCTGAGACGCTCCCGCTGTTAGGCTTTCACCTATCTGGCAGAGTCGGGATCCTCGAGTGACGTCGTTATGACCTTGGAGGTGGAGCCCGGTGGATGCTCAACACCCGCCGTCAGTCTTTCACCAAGCTGACTGGGCCGGTGGAAGCACCCGGAGGTTGGCCAAAGGAGTTTTGTTCTCCCTTTGGGGTTAGGTCCCGAGACGCTCCCGCTGTCAGGCTTTCACCTAGCTGGCAGGGTCGGGATCCTCGAGTGACGTCGTTATGACCTTGGAGGTGGAGTCCGGTGGATGCTCAACACCCGCTGTCAGGCTTTCACCTAGCTGACAGCGCCGGTGGAAGTGCCCGGAGGTTGGCCAAAGGAGTTTTGTTCTCAATCTGGGGTTAGGTCCCGAGACGCTTCCGCTGCCAGGCTTTCACCTAGCTGGCAGGGTTGAGATCCTCGAGTGACGTCGTTATGACCTTGGAGGTGGAGTCTGGTGGATGTTCAACACCCGCCGTCAGGCTTTCACCTAGCTGACTAGGCCGGTGGAAGTTATCGGAGGTTGGCTAAAGGAGTTTTGTTCTCCCTCTGGGGTTAGGTCCCGAGACGCTCCCACTGTCAGGCTTTCACCTAGCTGGCAGAGCCGGGATCCTCGAGTGACGTCATTATGACCTTGGAGGTGGAGCCCGGTGGATGCTCAACACCCGCCGTCAGGCTTTCATCTAGCTGGCAAGGCCGGGATCCTCGAGTGACGTCGTTATGACCTTGGAGGTGGAGTCTGATGGATGCTCAACACCCGTCGTCAGGCTTTCACCTAGCTGACTGGGCTGGTGGAAGCGCCCGGAGGTTGACAAAGGAGTTTTGTTCTCCCTCTGGGGTTAGGTCCCGAGACGCACCCGTTGCCAGGCTTTCACATAGCTGGCAGGGCCGGGATCCTCGAGTGACGTCGTTATGACCTTGGAGGTGGAGTCCTGTGGATGCTCAACACCCGCCGTCAGGCTCTCTTAGCTGACGGGGCTGGGATTCTCTATAGACATGGCTACATCTAAATTTAGGAACCAGGTAGTTGGACTTCAAAGACAGGGCGCAAAGGTCATCAAGGGTTGGATCCAGCCATTCTTGGGTGAGTTGGCCGAGGCTAATATCGGCAGCCTCAAAGAAGAAGAGCTGTTACCAGCGAGCTGAGCACTCGCGAGACCAGCTCGGCAAGTCGTCTGGTCCTACTACCTTGGGGATGGCATCATCCCATGACAAGATGAGAGTGCGGCGAGCAGATATCTCTGCATCCACCGAGGATGGCGAGGCGAGGCAGTCCTCGACAAGTACTTCCCACCCCCTCGGGTTTTTTACTTGGGGATTTCTGGCAACTTCAACTTAATGATTGACGAAAAGGGCAACTCGCAGGCGAGCTTGGTAGTCGTAAGTTTAGCTCGGCGGGTGGTCCGCCTCCTAATTGTCTAGGGTCGGCGAGCTCCCAAGGTCTCTCTGCGGGCATGCATCCTAACTCAGATACATTCTAGCTGCAAGTTCCATCCTAGCGAGGTCGCCCAACGGAAGAGGTCAGCTCGCAGGCGAGTACATCACAGCTGATTCAAAAAAGGGGGAGGAAGAATTCAAGCTAAGTACTTTTTCATTAACAAAATATTACATGTTACAAGGAGGGGGAGGACAATTACAAAAAAAAGAACAACAAAAATGAGGTGTGAGTCAGCTCTCGTCCTCCCCTCCGGACGGGTGGTCCCCACTCTCCCCTCTGGATTGGCGGCTGTCCTTGTAGCCCTTGACATCCTTGAAGAGGGACTCAAAACTTTCCTCCTCGCTGGGAGGGGTAGCCGACAGGAACAGGTCCGGCACAAGGTCCCTCGCCGTGATCTCCTCGCATCCCTCCACCAGCACCTCCATGTCTTTCATCATCTGCAGGGTGTAGTCGGCGGTGCTGATGGAGTTGATCCACAGCCTCTCGGCGACCTTGGCATCGCTGAAGACTTTTGGCCACTTGGGAGGGATGCTCGGCTCGCCGCCGCCCTGGGGCAAGAAGATGTCCATCTGGCGGATGAGCTCGCTCTGGAGCTCCTTGTTCTCCGCCTTCAGTTTTTTATTCTCCTTCTCCAGCTCGACGGCGCGAACCTTCAACTCGGCGGCGCGAGCTCGCAGCTCGCTCGCGGCTTCGGCACCCTGGGAAGAAGGGCAAGGTAAGATCAATATGCGTGAAAAATCCCAAGTGAAAAAGGAAGGGGGTAGCCGACGCTTACCATCTCGCCGAAGGCTTTTGCGAGAAGGTTCTCTGCGACCTTTAGTCGCCCCGCTAGGTCGGCGGCATTGTCCTTGGCATGGTCGCGGTCCTGCTCGGCCTTTAGCAAGAGGTTGTTGAGGCTTAAGCTGCGGCGTACCACCACGTGGTGCATATCCAGGGCCCGCATTTGGGCTTGCAAGCCCTCATGGCCGAGCTGACGCAGGGTCATGCCATTGTAGGCCTCGACATCCTCGCGACCATACAAGCCGAAGCCGAGCGCGTAGGCATGACCCGAGGTGGGTTGCAACCTGACCAGGAGGGATGGAGGGAGGAGATGGAGATCCTGTGGGTCTCCTCATCCCATTGAACCATCGGCTCGTCGGTCGAGTCCTTTTTCTTCCCCCCCCCCCAAGGCCGAAGAGAGGATGGCTCTTCGCCAAGCCCGGCTCGCGGGCCGCGAGCTTCTCGGCAGGAGAAATGAGGGGCTCGCCACCCTCCTGCGTTTTCTCTCTCGACTCCTTGTGCGAGCTCTCTGGCGATTTATCTAGCATGGTCTCGGGGTAGCTCATGTACTTTAAAACTTGTTGTTGTCGTAGTCCCCCACGGGAGACTACCGTCGCCTTCTTCTTTTGCGGAGGGGAGCGGCGAGACAAGCTGAACCTCGCCAGGTCGGGTCGCCTCTAGTTGGAGGAGGGGTTGGACGGCCCTGGCTCGCTTCTGCAGGTCGCCGCAGCTGCTCGCTCGTGCGCGATATAATTTGGGGGGGGGAGTCCCATATCCGCAAAAGGTGGGTGCTCGGGAAGTAGTCACTCCCCTGCAAGAAATAACTTGTTAGAAATATGGCCACTTGTTGGGCGAGCCCAATAGTGGAAGAGGAAAGGGTTGTACCTTCACCGGGCAGGACCGAGAGGAACGAGTCGAGGCCCCTTCGAAGAAAGGAGACCTCGAAGTCCTTCCCCAGGAAGAACTTGTGCAGCTCGACATCGTCGCCAGATAGCATTAGGGGTCGGTATACCTCCTCGCTCTTCTGTTGGGGCGAGAAGGAAATATTGTCGAGGTCGCCCTTGATGAAGACGACCTTGGAGACCCAGTTGTGATTCTTGTTCGCAGTCTCGCGAACCGTGATGCGCGAGCCCATCAGAAAGGCGACCCCGTCGTTGGTCGCGCGGTAGGTAAAGAGATTTCGGAAGACGGGCAGGTTAAATTCAATCCGCTCTCGGCAGAGGAGGCAGGTGAATGTGACCATCATGGCAATCACATTCGGATTCAGTTGCGCGGGCACCGCGCCAAAATACTTGAGGATCTGTCGGATTTTCGGCCAGAGGGGCAAGCGCAACCTCACCTCGAAGTACGAGATGGGGAAGGCGAGCTCATCCTCATAGAATGAATTGATGGCTTCGCCCTCCGTGGGTCGGCGCGCCTCATAGCCATGGGGCACGTACTCGGCTTTGAAGTTGGCGAGTTTGCGCTCGGTTGTGTTTCCTTCAAAGAAAAGGTACTTGACAAATTGCCGATCACACTTGGAATGCCCGTCGACGTCAGGTGGCGTCTTGCCCATGTCCACAAAAAATTGGGGTGCGAGAGCAGGTAGCGAGAAGAGCAGCATAGGGGAGTATGAATGCAATAAAGGCGATAGCCCAGGGGATTGGTGAGGGGGCCTATTTATAGAAGTTTGAATTTATGGCCGAGCTGACCGGTCAGTCCAGCTCGCCAGCCCTAGCTCGCAGACTCCGACTCGCCGTCCCGGAGACCTGGCCTATCTTAGTGCGAGCTGAACCTAGATGGCACTGCATATTATTTCAAATAACATATTGAGTTCTAAAGATTATTTAAGTTATTACAGACAGGGGCGTTCGCAGCCCTGAGAAGGAAAAAAGTTCAGAACAAGCAGAAGAAAAGTTCGGTCAACTCGCGCGAGCTGGAGGTGCTGGGGGGCGAGGGGCGGTAGGCTCAACTAAGGAGCCATTTCCATCTACCCCGGCCTCGCGCCCCCATCCCCAGAGGTCGGTGCGGGTTGAGGAACTCCCGGACCAGGTCCAGGTCCCGACTCAAGGTCTGTAGGTTTTCGTTAAGTCACTCCATCACTGGGGTGGGGGATATCATCTCGCTTGCTGAGCCGCGTTCCATCTTATCCGCGAGAGCACATAGTCATGCTCCAGCGCCTGCAGTCTCTGCTAGCTATATGCATTGTCCGCTTGAAGTTGGCGCAAGGCGGCGTTCTGCTTCTTCAGCACTTCTACTACTCTCCTCCTCAGCTCGGTAGGATCCAGCGAGTCATCCAGGAAGCTTTCCACCCCAGGTTCAGGGGTGGCGAACGGCGAGTCGGTTCTGAAGATTCCTCGACTTCAGACGGAGCAGGGATACCTGCAAAAACAATCAACTCGGGTAGAAAGAGATTGGGAGTGCAACAAAGATGCCTAGGCAAAATGTTCTCGTGAAAGTGGAGCTTACGGGATAAGCTCGACAGTCCTTGGGGGGTGTGCGAAGGAGGTAAGGCTAAGTTCTTTCCGCGACCGGGAGGATAGATTCCTGGGGAGATGAGGTTGAAGTTGGGGACCTGGATATCTCCGGGACCACCCTCGGCGAGTGCAGGAGCAGGCGTGCATTGCCAATGAGAAGTGCGAACTGGCGACCTGGACTTCAGCGGATCCAGCCCCTTGAACCCAAAGGGAGGTGATTTGCTTAGCAGGCGAGTATCGGGGGGAGTCTTAGGCTGCGAGTCGTTGTATGGGGTGTGGACTTGCGTCAATGAGGTCTCGGTGTCGGTCTGATGGATCTCGGTGTCGGTCTGATGGATCTCGGTGTCGGCTGGAATGTTGATGACTATTTACCCTTTGAGGTCGGCTGCCGGTTTGGAGGAGGCAAGCCTGAGAGTCAAGGCGGGTTCTAGGTCGCGGTAGACGGATTTAGCGTCTTTTGGGATGGACTTAGCCTTCTTGGCGGGATTGGATTTCATCGGCTCGCGCAGTGCAGCGCTGGGAGACATGCCGACTAGCGTGGCAGTGCGAGTGTCGTTGAGCTAGCGGGCGCGGCTAAGCTTCTCTTGGAGTTCTTTGGAGAGAGGCATCTCAGCAAGGATTAAGGGGGATGGCGGAGGCCACCCAGGTACGTGGGCATGTATTTATAACCGTTGGTGGAGCCCACCAAAAGATTCTCTGGCCCATGTCGCACTCGCTGCATATTGTAGGGTTGGATGATTCTTTTCAAGCTTGGGCCAACCTCGCAAAGAGGGGGGATTATGTACAACCCCATATCCGGCGAGTAGCGGCCGACAGGAGCCAGATTGGCCAAAGTCCGATAGTCCGGGTCCTAGGTGAGCCGTAGGGAGGTGAGATCCCTGAAATCCCCCTCGGCTCTCCCAAGCGGGGTGGATCGTGTGAGGGGAGAGTGGAGCAGGTCGGCTCGCACTCGCCCCAGGGGCTCAGAGAGCAGTGGGCGAGTGGAGCAGATCGGCTCGCACTCGCCCCAGGGGCTCGACGAGCAGCGGTCGAGTGGGGCAGGTCGGGCCTAGACTCGCCCAGGGCTGGAAGAGGCGACGAGTGCCAGCTCCATCGAGCACTCGCCGCCCCAGGCGAGTGGAGGTTTTAGAGGGACACACACCCAGTTTTTCTGTGATGTATCCTCACTATTTTGCCCTCGTTAGTCTGCCTATAGCCTGCCAGAACAGCAGAGTTACGATGTTGGCAGACCCAGTTGGACTGCACATAGCCGTTTGGAACAGCGGAAGTTGGCTATTTGCAGGCCGTCTTCAGAAATCTATAAATAGACTCAAGGGGGTACCTCAGAAGGCATGCCTACTTTTGCCTCGGTCTTCTGAATATGATCCTTTTTGTGATAGTAGGGGCACTCCACATTCTAGTAGTGAGGTCTATACTTCCCTCTGCTTTGGCTCCTCTTACTATTCCTTCCTTTGCTTTTACTCTTGCCTCTCCCCATAGGCTCAATAAAGAGGATGTCAGCTCGTGAAGAAGAGCCTAATATCCCTTGAGACTTCCTTCTCGCCTCTTCGTTCAGGATGTCACTCTTGGCAATTTATATAGTAATGATTCCTTTGAAAGAGGAGTTGATTAGAGAAATTCTAACCATCTCCCAAGAGTCTAGAAGAGACTTCAGCAGACACAGTGCATTGACATCGTCCTCGAAGGTTACCTTCATAGTAGTGAGTTGATCAATAATATCTTGAAACTCGTTTACATGATCCAAGATGAGTGAATCATATTTATAATTGAACTCTCCAAGCTTCTTCAGTAGACGTAGCTTGTTGATGTCAGTACTCTTGGTATATAAGGTCTCGAGAGTCTTCCAAAAGATTTTCGCATCAACGATGCTCGCAACATGATTATAGACGTTCGACTCTACGAACCGCTTAACGAATCCACATAGCTTTCGGTGCTCCACCCTCCACTTATTTGGATTTGTGCCTTTAAGCATCTTCTCAAAGATATGAGTATGCCAGCCCTTCACATAGATAAGATCATCCATCAGTAAGTGTCACTGGTGATAGTTTGCGTCGTTGAGTTTCATCATTTGCTCGGAGTCTGAACCTGATGTAAGCTCCATCGTACTTTGTCACTGATCAGATTGACCTTAGTTCTCTGAGCCGACTATTTCAAAGAAAAGAATAAAAAAGAATAGAGAGCGGATCAATGGTCGTCACCTACCACACCCAATCACTAACCCGAAATATCTGATCGACTCGTCTCGAATCTCAGACAGGTCAGCTCGATAACTGTTTTGATAATGAACCTAGCTTTGATACCACTTGTTGGGCTAAAAAGCACGCAAGCCCATACAGAATACTTGCAAATTAGTTCGAGCAAGTACATGCACATCCGCTTAGCGGTATGCCGATGCACAACCAAAACACAGTACAAAATAACAGCAGTAAAAGTGACACAGAGATTTAACGTAAAAACCCAATAGGGTGAAAATTATGGGACGATCGAAGTCTAACCCGAAAAACTGTCACTAAAATGTATGAAACAATAGACAATTACAAGGCTTTCTCTCTTTGATCCTATAAGATCTTCACCAGCTTCACACTAAATACAATAAATAGTAATAGAAAACTGCAAGTTACCGATAGTGGCGGACGAAACAGATTACACAAATTCTCTCCAAGATATCTCTTTGAATCATTGCCCAAATCTGCTCCAGATCCAATCCGTGTAGACAAAGTACTCCTCGTCAACGTCGTACAACGATGTCTGAAAGTTCTTCCTAACTAAGATGATTACCGCAAAAGTCTCTCTATAAATCTTCTAATGTTTGAGTTTGGAGAGACGAAGTGAATGTTATACCCCTCCTCCTTCATGTCTATTTATAGAGTCAAAATCAAAGAGATAGAGGTGACATATGGACGAAGCTTCTCTTGGTCAAAAAACACATGTTGGATTAAAGGTCAAAGACGGCTACTCATTTTTACACTTGTCATGAAACACATGTTTGAAAAATATGATCAAAGCTGACTAGCCTCTTTCACACTTAAGGAAAAATTATCTTAACAGTCTGTTTGGTCATGAATGCAGCAGTTTGAAATTGTGATCATGAATGCAGTGATTGAAAACTACAGCTATAAATGCAGTGGTTGAAAACTGTGATCATGAACGTTGCTGTGTTTTTTTTGGAGAAAGTGTTTTTTTGTGCTGACGTAAATGTGAAATCAATTTTATATCTTTGGTGACAGAATTGTGGTGGTGTTTGGAGCCAAATTTCTCAATATAAATAATAAAATTTGTAACCCCAAACTCATAAGAATTTCTTTGCAAAAGTTGACATCATAATTGAAGCTAATTCACGTGTTTTTCTACAATAATCTTTTCCAACATGATGCAACCACTAGCTAATTAGTAAATTCTTCACAGAACTAAAAAGTGTAACAGTTGAAGGAAAATCTGATTGAAAATATCATTAACAGGAATGGGTAAACCAACCGGGCCTTCACAATGGAATTGAACTGAAACCTACCCTAAAAACTATGAAAGAGCAACAAGCAAACCATCTTCCAGCTCGTCCGCAGAAACCTCTCTGAGCTGCAAAAATGGAAGAACTGAGGCGCCTGCGAAGAGGAAAGCCCTTCTATGGAAGGGGCAGCAGTTGTCCGCCGCCCTTCCATAACAAACAATGACGGGGATGCCGTCTCGAGCCCATTCTTCTAACTGTCACATCCTCTTCTTAAACGCTTCTACTCCCACTCCATCTGGTGGTTGATCGTGATGAGCTCCGCAGTCGGATTTGGATTTTCGTTGAGCTCAGCAGTCGTGTTTGATGTGAGAGTAAATCATAATCATATTCTTTTATGCCACAGGAATATCCATTTCACATAGGAGCCCTTCACATCTGTCATGCTTACAGAGGTATAGTGACCCTGATAGGAGTCTTGATTCACACACAGGCTCTGGGGTTGCTCCAGCAGGTATATCAGAGTCCCAATAGCCCATATCTGGGAAATCCCTTTTAAGCAAGTTGATTGAGATAATGACACACCAAACAGTCAAACTAGCAATTCAACCAAAATGCTTAAGCTCATGTGTAAGGATCAACCAAACATTTCTACACCAACACATATTACGACTAAAACCCATTGGCAAATCAGTGAAAACCCATTGGCAAATCATAGATCCGACGAAATGCAAATGTGGCATCTTCCCTGGCAAATCAGTGAAAACCTGATGGATCCTGAACCACCAGCAGTGGACTGTAGCCATGATCCAACATTCCAGCACGCTTCAGATGAGTCGTATATATGATCTTGTATGCCTCAATTTCATTCCTCATATGAAATAAAGCTTTCTCTGTTAAGTACAACACCCAGTATTTTTAAACCATAATATATTTTACTTGGTGTTAGTTTTTCACAGAAATCTAAATCATATTACAGTAAGGTTTTATAACAAAACAAATGTCATTAAAGCATTCATAAGAGGATTCAAGATGAAAAATCATGTCTAAGCACAAAGTATTCAATCAAAGAGAACTGCAAGAACTGTGATACATCTTCAAACCGCAGCCACTGCGCACAGTCAAATTTCGCTAAACCGTCTCAGCAGTAGCAGCTAGAGTTTTAGAAAAGCAGCACAGCTCCAGATACTGTCGGGCCTTCGAACCAGTAATGATGCATTATATGCACGGTATGCTTCAGTGAGGGAGGAACTGATGAAAAATCAGACTTTGAACAAGGCCGTATCAAGCTTTTCATGTGCTGAAACCAGGAGAGGCAAGCGATCGAAGTGATTGAGGTACCTAAAGTGCTTGAACTCGTCGGGTCAATCTTTCCTTTTTACCTTCACCAAGGAGCTTTTATTGAATATTAAGAAACAAAAATTCAAAAAACTAACACGAGTAGGAGGCCAAATCCCAGGATTCAGAAGAAGGATTGATCCCATTTGGAGTTCTATAAACAGGTTGAGGAAATAACCACGAAGATTATACTGGCAGAAAATCCGCAAGCTCATCAATGGCTGAGAGTGGTTCCGTCTTCACTTGTTCTCAAAGCAACATCCTGACCACGGTTGCTCGAAGCTATGCCCAATGCTTGAGCAAAAATCCGCTTGGCTGCCACAATCCGTTCTTTTTCTAGATTCTCAGAGTTCGCAGTTTTCCGATGTGTGGCAGCTGAACTGCGGGGTTTTAGCTCAGGTTCCAATGAACTGCAGGAAGTGCTTGTCTTGGCCGGAAATTTAGCGCCTTTCTTTTGCCTGGGAACTGCTTTGCGTGTTTCGGAAATCACACTGATTTCGTCGGCATTGATCGGAGCGCAAACGGGCAAATCATCATTTTTATCGTCCTTTTCGTGTATGTGAAGAGACGAGACTTTCTGACCCAATGCGTGCGCAATCATCCGCTGAGCAACCACTGGAACTTTTCGCGACTTTGGCAGAACTGATTCCTTTTCATCGGCTTCGTGAAGAGAGAAGATACGCTCTCGAGCAGCTAAATATGCGGCTTCTCTAACCTCCAGAGGAGTTGAAGATGGAGGGGCCTTATCCTCCTTTTCTGACAGAAAACAGAAAAAGAACTATTGGAATAGCGAAATATATATATGGTTTATGAACATTTCACAGCACAGATATGAAGGAATTGACAGAAGGCATTTTACATGGACATGTTGATGCCAAGAGAATTCAACAGGTGACAATGAATATTTATTAATATAAATGTGGTTTCAAAGCTATATTTTTAATTATCCAAATCTGCATGTTCATGCATATTATGAATATATATACGAATATGCATATATCTATTGGAAGAATTACAAAAAAAAACTTCCCTCTAACTTTGCATAATTATAAAGGCCTCTATCTTTCAAAATTTGCAAAACCTCAGCTCAAGTTTACATTGCGCGCGGTCTCCCAAAGTGCAGTGTAGGACGACTGCTATAACTGGAGTGCGCAATAAAGAAAACAAAATAAATGAGCTTAAACTTAGTAACCATGATAAATCTGTTAGACTCAAGGAGATCCACTTGTTTAATGTTTCATATTGACATTAATCACCATTACCAAATTGCATAACCTTTTCATCTATCATCTCAGACACACAAATACACAATCAGAGCTATAATGCCCGCTTATTTTAATATTTTGCCTTCTAATTGTTTAGTCCACATCTCATTTCACCTTTGTTTAGTGTTTACTCATTATTTTTCTGTTTTTAAAGAACGTATGGCACCTCTTTATAGCATGAGAATAATTGTAATTCGATTTTTGATCAATTTCATGATGTTGGAAAGAAATTTTACTCAAATGAACTCAACAACGCCGATGACTTGAAGAAAATAAAAGAAAAAAATCATTTCTAAAATTAGAGAAGTTGATGAAACAATTTTTTTGCCTATTTATAACAACATTAGGATGTCACCTGGCGATTCTTTTCTCCTTAGGATGAGATTTGCTGGTGCAGCAGATTGATAGTCCCCATACTGCCATAAAATATCGCTGACAAGGATGGGCGGTCTGCATTATAAGCAAAATCTATAATAACAGATTAAGATAAATTATTATAAGCATGACAAATATTTTCCTTGCACTGTAGACTGAAGATAAAATCACAACTTATGCAATGTGCGTATTTTGTACTAATAAAGATCATCTTGAAATTGTTTAAATATTTTCAATCAACCTTTACAATCTCTAATGATAGTGATCCAAAGGGCGCAAAACTTTTGTTCAAGTTTAGGATAGAATATCATTTCCAAATGAAGTAGAGTTGGCGAGAATCGCCAAATGTTGAAGACAGAAACAAGAGCTATGCTATGAAGCACCACCGAACTGTATCAGGTTCGGATATTGTAAGAGCTTCGTGTTTTGTGTTCTTGGAAAGAACAAAATAAATTTATTGGATAAAACAAAAGTAGGCTTCCACTTCTACTTCACAATTACACATTTATAGAATTTTTCAAACATCTTCAAGCCCTAAAAATTAAAATAGACAGCCAATAAATTGAAATACTAAATAACAGATATGTTAAGACGGAAATTCATTAATTAGATGAAAAGTGGGTCACTCTACATATAATAGAGGAGTGCATACAACAATACTACACTTTCTCTTAAGTTGGGCATATCATACAATGCACGCTAATTAGGCTACAAAAACTATTTTCAATTAAGCCTTTGGTAAGAATGTTGGCAAGTTGTCCAATTAGAATAAACGGAATGCATATGAGCTCCTTCACAATATTCTCTTAGATAAAGTGTATATCCATTTCAATATATTGTGTGCAGTCGTGCTGGCAAAGAGAGGAGTTCACAATTGGACAGATGAGATGCTTTTTTCAAAGAATGCCCGATTTTCCATAAGAATAACTGAATTTCTACGCTAGCATAAGGAATCCATTTAATAAATTTTTTGAAATTCATTTCAGGATTATGAGCAATACTAATAGTTACATTATTGTCACAATATAAGCCTATCAGATTGTCTTCAAAAATTCGATCTCTAACAATAATGTGCAAAGCCACATTCCTTCGCATATTTCCATGAGCCATAAGGCCCATAACTTTGAACTCAACCTCTGCATTGCATCGAGCCACTATAGGTTGCTCTTTGCTTCTCCACGTAACAAGGTTTCCCACAACAAATGAGTAGTACCTTGATATACATCATCTATCATAAACTACTCCAACCCAGTAAGAGTCAGTATATACCTCAATCTTCGTGTCATTATAAGTGAAAAAGATACCCTTTCCTGGCGACATCTTGAGATAGTGCGGGATTCTATATACAACATTCAAATGTTTAGTTTTTTGTGAGTGCAAATACTGACTGACCATTCCATAGACTGCATTTCCTCTATCATAGCATTCTTCCACGTATATTGGAGTGCATCATGCCACAATAGGAATCGCAATAGAGGATAAAGAAGAAATAAATGCTTGACGAAGTGGGGCTAAAAATACATAAGAAACATATTTAGAAAATGGGTGTTTGGTACTCTTATCTTCATGTAGGTCGATAGGTAACTTCGCAAGAGCTGAAGACGAAGCCGCGATTGGTTCTGGTATAGGAGGATGGGTCGTTGAGTCTTTGGGTTCGTTTGGCATGGTGGTGGCCATGAACATGGAGGTTAAATTGTCATTCGTTAACGCCTACCTAAGGAACTTCATCCACTTTTTGTTCAAACGAATGATGTTTGTTAGGTGATCCTTAACGAATGACGGTTTAACCCATGCGTTTACGACCGCCACCATCGTGCCAAACAGAGCCTTTGTTTCTACTAGTATAAACCAGCAGAGAATTTTTCTTTGGTGGAGGTACAATCTCCCCTGACAAGGAATATTGTGAGATGGCATGAGATGCAATTGAGCGATCGAGCGGGAGAGTAGGACTCACTTCTAATGTAAGTGAAGACTTCCCTTGAAGAAAAGCCTCATAGTAAGGATCATTTTCCCAACGAGAGAGTAGGACTCATAGGGACAAGAATTCTCATGGTTGGAGGATGGTGCATTTATAGCCCATTTGAGAAGGGGAGTATCCAATGAAGACACATCGGATCGTGTAAAAATTCAAACACATGATTGTGATCTTCCAAGGCCCTGACGAGAAGTTCATCACCATGATAAAGTAAGGTGAGGGAATCAAATTAGTCATAATATGGATATAATTGGGTGAACACAGAATAGTAAGTAGATGGAGGATGATTGCCTTGACGAAGGGGAAAGATCTTTCTGAGCTGAAATATCCGGGCAAAAGTTCATTTTCTTAGTACGTGGATTCAACCCTCTTCCAAACGTCGGAGATGGTGTCAAGTAACAAGTAACTGCAAGCAATTGACTCATGTATTTAGTTAATAATCCAGGACATG
The DNA here is from genome assembly GCA_039513925.1 of Platanthera zijinensis. Lineage (NCBI taxonomy): Eukaryota > Viridiplantae > Streptophyta > Magnoliopsida > Asparagales > Orchidaceae > Platanthera > Platanthera zijinensis. The sequence goes on along the minus strand of CM077090.1, from coordinate 68,394,933 downwards.
ACTAATAAGTTCTCGGAATCCTATTGACCCCAGACAACAGTATCATGTGTGAGTTCTCTAATGCTAAAATTTACATAGCCAAACATCTTCCTCCTCTTAAGTGCCAAAGTAATGGACTTCGACTAAGACAAGTAATTTGTATCGTTAAGACGAATAGTCATAATTTGAGGAACATTATGATCAAGACTAAAGCAAGTAGATCCAATGGGAGTCGATCGGTCCCTTGAATCAAGAACATCTATTATATCTAACAGCAATAGGGAACAAGAGAAACTTGGGATTAAATCAAAGCCAAACTACCCACTGAACGGTCGGCGAAAACATGTCAGAGAATAACTAGAACTGCAAGAGAAATGATAAACCCATCATTAGGACCGGCCAAGTCCCAAGAACACATCATTCTGAAGGTTGGAGGGCCATAGAAAAGCCAGTTGTGTTGTAGAGACATTTTCTCAAGAAAAAGGGAAGAATCGGAAAAAACCTAGATATAAAATCTAGAAAGATCCTACCAATAAATACAAGATTCCCTTTAGTATGACATGGGGAGAAGTGATACGAAGCTACAGAGGAAATCTGGAGTGGATTCAACAATCGGAATGGGCTAAACACCCCATTCTGATCGATAGGCACCAATTGGTGCTACAAGCGGAACAAAGGGAGTAATCGACAGAAGTGGTTGGAGGCCTCTGCGCCGAGCGGAAGGAGATAACGGTGTGGAGTTGCGGTTAAGAATCTGTCAGTACAATAAAAAAGGTGGAATCAGCGGAAATGGCAGACGAGCGAGAGCGTAAGAACAATTGGAACCTATTTCGGCTCTGATATCATGTTAAGATGGAAATTCATTAATTAGATAAAAGGCGAGTCATTCTATATATATTAAAGGAGTGTATACAACAATACTAACAAGAAAGATAGGAAAAAACATCCTCCACTCCTCATACGCTCGACCTTGACTATGTCTCCATTTCCTCTGTCATCATATCCGCCTTTTTGTATCATTCTCCCTCTTGAGAAATACTCGACCTCGAACCAACTTCGTCTTTGCTGTCCTCATAGTAACATGAAACGACGTTGACACGTTACGTTATATTCACTTGACATCCCAATCTTGTATGCACTGTTGTTGTTTCATTCAAGAAAGTATAAGGTTTCGTTCCTCGGTAGCTTCAATTTTCCTAATGGGCTCGGTGGAAAACATTCTCTCCATGGACGAAACCATGTTAAATCTACCCCTTGGAAAGCAACCTTTTCAAATGTTGGTTCACCGGCTATTTATAGCTATCATTAAGGTTGACTATTTGTTCCAAAACATGTGCAAATCCATAATATGTTCCGCCTGCAATTCAGTTTTAGAAGAGGACTGAACTATCCATAAAAGTTAGCACCAAATCTAAAAAATGGTCGGATTTTGCCCATATACCATATCAAAAGGGAGTTGAGAGATACTCATTGGTATTTACAAGTGGAGTATTTAATGTCATTATTATTATTGCGAGTATTTGCATGCGTGAGTGGGTTAGACTTGAATCCCACATCGTGTGCTAAAGTTCGTGGGTCCCTTTTAATATTATAAATAGCCCATTATGGATGAATAATAGTATGCAATTGTTTTCCCTATCTCATTCAACTTAGTATCAGAGCCTATTCGAAACCCTAGCCACACATTTTTTTCTTTCTCCCGCGTTGTCTCGCTTCGTCCCGATCGCCCGCTCCGCCGGTTTGTTCGCACTTCTGCTCTTCCATTGCGGTCTCCGGGCAGGATGGAGGCCGCCGCCGGTTGCTGAAGGGAGCGACGCCGACAAGGTTGTCAGGATCGCGATCCGGATCATAGGATCTTACGATCCTACGATCCAGATTTTGTAAATCGATCCTGATTTTGTAAAGCGATCCTTGATCAGACCTTACTATCTTATTTGATCCTACCTCAAAACGATCTCATTTAGGATCTCGATCTTGACAACCTTCACGTCGCCGCCCCTGCTGATGTCGTCGACCCTGCAGGTTGATGTTGATGCCTAGATCCACTGTATGTTGACGTCGACGCCTTGATCCACTGCTATTTTTGATGTTGGCCACTGCTGCCATTGATGCCGTCGGCGCCTCGATCCCGCCAGTCCGACGGGTCCAGTGATTCCTCCTATTGCTGCTTGCACCTGTAGCTCCTGACGGGTTGTGTTTCTGGCCTCTCGCTTGCTTCTTTTTGCTGCCTTGCTCCTGCTCTCTGCTTTCTGGACCGTATCTCGTTTTGCTCGTTGATCTTTGGTGCCAGTAAACATGAGTGACTCCTCAGACTCGTCGCTGGGTATGATTCAGCCTCAGATGTGTGACATTCCCCGGTCCCCTGACCACTCCGGCTCTTTGAAGATTACCACGATCTCATTAGATGCCACAAACTATCTCGAATGGTCATGGGCTGCGCAACATGTCATTCGCAGCCATCAGATGTTTGGTTCCACTGATGGAACAGTTAAGTAACCCCCCAAAACTGATCCCTCCTGGAAGTGGTGGGACTCAGAAAACTCCCTGGTCGTTTCCTGCCTTCTTCACTCTGTCTCCCAAGGTCTACCGGAGCTACATGCTAATGGACTCCGCCTTCGAAATCTGGACCCGTGCCTGAGAGACATACTCTCAATTGGTAGTTCTACACAGATTTATGAACGTACTCGCCGCATTTTTGAACTGCGACAAGGCTCTATGATGGTGTCGTCTTTTTTTTTGGAGTTCGAGCGCCTATATCAGGAATTGGACTATCTTTCGCATTTCACTCATGTTAGAGGAATCAATCGATGATAATTTTATTGATGTTGTCCCTTCTATATATGGAGGCAGACACAAGACATAACAAAATATAAAATACATATCAAATACATATTGTAACACTCCCCCTCAAGTTGGGTGTGAGATGTCGACCATGTCTAAGTGCCTAACTTGACAACAATTCCTCTAAAGGTAATTCCACTTAGGCCTTTCGTGAGAATATCAGTAAGTTGTCTGTCTGAGGGAACAAAGGGAGTACACACAGTCCCTTTTCAATATTCTCCTTGATGAAATGATGATCCACCTCAATATGCTTTGTACGATCATGTTGGATCGGGTTGTGAGCGATGTTGATGGCAGGCTTGTTATCACAGTATAACTGGTAGACTCATCTTCAGAGAGACCTAGGTCACTGAGCAACGACCGCAACCATAGACCTTCACAAACACCATAAGTCATAGCCCAAAACTCTGCTTCAGCACTTGATCTCTCCACGACCTGTTGTTTTTACTCCATGTAACAAGATTTCCACCAACAAGAGAAGAATATCCTGAGGTAGATCGCCGATCGCCGACAGAACCGGCCCAATCAGCATCGGTGTAGACCTTAATTTTTAGGGCCAAATTGGGGAAAAACAATATTCCACTCCCAGGTGAGGGCTTGAAATATCTGAGGATTCTGTTGGCAGCATCAGCATGACGAGTCTTCGGAGCGTGCATAAATTGACTGATAACGCTCACAACATAGGCTATATCTGGACGGGTATGAGTCAAGTAGATCAGTCTCCCTACAAGCCTCTGGAATTCAGGAATATTTTCAATCTCCTTTCCATCATCACGGACTCATTCTGTGGTTCGCTTCAATTGGAGTGTCCGCTGGTCGGCAGCAACTCATGCCCGTCTTCTCAAGAAGATCCAAAGTATACTTCCACTGAGAGATAAAGATCTCATGCTTGGACCTTGCCACTTCAATACCCAAAAAATGTTTGAGAGCACCCAGGTCCTTGACCTCAAACTCTGAAGCCAACTTTTGTTTAAGAAGTTTGATTTCTTCCACATCATCGTCTGTGATAATGATGTCATCAACATAAACAATGAGAGTTGTAAGTTTACAGGTCCTATGCTTGATGAATAGAGTATGATCGACATTGCCCTGGTGATACCCAAAAAACATGGCTTAGTGAAATCTCCCAAACCAAGCTCTTGGAGACTGTTTCAGTCCATATAGGGCTTTCTTTATCTTGCAAACGTGTCCCACTGAACTTGTAGGAGTAAGGCCTGCTGAGAGAGACATATACACTTCCTCATCCAGATTTCCATGGAGGAAGACATTTTTTATATCAAGTTGTCAAAGGTCTCACCCTTTACAAGCAGCGCAATATAGAAGGACTTTGATTGTGTTCATCTTTGCTACAGGAGCAAACGTTTCCTGATAGTCAATTCCAAGAGTTTGAGTGTACCCTCTTGCCACCAGCCTTGCTTTATATCTTTCAATCACACCCTGAGAATTTTGTTTAACTGTGAACACTCATTTGCACCCAACCGGTTTCTTTCCAGGGGAAGAGACACTGAATCCCATGTGTTGATGTTGGTATGGATATGGACGCAAGGGAAGACACAAAGGTCTTATGGGATGTGGAGGGTTTAGGGTTTATGGTCTTATGGGAGCGGGTTCCTGTCTCCCGCTTTCTTCCCCGCGACGGCGCCGACTCCAGCGAGGCAGCGAGCTGCGCTCCGCCCTCCGACGGTCCTGATTTCTTCCCAGGCCCAGCGGCGCTGCTTCCTCCTCCCCCGCGACCGGCATATCACATCCCCGCGACCGGCATATCACGTTTTCCTTGGCTTGGTTTTTGTTGCAGTTGGAGCCTTGGAGGATACACGGTTAGGAATGTTTTCTGGACGTGAAAGTTGAAATCTCATCTATTGTTGATCACATACAGGAAGGTAATAGTGTTTAATAATTAATATTATGTTTTTAGTTCGAACAAAAAATTTTCTAGTGTTTCTTTATTAATTAAACTTTAAAGGTCATTATTTTGATTTCATAGTGTGGCAATGTCAAGTGTGGGGGAGTCGAATGTAGATATTGTACAATCGAACTCGATAGTGTTGTTGTTGGGTCTGTTGTAGTTGATGAAGTAGCCAATGCTAATGTAGCTAGCACGTGTGAGCCTAATCGTAATCGAGACTATAAAGCTAAATCAAATATTTGGGGTAATTTTACTAAGATGAAAAAACATTCCGAGAAAGCTGAAAAAGCCGCTTGTAATTATTGTAGTAGGGAGTACGGTTGCGCTAGTGCCAATGGCACAAGTAACATGTGAAAATATTTGAAACTTTGCAGTAAATATCCATATAATGAGGTTGATAAAAAACAGAAGATACTATCTTTTGAAAACAAAGGTGACCAAGAGGAAGGTGATATTAGCTCAATAGGGTTTTTAGTAGTTGGAAGTTTGATCAAGAATTATGTAGGGAAACCCTTGCTAAATGGATCATTACGGATGAGTTGTCATTCAAAATCATTGAAACTCATGGTTTTTTGTATCTAATGAGAATGTTACAACCGAGGTTTAAGCTAATATCACGCACAACATTAATAAGAGACTGCATGAAACTATATGCCACCGAGAAGACAATTAAAAAAGACTCTTGTGAATATGAAGTCCGCTGCTAGTTTGACAACGGATTGTTGGACATCCTTACAAAATCTTTCTTATTTATATCTTACAACACATTTTATTGATGATAATTGACAGCTTCAAAAGAGAATTCTTAATTTTTGTGTTATTTCTAGTCATAAGGGTAAAATATTTGGAAAAGTGTTAGAATCATGCATCTTGGATTGGGAGCTAGATAGAATATGTGCACTCACAGTGGATAATGTTAGTTCAAATGCAGTTGCGATTGAACACTTGAGAAAAAACTAAATGAAAAGTCTTTTTTGTCTTTGAATGGAATTTATTTCCACATGAGATGTGTTTGTCATATCTTAAATCTGATTGTGAAAGATGGTTTGCATGAAAAAATTGACACGGTGTCTAGAATCCGAGAAGTAGTGAAGTATATCAGAAGTTCTCCTATGAGATCACATCAATTTAAAACATGTTGCGAGAAAGAAAAGATAGATTATAAAGGTTCAGTTTGTTTGGATGTGCAAACGAGATGGAATTCTACTTATTTAATGTTGAGAGTGGCAATTAAATTTCAGAAGGCTTTCGAAAGGTACGAATATGAGGTGTCAGATTTTCCTGCAGAGTTAGAGAATGGTCCACCGCGAGCTTCTGATTGGGATACAACAAAGTTGTTGGTTCCCTTCTTAGAGAAATTTTACATTGCAAATAATTTGTTCTCAGGCTCAACTTATGCCACCTCTAGTTCTTATTTTGAACAGGTTTTTTATATTGAGCATGCATTGGACACTTGGGCTTCCTCTTCAAATCTTCAGCATAAATCAATGGCACTGAGAATGAGGGAGAAATTTGACAAATATTGGAGAACTATAGAGAAAGTTAATATTTTACTTGTTATCGCATCAGTGCTTGGTCCACGAAATAAGCTTGAATACGTGAGACATTGTTACGAATTCTTTTACCAATCCGAGCAAGTTGACGAGTTAATGGAAAAGGCAGTAGATACACCTCATATTTCTCTTAAGACTCTGTTAAATGAGATGAAACAATAAAGAGCTATATTTGATACGAAGAAGAAAGCCCTTCAAAGTTCTTCAAACCAATCTGAGTTGGATAAATATTTGAAAGATAATTGTGATTTGGATGAACATTCTGATCAGTTTGACATATTAAATTGGTGGAAAGTGAACTCTAGCAAGTATAAGGTTCTTTCTTTGCTTGCTAGAGATATTCTGGCAATACCGGTATCTACTGTTGCATCTGAGTCAGCATTCAGTACTAATGGATGTATGCTTAATCGATTTCGTAGTTCTCTTTAGCCAAAGATTGTGGAAGGGTTGGTATGCACTCAAGATTGGTTGAGGGCAACTCCATTACCAATACAAATTGAAGAAGACTTGCATCAAATTGAAGAACTTGAGAGTGGTAATTTCTTGTAATATTTATCTATATATTTTTATTGAGAGAAGGTCTATTGCATCAACTTTTTTTTATTTTATTTTTACCAATTATTTGTAGCGAACAAGAGGCTTATGAACAAGATTGCGGGTCGATGGGTGTTGCACTGCCGCCTGGGTGGTACATGTGTTGTGAAATGAATTATGAAACATGGATATGGGTTAATTCTAAACTAATTTGTGAAATGTTGCATGTTGATTCACATTTTGAAACCATCAGTTAGTTAAGATTCACATTTTTTAAGATTTACATATGTTGAAAACTTGAAATTACCAGTTAGACATACATTTAGATATGTTAAGATTCCTAGATGTTCAAGAACCGAAAATCGAACAGGAACCGACCCGAACCGAACGGTTCGGATCCGGTTCCATAGTTTAGAACTGTGGGTCGGTTCCGGTTCCAAAAAATTGGAACCGAACCTATACGGGTCGGTTCTTGGTTCTTTATGAAACCGAACCGATCTGAGTTGCACCCCTAGTCACACGGACGCGACGTTGGTACATGCTACCCCATTACGAATCTGTCAAGTCCAGATCCATATCAACGCCTCCCCCATCGAGAGGCAGCTTGTCCGCAAGTTGCGCAAGAAGATCGACCGGCGGCGAGGCTGGTGGAGTGCCCACGAACAGCTTGAGTTCAAACACATGAAAGACATCATGAATGCGAGCCTCCAGCGGTAGGCACAGCTGATAGGAGACTCCCCCGATGCGGCGAGTGATTTGAAACAGCCAAAAAAATTTGGGTCCCATCTTCTTAGAAGACGGCTTGGTGCCTAAAATATGACGGAATGGCTGACGCCTAACCCAGACCCAATAATCAATAGTGAAGGAGAGCTCGCGGTGGCCTCTATTGTAGGTGAGCTTCATGTGGTGCTAAGCCTGTAAATGATGTTCCCGCGTGGATAGCAAGAACTCAACACGATCCATTAGCTCGCGATTGACGTATTCCAATAAGGTGGTTCCACCCGTGTAGGACAAGAAACGGGGAGGATCCCAATCGTAGATGAAAAGGAACAGCGTGGTTTGGAGCGTCGTGTGGTACGAAGTATTATAGCAATATTCAATCCAAGGTAGCCACTTCGACCAGTCACGCAGTCGATCACCGGTGAAACATCACAAATAAATTTCCACTGTGTGGTTGACAATCTCTATTTGTGCATCGAATTGTGGGTAATATGCGGACAAAAAAGACAGCTTGGTGCTTCCGAGGGAGAAATGTTCCTTCCAAAATGTGCAACCGAAAACCTTGTCGAGATTCGACACTAGACTATCGGGTATACCATATAGCCGAAATATCTCCTTGAAGAAAATCCAGGCAACATTCTCCATGAGGAGAGACCATGTTAAGGCGATGAAATGCACCCCTTTGGAGAAACGATCAACGACCATCATCAGGGTGGACTTCCTTTGAGACGCGGGAAGGCCCTCCACGAAATCCATGGACATAGCGGCCAAAATCCATGCGGTAATAAGCAGGGGTTGCAAGAGGCCGGCGGGTGGACATTGGTTGGTTTGTTCTTTTGGCATACAAAGCAATCCACAATGAATGTTTGCACATGTTTGTCCATTTCCTACCAAAAGAATTTGGTGTGGATGAGTTGCAAGGTCCGGTGGAAAGAGTAATAATCCGATTGAATTATACCAATGACTTTACTCATACATATACTTGAGTAAGGGAAAACTAAACAAGGAAAAAAAAGACCAAAATACCCCAAAGCGGGATTAATACAAATAATGATGACTGAGACTCGACTAAGTATATATTACAACTCTCCCCCTCAAGTCGGACGGAAGAAGTTGGTCATCTCAAACTTTTGAATATCATCGATGAACACATCACACCCCAAGCTTTTGGTAAACACATCAGTCAATTGATCTTTGTAGTCAACAAAATGAGTGACCACCGTTTTTTTCTCCAAGTGATATTTGATAAATTGTCGGTCAACCTCAACATGCTTTGTCCTGTCATGCTGGATCAGATCATGGGAAATACAAATAGTTGTCTTATTGTCATAGAACAAGGAGAAAGGGGCTGTCTCAGAGAAGCATAGATCCTATAACACAGTACGCAGCCATAGAACCACACAGAGGCCCTGAGAAATAGCCTGAAATTATTCCTCTGCACTTGATCTAGCCACCACATTCTGCTTCTTGTTACGCCATGTCACAAGCTTTCCACCAACAAAGGAGCATTATCCTTTTATGGACTTTTTGTCATCACGACATTTAGCCCAATCAACATCAATAAAGACTTCAATCTTCAAGTTGTGATTTTTGAAGAATAGGAGACCCCGACCTGGGGCTTTCTTCAAGTATCGTAGCACGTGATACGCAACTACTTGATGTATGATCCTGGGTTAATGCATATATCTGCTAAAATACCGACTGCAAACATAATATCGGGGCGTGTATGAGATAGATATATAAGTTTCTCAACCAATCTTTGAGAACGTGATATATCAGTGTGATCACCATCACCACCTTCCTCAATTCTGTGATTTTCCTCCATAGGGGTGTTCGCAGAAACACAACCTAGCATACTTGTTTCCTTTAGAAGATCCAATATATACTTCCGTTGAGATATGAAGATACCTTGTTCAGATCTAACCATCTCGATACTCAAGAAGAAGTATCGTAGTCTTTCCAAATCTTTCACTTCAAATTCAGCAGATAGGAGAGTTTTAAGATTAGCAATCTCCACCATGTCATTTTCGGTAATCACAATGTCATCCACATAGACAATGAGAACCACAATCCTCTGTTCATATCTTCGGATAAACATGGTATGGCCAAATTGAGCCCGTTTGTATCCAAACTTGAGCATAGCCGTGATAAATCTCCCGAACTAGGCCCTACGTGATTGCTTCAGGTCATACAAGAATTTCCTTAGGCGATAGACAAGCCCTTCAGCTCCTTTCTTCACAAAAACAGGAGGAACCTTCATGTATACCTCTTCATCAAGCTCAGCATGGAGGAACGCATTCTTCACATCCAGTTGATGGAGATCTCAGTCCAGGCAAGCAGCACACGATAACAATATCCGAATGGAGTCCATCTTTGCTACATGAGCAAAGGTCTCATGATAATCAACTCCCTGAGTCTGAGTGTATCTTTGAGCGACCAAACGTGTTTTGTATCGTTCCACCTTGCCATCTTGGTTCTGCTTAACCGAGAAGACCCACCGGGAGCCTATAGCTTTATTTCCTGGAGGGAGAGAGAAAACATCATGTGTGTGGTTTCTGTCCAAGACAGACATCTCATCTTACATAGCCAGTGTTCAAGCAGGTATCTCCAAAGCTTCCTGCCATGTCTTAGGAATAACTAGGGAAAGGGACAAAACAAAAACCTGATGAATCGGGGTAAGATGATGGTAAGGCCCAAGATTAGAAATAGGATGTTGCGTACAAGTAGCTTTACCTTTCTTTAGCAATGCAAGGGCGATATGCAAATCAGCATCATCAGAATCTGAGCCTGAAGTTGGAATTGGCAGAGGTGGAACTGTAGTAGGCTGTGTACCTGAACGACGATGATATACATGAGGAAAATGAGAAATCGTAGTAGAGGAATCCGGTACCGGGATAGGAGCTATGGATACCGGAGTGGAAGAACTGGAAGGAATGGAAGGGAGAAGAGGAAGAGGAGTCGGAGTAACATCCGTATCACCACTACTCTCCCCAAACGAAAAAGGCGAGTCGAAGGCCGAAAATAGGACTCCCCCTCCCGGAAGGTGACATCTATGGTACATAACATATGCCGGGAAGGGAGGGTGATAGCAGCGATATCCTTTGGTCATAGAAGAATAACCAAGGAAGACACAACGTTGAGCCCGAGGGTCAAGTTTGTCGCGATGAGGCTGATGCACATGCACGAAACAGACACACAAGGCACGGGGTGCCAAATGGGAAGTATGAACCACACCGGAGGCGGAGAGACGAGCTAGAGGAGTAGTAAAGGAAATGACGCGAGAAGGAAGGCGGTTGATAAGGTGAGCAGCTGTAAGAACCGCATCATCTCAATAGGATTTAGGAAGGTGCATAGTGGATAAGAGGCAGTGAGCAACCTCGAGGAGGTGCCAATTTTTACGTTCGGTCACTCCGTTCTGAGTAGAAGTGTGAACACGTTTTCTGGTGGATGTTACCATGAGAGGTAAGGTAAAAGCCAAAGGCACCACGATCATCATACTTCGCCCCATTGTCACTTCGAAGAACACAAATGGAGGCATTAAATTGGGTTTGCGCCATTTTATGAAATGCTTGAAAACAAGGAAAAACTTTAGAAAACCAGATAAAGATAAGATGGGGGACGGCCCCCAAACATCAGAATGTATAACATCAAAATGGATGCTACTAGGGGAAGAAAGATGCGAAGAAGTATGTCACACATGCTTAAAAGTTCTGAAGAAAAGGAAAAAAGCAGGAAATAATTTTTGCAGATAAACGGAGGACGGATGTCCTAGACGCAGATGTCAGTGGTGAACATCATCCGCCGTAACAGTAGTACTGGAAAGAGCCTAAGAGAGAGGATGGGTGTCCAGGTAATACAAGTCATAACTGTTCCTACTACTGCCAATGTTCCGCTTCGTACCTAGTTCCTGAAAAATACAAGAATCAGGAAAAAAAATTACCGAGCAGTTAAGGGATTTTGTAATATTGCTGATGGAGAGTAAATTGCGAGTAAAGAAGGGAACATGAAGAACAAGAGATGTTGCCTTTGCCCGCAATAGAGTCGAGCAGAAATAACTTTGACCTTACAAGACAAAGGAGTGTAAGAGAGAAAACATGTGGAAGACCCAGTCATGTGGTGAGTGGCACCAGAGTCGAACACCCACTCTGAGGTGAGGTGGTGACAGCATGAGCACTATGTGTACAACCCCGTATCCGGCCGAGCGGGATCCTCCCCAAGTGGCGGGCCAGGGGCGTGCTACGAGCGACGTTTTGATGTAGCCCCGTTCGGGGACGTGCGGGTCCTCGTGCGTGCGTGCGTGCGGAGGCCTTGTGTGCGTAGGCTTAAAATTTATATATATATATATTTGCTAAATATTATAATATATATATAATATATTATATATATATATTATATTATATATATATATAAGTTTTGATTTTATAAAAAGGGAAGGAGGGGGGCAGGCGGGTACAGGAAGAAAGAAACAAAAAAACAAAAAAGCAAAAAGCAAAAGAGGGAAGGCAGAGCTCGGGATAGGGAAGAAAAAAGAGGAGAAAAACCCTACACCGCCCGGCCGCCCCTCTCCCTCCCTCCCTTGCCGGCGACCTGGAGCAGCCCCCTACACCGCCCGGCCGCCGCCTCCCTCTCTCGGCCTGGAGTAGCACAGCAGGCCGCCCGCCGCTCCTCCTCCTCTCCCTCTCTCGGCCTGGAGCAGGCCGCCCGCCGCTCCTCCTCTCCATCTCTCGGCCTGGAGCAGGCCGCCCGCCGCTCCTCCCTCCATCTCTCCCGCCGCCGGCCAAAAAGAGCAAGGCTCCTCCTCCTCTCCCGTCGCCGGCCAGGGCCGAGTCTCTCTCGCCCCCTCTTCCCGCCACCGCCTAGGGCAAAGCAAGGCCCGAACTTGCTCTCCATCCTCGTCGCCGCCGCCGGCATGGAGCAGCACGCACAGTCGCCTCTCTCCCTCTCGGTTTTCCTCTCACACGTCGCCTAGGGTAAGGCTCGGCCTAGAAGGGAGGCCGACCACCGCCATCGCCGCCTCGAGCAAGGCTCGGCCTAGAAGGGAGGCCGGCCACCGCCATCGCCGCCTCGAGCAAGGCTCGGCCTAAAAGGGAGATCGGCCACCGGCACCTTCGTCAAAACATGCGTCAAGGGTAACGAAGTTTCTACTCGGGCAGGTGAAGCCCTCAATTTACATTTGCATGGACGCCCCTCTCCACCAATGGGTGGAGGAAGGGAGCTCTCCGACGGGTTGACGTGTACGTCCCCGCTGTTAATTGCATTTAGTATCCGGAAGTGTGAGTACGGATTTAGGCATGCTCTGTGAAGCCCATTCGGACGTATGAGCCGAATTGGTGATGTGCTGTGTGAAGCCCATTCGGACGTATGAGCCGAATTGGTGATGTTCTGTGTGAAGCCCGTCCGGACGTATGAGCCGGATTGGTGATGTTCTGGGGTTCCCGGAGAAGACTCCGGGGAAGTTGGATATTATCTACTTGCAGGGAATGCGCACCGCAACCCCGAAAAAGGGGTGTACGGAATATATTTGGCCAGCTTATGTTAGCCGACTGTTGTTCAGCTGACAGTCGTTCGTCGAGACGTTGGCGTACAGGTGTTGCAGTACCAAGTAGGGAGTAGCGGGCTTAAGCCCAAGCTTGTGCCGGCCCTCGAAGGGCTATTTTTGTTTATATTACCGGCCTGCGTGCCGATGTATGGAATTTATATTCCTGTAAATTTATAATCTGCGAAGCTCTGTGAATGTATGGTTTACTCTTTTTGTCTCGGGCGAGTGGTGTGCTCGTGAACCGCTCGTCCCGTGGGAGCCCTGATGTTTAGTTGTCGGGAAGCCCCTAATGGCCTGTTGATAGCCTTTTAGGGCAGCGGAGTCGCGCTGTCTGCAGCCCAGTTGGGCAGCGTGTTGTAGAATTGCTCGGCGATGTTGCGCCTTTAGTAGGGCGGGTGAGGAGCATTTTTGTATTGACCCAAGGAGACACATCTGGATAGGAGAGAGATGGTCTTGAGACCCTCCTTAGATGTTCCGGTCGGCCAAGAGCGCCCTCCAAAGGTGTCTTAGCTCAGCCTTTGGCTTGGGAGGGGAAGAGTTCGTTAGTCTTCCGGGTATGCGGTGGGTCCTCCACGCTGAGACCTTGGGTCTGTCCCTTACGTTCCTAGTCTAGAGCCTAGATTGTTCATTTGAGTGTAGTAGGTGTGCGGTCACCCCTCTTTTGGGACCCCGAACTCCACAGAAGTCAATTTTGGCTTCGGTCATTTTTGGCTTCAACAGTTCTGGTGCGGTGAGCGTGGAAGCAGTCGGTGCAAGAAAATCTCGAGTTGAGTCCCATGGCAGGAGGTGAAGGTGAAGGATCTGGCGCAGGAGGATCCCCCACCCGGGGAGAAGAGGCGACAAGGAAGATGTTAGAGGATTTCAGGCGAGAGGTCATGCAGACGATCAGCTTGGCCTTCTCGGCAAGGAATGAGTGGGAGACGCCGCAGGTTCCTGTGGAGGTGGTTCCGCTGCTAGGCGAGAACGCTCCAGGGCAGTGCCCCGGGAAGGATGTCCCGGTGGAGGCAGGCGAGAGGGATGTGGCTGCGCGGGAGCTTTTCCCAAGCCAGCGTCCCGGAAAGGAGGTTCCGGTGGATCTGGGCGAGAGGGAGGCGACAGTACGGGAGCTCTTCCCCGGGCACGGTCTCGCGGATCGGTCCAGCCAGCCAAGGTCGCGGGACGTTCCCTCTCGCCAGGCAGGGGGCGAGACCCCTTTTAGTGAGCTCATCGTCTCGGCTCCAGTGCCGGAGGGGTTCAGGGAGCCGGATATGACCTATTACACCGGGAAGGATGACCCGGTTCAGCACGTGCAATGGTTTGAGGATGTGGTGTCGATAAGGCAGATGTCGGATGCCTTTAAGTGTAGGCTTTTTGTCATCACTCTGAAAGAGAAGGCCAGGGACTGGTTCCACCAGTTGCCGGCGAGCTCGATCTACAGTTTTGAGGATCTGCGCAGGGGTTTTCTGTTGAGGTTCTCGACTTCGAAGAAGCGGAAGAAGGAGGCTGAGTGCCTGTTTGCAGTAAGGCAGAAGCCGGAGGAGACGTTGGGTCATTATGTTGACCGGTTCCAAGAGGAAATTCTCCTGGTCCAGGAGGTCCCGGGGTATGCACTGATGCTTGCCTTCACCCTGGGGCTGAGGCCGGGGTTTTTTAGCATGGAGTTGAAAAGAGTGCCCCCTCTCTCTTTTGAGGAGCTCATGGAGAGGGCGGCAAAGGAGATAGACTTCGAGAGGGCTAACCCTGCGTTTGCGAGGAAGCTGGCCAGGTTGGCGGAGGATGATGTGAAGGAGCCGACAGCAGGGAGGCAGAGGGAAGTGAGAGAGCAGAGGGAGCAGAGGGGACCAAGGGAAGATAGGAGGAGAGAAGAACCCCGAGGGCAGGGGCAGCAGCATGGGGGGCCAGGGAGCTGAACAACCGATTGGGTTGGAGGCCTCAGGAAGGTCGCCCCCAGGGCCAAGGGGGTTTTCAAGGAAGAGACAACTTCCGGGAGCCGAGAAGACTCGAGCAGGGAGGATGGAGGCAGGGACCGAGGAGTCACTTCCCACCACCGCAGGAGGCCATGGAGGTGGGGAGAGGAAGAGGAAGAAGAATTCGGGGAGCAGGGAGAAGGGGAGGAGGAGAAGGAAGAGGGGGCAGGGTGGCGTTGCCCTATTGTGACTTCCATCAGGAGGAAGGTCACGCAACGGCCACCTGCCCAGAGTTTCTAGAGATGAGGGAGGCCAGAGGAGCTGGAAGGCAAGATCCGCCTACAAGGATCGTCGAGGTGCAGCACGGAGAGGCTGAGGATAGATGTGAAGATAGGGTCGATGTGGGGACCCGAGGGGGGATCAGAGTGATCCATGGGGGAGTAGGGATCGAGGCAACCCGCAAGGGGAGCCTTCAAACCATGTTCCGCAGAGGGGTCGCCTCGACCTCCCTAGCTCCCCCCCCAGAAGAAAAAATCACCTTCTCATCCGCGGATATGCCAGACTGCGAAGACCCGTTCTGCGACGCACTAGTGATCCAGACAGCGGTGGAGAACTTCACAGTCTCCCGGATACTGGTGGATAACGGGAGCTCCGTGAACGTGATCTTCAAGAAGGCCTTCGATGAGATGAGGGTGGAAGGAAAAAGGGTCCTGGCTTCTGATGGACCGCTTTTTGGTTTTTCTGGAGAGATGAAGGAGGTAGAAGGGGGAGTGGGCCTGCATGTGAAGCTTGGGGGCATCTCACGGAACTGTAGGTTCGTGATCGTAGACGCCCCAAGTAGCTACAACGCCATCTTTGGACGTCCTCTCATCAGCGCCTTTCGCTGTGTCCCCTCCTCATTTCATCAATGCCTCAAGTTCAACAACGGAGGGGTGCAGGTTAGGATCAGGGGGGATCCGAAGGTGGCGAGGCAGTGCTATGTGACGGCGGTAAACACCGTGTCGTGGATGGCTGAGGCGGAGGAGCTGGAGAAAGAGATGGCTGGGCAGGAAGGAAGTATCGAGGAGGAGGAGACGAGCCCGCAGGAGGCGGAGGACTTGATGATGGAGGAGGTAGTGGAGATAGAAGAGATGAGCCTGGAAGAGGCAAGGGAAGGAGAGCAGAGGCAAGGAGAAGGCCTGGTGGAAGCGATGGGGGTTGATGAGGTCGGAGGAGAAGAGGTTGAGCAGGAGGAAGCAAGGGCAGGATGGGAGCAGTCGAGGCTGGAGCCGGCCAAGGAAGTGGTGGAGATGGAGGTACTCACCAGAGCGGGGCAAGTACAGAAGGTGCGGGTCAGCAGAGGCTTATGCCTCGAGGACCAGGGGCGGATGCTAGCCTGCATCCGGAGCAACATCGACATCTTCGCTTGGAGCGCGGCAGACATGCCGGGCATCGATGCGGACGTAGCTTGTCATCGCCTGAACCTGGACCCGAGGACTCGCCCCATACGCCAGAAGATGAGGGTCATCGCCACCAAGCTGGAGGAGCCCATCCGAGAGGAGGTCAGGAAGCTTCTGGAGGCAGGCTTCATCTCAGAGATCCAGTATCCAGGCTGGATCTCCAATGTGGTAATGGTAAAGAAAGGGGGAGGAAAGTGGCGTATGTGTATCGATTTTTTCCTGTTAAATAAATCATGTCCTAAGGATTGCTACCCCCTGCCTCGAATCGACGCGCTGGTTGATTCAGCCGTTGGTTTTTCTGTTATGAGTTTTTTGGATGCTTTTTCAGGTTATCACCAGATCCGGATGCACCCTCCCGATGTCAAGGATGTCTCCTTCATCACGAGAGAGGGATGCTTCAGCTATAAGATGATGCCCTTTAGGTTGAAAAACGCAGGGGCAACATACCAACGCATGATGGATCGAGTCTTTCGAGACCAAAGGGGGAAGAATCTAGAGGTCTACGTCGATGACCTACTGGTCAAAAGCAAATGCGTGGATTCCCATTTGCGGGACTTGGAAGAGATGTTTGCCACCCTGCGGAGGTTCAAGATGAGGTTGAACCCCTTGAAGTGTCTTCGGGGCCAGTCGCGGGAAGTTTCTCGGACACCTCTTGACTTCGGCAGGGGTAGAACCTAACCCGGACAAGGTGAAGGCTATATTGGACTTGGAGTCACCTCGCAACGCCAAGGAGGTCCAGCGCTTGACGGGAAAGTTGGCCGGGCTAAGCAGGTTCCTCTCTCGGTCCGGGGATAGGTGCTCTTCTTTCTTCAAAGTGCTCCGCGGTAATCAGGTGTTCGAATGGACGGTCGAATGCGAAGAGGCCTTCCAGGGGCTGAAGAGGCAACTCTCCCAGGCTCCGCTGCTCCAAAGCCCCAAGGAAGGGGAAGACCTGGCCTTGTATCTCGGGGTGGGGGTGGAAGCTGTGAGCTCCGTCTTGGTTAGGGAAGAGGGGAAGAAGCAGCTACCCGTCTATTATGTAAGCCGAATCCTGAAAAAGGCGGAGCTCCGCTACCCCATCCTGGAGAAGCTGGCTTATGCCTTGGTCGTTTCGGCAAGGAAGCTTCGTCCATACTTTCAAGCGCACTCGATTAGGGTGGTCACCGACCATCCTCTTCGCAAGATCTTCGAGGGGGTAGAGCACTCGGGAAGGCTGGCAAAGTGGTCTATCGAACTAAGCGAGTTCGACATCTCGTTCGTCCCGAGACTCTCCATCAAAGTTCAGGCCGTGGCGGACTTTCTGGCAGACTATGTCACTGAAGCTGAGAATGAGGAGCCGAAGCCCCACGAAGCATGGAAGATGATGGTCGATGGGGCCTCGGGAAGGCACTCCCTGGGAGGGGGTGTAGTGTTGGTAAGTCCTCAAGGGGTTATCATAGAACAGGCGGTGGCTTTCCACTTCCCTGTTACCAATAATCAGGCGGAGTATGAGGCTGTGATAGCCGGCCTTCGATTGACAAGGGAGTTGGAGATCCAGGATGTGGAGACCTTCACTGACTCGATGGTGGTAGCGTCGCAGATCAGAGGGGAGTTTGAGGCTCGGGAGCCTACCCTCGTGAAGTATCTATCCAAGGTAAGGGCAATCATCGGAGGGTTCCGTTCCTTCTCTATTCAACACGTTCCCAGGGAGGAAAGCACAGCAGCTGATCGGTTGGCGAAGTTTGGGCCGCGGGGAGGAGGAACCTTAACTGAACTTTTCCGACCAGCGATTGAAGAGGGGGAGTTGATGGAGGTGGGTCGGCGATCCTCATGGGTGGACCCATTGGTGACCTTCCTTACCACGGGCGAGCTGTCAGAGGGGGTTAAGGATGCGAAAAGCTTTAGGCGAAAGGCAGCTCACTACCTGATGTTGGAAGGGGGTTGCACCGGAAGATGTTATCGGGGCTCCTCGCGAGATGTGTGATCGAGGAGGAGGTCCCGAGAATCCTGGAAGAGGTGCATTCGGGAGAGTGCGGCAGTCACTCGGGAGGAAGAACGTTGGAGGCAAGGGTGATAAGACAAGGATACTTTTGGCATACCTTGAGGAAGGAAACAACCGAGTTTGCAAAGAGATGTTTGAAATGTCAAGTACACGCCCCCTCCAGCTCTTACCCGCACAAAGGCTTCGAAGTATCACGGCCCCATGGCCCTTCGCCATTTGGGGGATGGATCTAGTTGGACCCTTTCCTCCAGCCAGCGGGCAGAGGAGGTTCCTCCTAGTCATGATCGACTACTTCTCAAAGTGGCTGGAGATCAAAGCTCTAGCCATGGTTACCTCCCAGATCATCAGGAACTTCGTTTGGGGGGAAATCATATGCAGGCATGGGCTACCCCAAGCGATAGTGACGGATAACGGTCCTCAGTTTGCCAGTAAAGAGTTCATCAGCTTCTGCGCCCAACTGGGGATTGACCTCAGGTTTGCCTCTGTCCATCACCCCCGGAGCAACGGCCAGGTGGAAGCGGCGAACAAGATCATCGTGAACTTGCTCAAGAAGAAGGTGGAGAACCTGAAGGGCAACTGGGTGGAGCAACTCCCTTCCGTCCTGTGGGCCTTGCGAACAACTCCGAACACGGCCACAGGGGAGACCCCCTTCAAGCTCTCTCATGGGTGTGAGGCCGTCCTCCCGGTGGAGTTCGAGGTTCGGTCTCCACGGGTCGCAACCGCGGGTGAAGGAAGCGAAGCTTGGAGGTTGGAGAACGAGGAGGGATTGCGCCTCTCGTTGGATATGGTGGAAGAGCTACGGGATGTTGCTGCCATCAGACAAGAAGAGATAAAAAGGCGAATGGTCAGGTACTTCGATAAACACATTAGGGTCAAGCAATTCGCCGAGGGGGACCTAGTGCTAAAAAAGGTCGACGCAGCAGGAAGGTCGGCCCCTGTGGGCAAGCTCAACCCCAGCTGGGAAGGGCCTTACATAGTAGAGAAGGCTCTGGCTAATGGGGGTTACTACCTCCAGGATGTGGAGGGAAAGACCTTGAGCCACACCTGGAACGGTGATGACTTAAAACGTTTCTACCCTTAAAGGGAGAGAAGGATTGTAATATGGTGAATAAATATTATCATTTCAAAGTAGTATTTTCAGAATGCTGACTCTCTAATAAATGCTATCGTAAGAATAGGTCTTTTCTACCCTAAAATGCTTTTGCTTTAACCGATTATGTCTCCTCATCTTGATGATAGAATAGGTCTGGTTGAGGGAATCTTCATCAACACCCCGAGCTTGGCTCGGCCCCAGATAGACCCGCTGCGCAGGCTCTCATCTAGCTGGCAGGTCCGAAGGCTCGCCTGTGGGGGAGAGGTTTGGCTTGATCTTCGTCAACACCCCGAGCTCGGCTCGGCCCCAGGTAGACCCGCTGCGCAGGCTCTCATCTAGCTGGCAGGTCCGAAGGCTCGCATGTGGGGGAGAGGTTTGGTTTGATCTTCATCAATACCCCGAGCTCGGCTCGGCCCCAGGTAGACCCGCTGCGCAGGCTCTCATCTAGCTGGCAGGTCCGAAGGCTCGCCTGTGGGGGAGAGGTTTGGCTTGATCTTCATCAACACCCCGAGCTCGGCTCGGCCCCAGGTAGACCCGCTGCGCAGGCTCTCATCTAGCTGGCAGGTCCGAAGGCTCGCCTGTGGGGGAGAGGTTTGGCTTGATCTTCATCAACACCCCGAGCTCGGCTCGGCCCCAGGTAGACCCGCTGCGCAGGCTCTCATCTAGCTGGCAGGTCCGAAGGCTCGCCTGTGGGGGAGAGGTTTGGCTTGATCTTCATCAACATCCCGAGCTTGGCTCGACCCCAGGTAGACCCGCTGCGCAGGCTCTCATCTAGCTGGCAGGTCCGAAGGCTCGCCTGTGGGGGAGAGGTTTGGTTTGATCTTCATCAACACCCCGAGCTCGGCTCGGCCCCAGGTAGACCCGCTGCGCAGGCTCTCATCTAGCTGGCAGGTCCGAAGGCTCGCCTGTGGGAGAGAGGGTTGGCTTGATCTTCATCAACACCCCGAGCTCGGCTCGGCCCCAGGTAGACCCGCTGCGCAGGCTCTCATCTAGCTGGCAGGTCCGAAGGCTCGCCTGTGGGGGAAAGGTTGGCTTTTGTGATACTTCGGTTTAGCCACTTCTACGATACCCCGAGCCGGGCTCGGCCCCAGGTACACCCGCTGCGCAGGCTCCCATCAAGCTGGCAGGTCCGAAGGCTCGCCTGTGGGGGAAAGGTTGGCTTTTGTGATACTTCGGTTTAGCCACTTCTACGACACCCCGAGCCGGGCTCGGCCCCAGGTAGACCCGCTGCGCAGGCTCCCATCAAGCTGGCAGGTCCGAAGGCACGCCTGTGGGGGAAAGGTTGGCTTTTGTGATACTTCGGTTTAGCCACTTCTACGACACCCCGAGCCGGGCTCGACCCCAGGTAGACCCGCTGCGCAGGCTCCCATCAAGCTGGCAGGTCCGAAGGCTCGCCTGTGGGGGAAAGGTTGGCTTTTGTGATACTTCGGTTTAGCCACTTCTACGACACCCCGAGCCGGGCTCGGCCCCAGGTAGACCCGCTGCGCAGGCTCCCATCAAGCTGGCAGGTCCGAAGGCTCGCCTGTGGGGGAAAGGTTGGCTTTTGTGATACTTCGGTTAAGCCACTTCTACGACACCCTGAGCCGGGCTCGGCCCCAGGTAAACCCGCTGCGCAGGCTCCCATCAAGCTGGCAGGTCCGAAGGCTCGCCTGTGGGGGAAAGGTTGGCTTTTGTGATACTTCGGTTTAGCCACTTCTACGACACCCCGAGCCGGGCTCGATCCCAGGTAGACCCGCTGCGCAGGCTCCCATCAAGCTGGCAGGTCCGAAGGCTCGCCTGTGGGGGAAAGGTTGGCTTTTGTGATACTTCGGTTTAGCCACTTCTACGACATCCCGAGCCGGGCTCGGCCCCAGGTAGACCCGCTGCGCAGGCTCCCATCTAGCTGGCAGGTCCGAAGGCTCGCCTGTGGGGGAAAGGTTGGCTTTTGTGATACTTCGGTTTAGCCACTTCTACGACACCCCGAGCCGGGCTCGGCCCCAGGTAGACCCGCTGCACAGGCTCCCATCAAGCTGGCAGGTCCGAAGGCTCGCCTGTGGGGGAAAGGTTGGCTTTTGTGATACTTCGGTTTAGCCACTTCTACGACACCCCGAGCCGGGCTCGGCCCCAGGTAGACCCGCTGCGCAGGCTCCCATCTAGCTGGCAGGTCCGAAGGCTCGCCTGTGGGGGAAAGGTTGGCTTTTGGGATACTTCGGTTTAGCCACTTCTACGACACCCCGAGCCGGGCTCGGCCCCAGGTAGACCCGCTGTGCAGGCTCCCATCTAGCTGGCAGGTCCGAAGGCTCGCCTGTGGGGGAAAGGTTGGCTTTTGAGATACTTCGGTTTAGCCACTTCTACGACACCCCGAGCCGGGCTCGGCCCCAGGTAGACCCGCTGCGCAGGCTCCCATCTAGCTGGCAGGTCCGAAGGCTCGCCTGTGGGGGAAAGGTTGGCTTTTGGGATACTTCGGTTTAGCCACTTCTACGACACCCCGAGCTCGGCTCGGCCCCAGGTAGACCCGTTGCGCAGGCTCTCATCTAGCTGGCAGGTCCGAAGGCTCGCCTGTGGGGGATAGGTTTGGTTTGAGAAATCTTCATCGTCACCCTGACTCGGGCTCGGCCCCAGGTAGACTCGCTGCTCAGGCTCTCATTAGCTGAGCAGGGCGGTAGGCACACCTGGGGTGAAAGGATTAGCTTTGTGTGTACAAGAGAGTACAAAAAGGTATAGCTTAGATATTTTACAATGTTATGATGAATTGTATACTTATTGTAAGTAGTGGTATATACGGCAGTTCGATAGCAGGGAGCGTTACAAGTATCGAGTGATTCAAAATGATCAAGAGGTGCACGAAGAGTTTAGTGTTTTGAATGCAAATCTTGGATTCTCTCAAAATTTTTCTTTTGGGTCGGCTCCCACTCGCCAGATACTTGGGATTGGACATTTCTTTCCGAGCTTATACCAACCTCGAAAAGAGCGGGGATTGTGTACAACCCCGTATCCGGCCGAGCGGGATCCTCCCCAAGTGGCGGGCCAGGGGCGTGCTACGAGCGACGTTTTGATGTAGCCCCGTTCGGGGACGTGCGGGTCCTCGTGCGTGCGTGCGGAGGCCTTGTGTGCGTAGGCTTAAAATTTATATATATATATTTGCTAAATATTATAATATATATATATTATATTATATATATATATTATATTATATATATATATATAAGTTTTGATTTTATAAAAAGGGAAGGAGGGGGGCAGGCGGGTACAGGAAGAAAGAAACAAAAAACAAAAAAGTAAAAAGCAAAAGAGGGAAGGCAGAGCTCGGGACAGGGAAGAAAAAAGAGGAGAAAAACCCTACACCGCCCGGTCGCCCCTCTCCCTCCCTCCCTTGTCGGCGACCTGGAGCAGCCCCCTACACCGCCCGGCCGCCGCCTTCCTCTCTCGGCCTGGAGTAGCACAGCAGGCCGCTCGCCGCTCCTCCTCCTCTCCCTCTCTCGGCCTGGAGCAGGCCGCCCGCCGCTCCTCCTCCTCTCCATCTCTCGGCCTGGAGCAGGCCGCCCTCCGCTCCTCCTCCTCTCCATCTCTCGGCCTGGAGCAGGCCGCCCGCCGCTCCTCCCTCCATCTCTCCCGCCGCCGGCCAAAAAGAGCAAGGCTCCTCCTCCTCTCCCGTCGCCGGCCAGGGCCGAGTCTCTCTCGCCCCCTCTTCCCGCCACCGCCTAGGGCAAAGCAAGGCCCGAACTTGCTCTCCATCCTCGTCGCCGCCGCCGGCATGGAGCAGCACGCACAGTCGCCTCTCTCCCTCTCGGTTTTCCTCTCACACACCGCCTAGGGTAAGGCTCGGCCTAGAAGGGAGGCCGACCACCGCCATCGCCGCCTCGAGCAAGGCTCGGTCTAGAAGGGAGGCCGGCCACCGCCATCGCCGCCTCGAGCAAGGCTCGGCCTAAAAGGGAGATCGACCACCGGCACCTTCGTCAAAACACGCGTCAAGGGTAACGAAGTTTCTACTCGGGCAGGTGAAGCCCTTAATTTACATTTGCATGGACGCCCCTCTCCACCAATGGGTGGAGGAAGGGAGCTCTCCGACGGGTTAACGTGTACGTCCCCGCTGTTAATTGCATTTAGTATCCGGAAGTGTGAGTACGGATTTAGGCATGCTCTGTGAAGCCCATTCGGACGTATGAGCCGAATTCGTGATGTGCTGTGTGAAGCCCATTCGGACGTATGAGCCGAATTGGTGATGTTCTGTGTGAAGCCCGTCCGGACGTATGAACCGGATTGGTGATGTTCTGGGGTTCCCGGAGAAGACTCCGGGGAAGTTGGATATTATCTACTTGCAGGGAATGCGCACCGCAGCCCCAAAAAAGGGGTGTACGGAATATATTTGGCCAGCTTATGTTAGCCGACTGTTGTTCAGCTGACAGTCGTTCGTCGAGACGTTGGCGTACAGATGTTGCAGTACCAAGTGGGGAGTAGCGGGCTTAAGCCCAAGCTTGTGCCGGCCCTCGAAGGCCTATTTTTGTTTATATTACCGGCCTGCGTGCCGATGTATGGAATTTATATTCCTGTAAATTAATAATCTGCGATGCTCTGTGAATGTATGATTTACTCTTTTTGTCTCGGGCGAGTGGTGTGCTCGTGAACCGCTCGTCACGTGGGAGCCCCGAGGTTTAGTTGTCGGGAAGCCCCTAATGGCCTGTTGATAGCCTTTTAGGGCAGCAGAGTCGCGCTGTCTGCAGCCCAGTTGGGCAGCGTGTTGTAGAATTGCTCGGCGATGTTGCGCCTTTAGTAGGGCGGGTGAGGAGCATTTTTGTATTGACCCAAGGAGACACATCTGGATAGGAGAGAGATGGTCTTGAGACCTTCTTTAGATGTTCCGGTCGGCCAAGAGCGCGCTCCGAAGGTGTCTTAGCTCAGCCTTTGGCTTTGGAGGGGAAGAGTTCGTTAGTCTTCCGGGTATGTGGTGGGTCCTCCACGCTGAGACCTTGGGTCTGTCCCTTACGTTCCTAGTCTAGAGCCTAGATTGTTCATTTGAGTGTAGTAGGTGTGCGGTCACCCCTCTTTTGGGACCCCGAACTCCACAGAAGTCAATTTTGGCTTCGGTCATTTTTGGCTTCAACACTATGCATAACAATAGTAGCCAGAGAAGTAGAGCCTCCAGTGACAGGATCGGCCTGAGAGTGACGCAGGCGATGAAAGACATTCAATTCCTGAGCTATAAGAAAGGCTGAGGCGGAAGACAGGGACTCATCATAGACATTTGTAGTGTAAGCAACATCATGAGAACGGTTTTCATTGTGTCTATGACGCCCACGGCCTGGTCAACGACCACGTCCACGTCCAGAAGATGCCAGATGCGGATGAAGTTTGAAACATGCCTCCCGTGCGTGTCCCCTTCAACCACAGTAATCACATGTAGGCACAGAAGATCCAGGAGTGGGAATATGGCCACGAACAAAACTAGTCAGGGCGGAAGGATCAGGAGGAGTCATAACAATGAGGGACTTGCGACGGTCTTCGTCACCCAGAACCATACCGAATGCCTCCCGAAGTGAAGGGGCGAGCGGTGGAGAACATGTGTCTGAACCATATCAAATTCCATATTCGAGTCCATCAGGAAGACATGAAGACGGAAGTGATCCTCCTTTTGCTTAAACTGAACGACATCAGCAGTACACGCATGAGTGAAGTGTGCAAAGTAGTCCAGCTCTTGATAAAGGTGCTCGAACTCGAAAAATATGATGAAACAGTCATCGATCCTTATCGCAACTCCAAAATGCGGCGAGTGAGCTCATAAACCTGGGTGGAACTTCCGATTTGAGAGTACATTTCGCGAGCACGGGTCCAGATCTCAAATGCAGAGTCCATAAACATATAGATCTGATAGACCTTGGGAGACATCGAATGCAGAAGCCAAGATACAACAAGAGAGTTGTCAGAATCCCACCGCTTCCAGGAGGGATCAGTCTTGAGGGGCTCCTTAATCGTCCCATCAATATATCCAAACATCTATTGGCTGCAAATGACATGTTGGGCAGCGCGAGACCATTCAAGAGAATTTGTGTCATCCAAGGGAACCGTGGTAATCTTCAAGGAGCTGGAGTGGCCATGAGGCGGTTGAGGGTCACTCATCTGAGGCTGGATCACTCCTGGAGACGATATAGGCGAATCAGGATCACACATATTGACAAAGAGGGCTCTCAAATCACGCGAGGAAAGGGAGGCTCGGATCAGTTAAATCTGGGCAGCAGTGGCATCAACAAGGCAGTGGCAAGGCACCAACGGCAAGACATCAACGGGATCCAGCGACAACATCTATTGTTCAGCGAGATTCAGGTCCCGTTTGGGGGGACTTATTTTCAGCGGACAAGCGGTTATGACCGCATGAACCGGGACTTAATTAAGTCCCGGTTCATGCGGTCATAACCGCTTGACCGGTGAAAATAAGTCCCCCCAAACGGAGCCTCAGAGGTAGCATCTATTGTTCAGCAAATCGGTGGGATCGGCGGGATTCAGAGACAACAAGACAGGTCGGCACTAGCGACAGCAAAGGAGAGCAACGACAGCGACAAGGGATGAGGGAACGGTGGCATGTACTACCGCGACGGCACTGGAGAGCAGCAACGGCGACAGCGGGATGAGGAAACAACGACGGCTTCACCGGAGAATAGCGACATCGTTCTCCTCAACATCCGACGGCGGCGTCAGTTCCGCCATAAGGCCGCATCAGCAGGTCGCGTCAGACGATCGATCGGGGAGGAGTAGGGAGACCGGCGAACAAGCGGGAGCGTAAGAGAACGGCGCACGGATTAGGGTTTTGTTCTCTCGCTCTGATACCAAGTGGAAAGAGCAATAATCTGATTGAATTATATCAATGAACTTATACATATACTTGAGTAAGAGAAAACCTAAAAAAGGGAAAAAGGACCAAAATACCCCAAAGCGGGATTAAAACAAATAATGACGAATCGGACTCGACTAAGTATATATTACAACTCATACAGCCCCCAAAAAAGGGAGCAAATGCTGCACGGCCTTGGCGAGGCCAATCAATTATTGCTCATAGGACGGAAACTTTAGATGGTGGAGAGCTGAACTGAGATTGAAATAGGCGATGAGATGCCCCTCGTGTTATAGCATGGCGCTATACCTGAGCCCCGATGCATCACGCTCCACTTGGAACTTCATGGCGAAGTCTTGAAGACATAGAACATGGGCGGACATTAAGGCTTCTTGCAGCGCCTGGAAGGCCTGAGTGGCGATGTCCGACCATATGAAGGTATTTTTCCATAGAGGCAAGTAGGCAACGTCGTGTCGCTATTTGTACACAAACCCTGCCCTGGGATATTGTTAAATGCACCCCGTTCGTGCGCCGATGCACGATCGCGCGCGAAGGAAGCGCATGGGAAAAATCCAGACTCTAATTTCGCGTGACTTTTATTTTGTTTAGGTACAATCATGCTCAACAAGGCGCACAATCGTGCCAAAAAGGAGTATACAGGCGGTGTGGTCGTGAGCAAAGGCATGGTCGTGCGCGAAGGTCGAGCACGGGCAAATTCCGGAACTCAAATTTTTTGGGCAAATTTTAGAAATGCTTACGCATGGTCGTGCACACAAAGGCGCACGATCATGCACTTGGCCAGCTGGTGTGCATGCCTCGATGACTTGTATCGACCGGCAAAACATGAAGGATCGAATTAGGAAGATTTAGGTAACACAACTAGGGCGCACGATCGTGCTCAACAAGGCGCATGGTTGTGCCCTCTTACAGAAATCTTAAATAGGCCCCTATAACTTCCAGACAGCCCAAGAACATGTTATTTGCTTCGTATGACTTCTTGTATCAGTAATTTGAAACTAGGTGTAATAAACTTTATGATCTCACACAATTTAGGGAAAATAAACAATAAAATCAAACAAATAGCAGTGCAAAATATCTATATGAATTATACTTAACAACAGTTGAAATGTTGTTTGTTCTGAATTCTTTGCTAAGCTACTCAATTGTCTGTCTTGGCTAGACGGCAACTGCAGCAGGTCAACAATTGACTCAAGAAAATAGAAAAATACAACTCATCTTAGTTCATATGGTGTTCAATATCCTTGAGAAGATTATGGGAAAATACAACTCATCTGAAATAGAAAACACTTCAATAACAAATTGCTGTGTCAAAAGGTCTTTATTCCCATAAGAAAAATAAAATCAGATTAGATTGTTAATTCAGAGAAGTTAGACACTAAATCCTCAATAAGGTAAATCAAATTATTTATTAATTCATAAATGTCGGATCTTGCTTACTATTTTTCTGCATCCTTCTGATCTTGCTTATGATTTAATAGGAATCTCCATTTTGATGCAATATTATCAGAGTACAAGACCACCTCCAATTAATAAATAATTTTATAAGATTTAGCACATTTGCAAGCCATAACCAATGTGATGCCTACATACTTATACTTAAACCAAGTCCATGAACCATTTTTCTCGGTCCTCTACTTTTTCCCTTTTTCCACAAGAGGCTTTAGCGGAAAGTCAACAAAATTTTCTTTAAAGTGCTGCTAGAAGGAAATTGTCGACTTTGCGAGTTATAATCATATAGACTAGTAAAGCACGGATAGAGCTATCACATCTTAATCACATGTAAACAGTTTACTGCAAGGCTAATACAATGAAGTAAATGAAAAACTACAAACGATACATACATTGCTGTCTCGGGACATCGCTCCAATAGTAAATGGCGTTCCTCACCCTCACCAACAGACTCATGAGCAAATCTGAAAAAGAGCAATTGAGAAACAAAAACTTAGTTTTCGAATACAGAAATTAAATGACATGGCAAAAGATGCCAACTGTTAAATTTGATAAAATGGTTAAATTTATGTCAAAATATGTACCCATAAATTTCTGCAAGCCGATGTAGAAGAAGACGCTGGTAAGGGCTCATAGGTTGAAGCTCCAAAACAGCTTCTGAACTGACAAATAGTGTGACAATGCAGGATGATTAAAGGAGAAAATGAAAAATAAGGCTGAAATTTACAAAATAATGCATAGTCCGTAAAAGTTTTACAATGACATTGTCGCTCAACCTATGGAAAATTGAATCTATAATTTAGATATTTTGGTGTAATGCTCTAATTATTTTTCAAAAAAAATTTAAAAAGAAGATTTTAAACTAGAAAGCCGCTCATCGTGGTTCTCACCAATCAAGTAGCGTGAAGGAGTCCGAGAAATAACAAACAATCACCTTTTATTCAATGTCTAACTTCAAAAAGCTGCTGTATGCCAAAATCTATAATATAATTACTTAACATGATAAATCAGAAGTATAATTATCAACCAGAAATATCTGCTAGAGAAGCAAACTTCCTCGGGTTCAAAAATGCATGCATCTGATAGATAAAGCTATTGTCGACAAAATAGCTGAAGTAAAATATGAGATACACTTATCAAGAAATGCTCGATATCAACTACTGAGGGCAGGGTTCCTCTGAGAGTAACTCTCCAATGAGAGCCTAAACCTAAGCAATAATCCAAAGTCTAGGAAATACTCCCCCTACTCCCTTATATAGGCGGGAGTGGGTAAACATAAAATAATGGTAATGTCACAAGGAGTACATAGACTACTAGGGGATCACATGGCAGATCCAAGGAGTCCTCTTCTCATTAACACTCCCCTCCCGAAATCGCTCTTGTCCTCAAGGTCGAGGTTCGTAGGTGTCGGCAGCGAGCATCAGAAGATCTAAGTCACCGAAGTCATAACCGTCGTCTTCAGCGCAGAGCAGCAAGCACAAGTCCTTGAGAGGGCATTTGGGAGTGGGAGAATATGATTGGTGGCTAATGAAATAAGTGTTGGGCGGCGAGGATACAGGTGAAGGTTTGAGTGTTTGAACTGCTGACGGAGGTTTTGGAATGTTCAGCCAAGGTCTAAGGCTCCATTTGTTTGGGCGTTTCGTTGCTCCGTTTTGGGCAAACGCCGCCGGAAGGAGGAAAAACAAACGAACCTCCGGCGGCGTTTGCTCCGTTTCCACCCGCCCCCCTTGAGAAACGCCCCCAAAAAGCTCCGTTTGGAG
Organism: Platanthera zijinensis; assembly: GCA_039513925.1. NCBI lineage: Eukaryota > Viridiplantae > Streptophyta > Magnoliopsida > Asparagales > Orchidaceae > Platanthera > Platanthera zijinensis. The sequence goes on along the minus strand of CM077090.1, from coordinate 68,365,451 downwards.
CAGCCACCTCCCCCCTCCGGTTCGAATACTCCGTTTCCACCCGCCGGATCGACCCGCCACCGCCGAACCAAATGAAGCCTAAGTAGAAGCGGGTGATCCAAGCGATAGAGAGGTGGTTGGCATTTTGGTGGTAGCGGTGGATGGGGGGGGCTGGCCGACAGAGGTTGGATGGTTGGGGAGCGTAGAGTTCCTCGCTGAGGTTGTAACCCAAATTTCGTACAATTTTATTATCAAGGAAAATAAAAGAAAAGCATTGACGAAATGTTATCGAAACGGTTTTAATTAATAAATTATGTTTTAACAAAGTTTTAAAGTAAAATTGTTTGTATTATTTGAGGTGCGAATAACAAAATTATTGCACATTTATGTGCTAATAGCTGATGTTGGTGTACCAATAGTAAAACCGACTGGGTAAGGAAATTTAAGAAGTAATAAATTGATTTAGGTTCATTTAAGACCTAATTGATCTAGTCTTGAGGTTGGGCGATGACATTTGAACTGGTCTAAGGGGATAATAATCGATCCATCCTTATCTCACAAAAATATCGCATGCCGCTCCCACCGACTTTTCACCACTCTCGCCTAAGGTTCACAGAAGCCGCCCGTCTCCCTCCCTCTTCCTCACCAATATCCCACTCTTTGGACTGGTCTTCGACGGTGATAAAGCTCTCCTCTGCCTGCTCTGACTCTCCTCAAAGGTCAGATTTCGGTGATTGGGTTGAGAAAGGGTTGCTTGTTAGACTCCAATAACCTTCAAGTTTTTCATTATTCCTCATTGTAAGCCTTCTTCCTCCTTCCCTTCCCCCTTATGCAACTATTGGGTAATATAATTTCAGTTTTGCTGCAGTAAATTTTGGTGACATGAAAAATGGAAAATTTATTTGGGATTGTTAGGAATTATAACTTGAAATTCTGGATTTCAATAGGGCTGGCTGTTGGGATTTTTATAAGGTGCTGATTTGGACTGCATGTAAAATAATAAAGCCTTTCCATGAAGAAATTAATTGAAGTTTATGGGGGTTTGATACCAAACTTGCTGGAGTTTGCGTAAATCAATTTTAGGGCTATTAAACTTAGAAATTATGCTGTGAAACCCATGAAAAAATTGCTGGAAACTCGTCTTTAATTGATGAAATTGATATTTTATGTTCATGTGATTGCTATCCTTATAGGGGACTGATATAACTGCAGTTTTTGCTCATGGGGCTGCTTTTTTTCCCCATGAGAGGGTTGTTTTTACATAGATTAATTCCAATTTCAGATGTGATCGTTATAAATCATGATTTTACATGAACTTTAATTTTTAAAGCTGGTTTCCCACATTTTAATGTTAGAATGATGGGAGTTCTGCTGAAATAGAATGCCTTATAGGCATTTGATTAAAGTTTATGAAGAGGGTCGGCTGTAGGAATGTGAGGTTGAATACATAAGTAAAGAGAATAAATGAATACAATGGAATGAAAGAAGGAAACATGAATTATGAAGAATGAACATTGCTCCAATGAATGTAACTTGACTATTACACTTCTTAAAATTACCTTTTATTGTTTATATAGATAGAACTTGGAATATACCATTATACACTGATTAAGGCTTCGTTTGGGAGGATTTATTTTCACCGGTCAAGCGGTCATGACCGCATGAATCGGGACTTATTTAAGTCCCGATTCATGCGGTCATGACAGCTTGACCGGTGAAAATAAGTCCTCCCAAACGGAGCTTAAGTCGATTGTTTATGCTTGTTTAAAAGATGTCATATGAATATTGTTATTAACTAAGCCCTTGCTTTGCCTGTATAGCAGTTAAAAGGGTAAATTTCTCGTTTAGTCTTTTGTTTAAAGGCTAACCCCTTTCCATTCCAAATTTTTTAGGATCTAAACGTAAATCAGGATGAGGAATTTTATCGTTTTTGGTTAAAAGAATAGTGGGGATTTCTAAAGTGGCCAACGATCATGAAAGGATGGTGCTTAGGGCCTGTTTGGGAGGGCTTTCTAGCTCCTTTTCATTTTCTAGAAAACGCCACTGTACATAATAAACCGTTTGGAATGTCTACCGGTGGGAAAAGCTACCACCAAAAACTCTTTTTTTCCTCTATTTGAAAAGTCACTAGCCTCCTACTTTTCAACTTTTCGAAAAGTAATTTCTCATCCCGATACACAGTTGATGCTATGAAAACATTTTACTCCTCTGGATCCGGCCAGTTCAACAACACTGCGAAAACACTAGACTTTCACTAGATGAATATTTCGCTCGGGCGTGATTTTTTCGCACGGGGCGATATTTTCGCCCTGGTGCGAATTTTTCGCCCGGGCGCGGAATTTTTTGCCCGGGCGCGGAATTTTTCGCCCGGGCGCGAATTTTTCGCCCGGGCGCGAATTTTCTGTCGGGGCACGAATTTTTGGCCAGGTCACGAATTTTTCTCCCGGACGCAAATATTTCGCCCGGGCGCTGAATTTTTCGCCCGGGCGACATTCTTTCGCCCTTGCGCGAATTTTCCACCCGGGCGCAAATTTTTTCACCCGGACGCGAATTTTTTCTTCCGACACGAAATTTTCGCCCGGGCACGGATTTTTTGTCGGGGCGCGAATTTTTGGCCCAGTCGCGAATTTTTTGCCCGGACGCGAATATTTCTCCCGGGCGCGAAATTTTTCGCCCGGGTGACATTCTTTCGCCCGGGCGCGAATTTTTCACCCGGGCGCAAATTTTTTCACCCGGGCGAGAATTTTTTCTCCCGACGCAAATTTTTCGCCCTGACACAAATTTTTCGCCCGGGCACGAATTTTTTCGCCCGGGCGCGAATTTTTTCGCCTGGGCGAGAATTGTTCGCCCAGGCGCTATTTTTTCACCTGATTGTGCATTTTTGCCCGGGAGCAGTTTTTTCCCCGGGCGCGGTTTTTTCGCCCGGGAGCGATTTTTTTCCTCCGGACGCAGTTTTTTCGCCCGAGCGCAGTTTTTTCGCCCGATCGCAATTTTTTCACCCGTGCACAATGTTTTCGCCCGGGCGTGAAATTGTCGCCCGGGCGCGAAATTTTCACCCGGGCGCTAAATTTTCACTCGGGCGAGAATATTTCGCCCGGGCGCAAATATTTCGCCCGGGCGTTATTATTTCACCCGGGCGCGAATATTTCGCACGGGCGCCAATATTTGCCCGGGTGCCAATATTTTGCCCGGGCGCGCAGTTTTTGAGCGATGTTTTCGCCCTTGCGCGAAATTTTTGACTGGACGCGAAATTTCGTCCGTCCAGAAAATTCATGCTCGGGCGAAAAATGTGCGTAATTTTAATAAAAAAGTCACTGCAACGGAGATTTGCCAATCAGTTTATAAAATGCTCCTTTCTGAAAATCTCTGCAAAAGAAGTTCACCCAAACGGATCTCCTTTTGCAATATACATTTTCCAAAAGCTCATTTTCCCACCTTCCTTTTGCTATCACTCCTTTTCCTTTCCGAAAAGCCCTCCCAAACAGGGCCTTAGACTTGATGTGTCCCACTTGCCGAAGAAATTTATAATATAATTTTTAATATAATGTTGTAATGAACATGTTTATATACAATCTTGTTGGACATGAGATATGTAAATCACATGGAATATGAGTTTTATTTCTTTATTTTTTACTTTGATAGTCATTTGTGGAATACTATAATTGTTGCACTGCGCTCAAAAATATATGAAATGGAATGAATGTCGTTATCCTACGGCGGCTTACGGGCCGTTAAAGAGGTAACATGTCTTCCCCACAACGGAGGAGAGAGTAGTTGGATTGTGGACCCGAGGGCATGCCCGAAGGTGGGACTACAAATTCCTGAGAAAGTAACCCCAGGTCATGGTCTTAGGATAGGGTAGGAATGAGCATGGAAACCTCAATAAACTCGGTAGTGTAGATGGGGACGGTGTCGTACTACTGAATGGAGCTGAGGTTCTCGTAGGCTTACCCGCTTGGGGGAGTATCATAGTGGCAGAGAAGTTCCTCCTTCAGTGTGGCCATGAGAGATTAAGGACCCGTTGGGACATCCAACACACCCAGTGGAGCGTCAAGCGTTCCATATAGATAGTGGTCAGTGGACCTTCTAGTTGGTGGGAGGTGGCTTGGAATTCATGGAATTGATCGGCGTTGGCGATCCAACCGAGAGGATCGGTGTTGTCGAACATAAGAATCTCAATCCGGGAAAGATGGGTCGGGCGCATGATTGTCGTGGGGTGAAACGTCACGTAGTCTGTGGCAGACGGAATGGGGTGCGGCGGTGGTATTGGAGGAGCAGGTGGGAGGTTGACCACCGCAGCCGCGAGGTCTCAAATGAGAAGAGTGAGATCTTCGAGTATAGCTTCAAGCTGATCCAAAGAGTGGAATCGGACGAGACAGAAGTATAGTCATCCTCGTCGGCATGGAAGTCCATTGAACGGGTCTAGGCCAAGTAATGCAGGATTCTAGGGGATACAAGTTACAACGAGTTGTTGTACTGTACAGGGTGTGAACGGTGGTTGTACGTAGCGGCGAGAAACTTCAGGGCTGCTGTGAACAGTGTGTTTGTGGACGGCCGAAGAAAAGGTGCCCAAGAGGCTGACGAAGGTTGTTGGGGCCACCAGAGCAGACAGGGAGAGGAGGAAGACTGGGTGACTGCTAGACAAGAAGCGTCGGTTGCATGAGAGAAGATCTGGAAGGAACGGGAAGCGCGTGTGGGCGCTGGCACTTGGTAGTAGGCAGAGATCGGTGTTGATAGAAAAAGAAGATCAGTGTTGGCATCGAACCAAGATCAACGCTTGCATGGGACAACGAAGAGTCAACATGCGTGCACGATGATCGACATAGTGATGATGATTCCATGTACAAGGACGGCGGCATCTACATAAGATATGAGAAGCATCGTGCGGGATCCCGAGCAGGGACGACGTGGTCATGTGTTGACGACGTAAGAAGAGCGGATTGGTCGGTTGTTGGCTACAGTGAGCAGGGAAGGTGATGCGGAGCAGAGACGAGGACGCATTTTGGGCCTGTTCGGGGCTGATTTGGCAACTTTCCATATATGACGTGCCCGGATCGACGATCGGGCTCCGCGATTGCGTCCGGAGCATCGCCGCGAGTCAAAACGCTATATTACTTTATATTTTTTGAGTTTATTTTGATGTATTTTAAGGGCTAACCCACCGGCCAATCATAGCCGTTGATGGGGATGCCCTAGTTTGTGTTTTTTTATAAATAGATGCTAGGGGGCTGATTTGAGACCATTGTTGGATTTGGAGAAAAGCTTTCCCGGATTCCAGCGATCCCTCCTCGGTGTCGACGCCGTGGAACCCTAGGTGACGACTCCTACGCCGCCAAACTCCCCCCCAAGGTAACCCCTATCCCCCTCCATCATTTTCCATCGTCCTCTTCCATTTTCAGCCATCGGAAACCCCCAAAAGCCAGCCCACCTCTTGCTGTCCAGAATCCAGTATATGTTCAATTTCCATGGACTGTTCAAAAATTTAGATTACTGTTCACGCCTATACTTCAATTAAAATTACCGTTCACTCCCATTATTTCTCCTCCGACCTTCTTCCCCCCGCCGGACTACCCAATTCCTCCTGGAACCACCTCTCTACTCCACCTCAAAACCGGCCTCCTTCAAGGCTTCCTTAGCCCTAGCCGGCCACTTCTCTTCCTCCCCTTTGTGGATCCACTTCCCACCGCCCCGAAAATCCTAGATCTATTTTGACCTAGTGCTACCACCCTCCGATCCGTTATTTCCACCGCATAAACCTTCCATTTTGCTCGGATCCGCTCCCAAATTGTGGATCTACTCACCCCCGGTCCGGATCTACTCATTTGTGGCCGGATCCGCCGTTTTACCATCCGTTACCGCCACTTTTTGCCGAAGGCAGCCACCGTCATCGCCGCTTCGCCTCCGGTTCCACCTCCGATCGCTTGTTTTGCATCCGGCTCTTCAAATCCTCCATCGCCTCGGATCAGCCCACTACGTCGTGAGTATTTGTGGTATCGTGTTCTGTAACTTAACATTTTCATTTGGTTGTTTATCTATATTGTGCTGCGATTATGGTTATGTAGTAGTTGTTCTCTTTATGCTAATAATTGCATGTGGAAATATTCGTCACCGCTTGCTTAGGCCCTCCGCGCGGAGTAAGCCGTTGCCAAATTGCTAAAATTATTTAATTGCTTCTTTATTTTGATTAACTGCGTGGTGTTGTTAGTTCCCATTGCTTAAATTAATTGTCGTTGCTATCCGACTGTTTTCATTGCATGTAGCATTGCATTCGCATATCCCCTCACACGTGCACGTAGAGTCCTAGCTTCCGAGCACCACTAGCCTACCCCTACATCAAATTGGTATCAGAGGTCAAGGTTAGGCCATTTGCATGCTTTGTAGTGGTAGGCCATATAGAGTCTTTAGGTTTATCCATGACTAATTATCGGCGGCGCTCCTCTCCTCTCTTGAGAGATTCAGAGTCCGCCTATACTCAATCTCATAGAGCGACTTCAGAGAAATTCTCACGTTATCACGATGATTATTATCATCTGCGGCACACCACTTTCCGAGATCGTGTCAACCCACCGACACAACCTCACTATGCCAGAGACGATCAGTATGATAATTGTCGTCGCTCATATACTTGCACGCGAGCGGATCGTGTTGATCCTTCGACTCGCCCCGATTACCTTAGGGATGACTATTTTGAGGATCCTCACTTTGAGAGAGATCTTGAGAGTCAGCTTCGTACAGTTTCCCCTTCATTTGACGGCTCATCGAGTCCCGAGTTTTTTAGTTATTGGCTCGTGGATATTGAGTATTATCTCGATTATTTTGAATTATTCGGTGAGTGTCGCATCAAGTTTGCGAAGCTTAGGCTTTTAGATCAGGCGAGAGCATATTGGTCTAGCGTAGAGAGGACTCGCGAGCGAGATCGTCTTCATCGTGTCACGAATTGGGTGGGCATGAAGCGTATTGTGTCAGAGGTATCTGCCTTCATCATATCGGAGTCGCTTGCTCGACCAATTATTTTCCCTTCAGCAAGGACCTATGTCTGTCGCTGAGTATAGAGATCGTTTTGATGAGTTGGTTGTGAGAAGTGATATCCGAGAGGACCCAGCCATGACCACCACCCGATTTCGGTCTGGACTTCGATCTGATATACGTACTGAGGTGGCTTATCACAGTTCGAAGTCCCTCGAGCAGACATATCAGCTCGCCCTCCGCTATGAACAGTCCTTGAGATCCGCAAGAGCTGGTCGATGGGATTCTCTCCTTGACCTTCGCAGTACGAGTCCCGCCCCTATTGTGGACACCACGATGCCTGGTGCGGATTGCTCCCACCCCAATGAGGTGCTTAGCCCAGTGAGTGACCTACCTTTGGTTTCTAACGCTCCTCTAGTGGCACTGACTGAGAGTGAGCCTGAGCGACCTATTGAGTCTGTAGTGTTGTGCCCCTCACCCACACCTCAACTTTTGGCATGTTCGGGTTTGATTAACACTCATACCCTAGACTCATGTCTTGACACCGCACCCGCAGACCCAGTCTTGAGCGTAGGTTTATGTCACTTTTCCCTTGGCATTACCCTGAGCCACGTTACGATCGAGAGCTCAGAGTTTGGTGTTGATCTCGTAGTGGCTATGTCACCCATGCACAGGGGCACTACCCCTTTCGATGGTACTCATCGGGAGGACCTTGACCTTAGTGACGAGCCCTATGACGAGCCCCCTGTTGAGCCTCCTGAAGATCCGCCACATCTTGGTGAGGTTGAGACTCAGGTGAGCCACTCAGGTATGACGCCTCTTTCATCATCATCCCTGGCCTTGCCCAAGAGAAGGGACCTTGAGTGGAGCATGACATATGTAGGGCCTACCTTGAGTCCATTTGAGCATACTCATATTGTGAGGACCTACCTTATGACACCTCACACACTGGATGAGTTTTGGGACACACCACCCGCTGAGCCACCCGATGAGTTCTTTCTTGTCTGGGACGCTCACCACATTTTAGAGTCACGACTTCTAGTCAATGCACACGATTTTCACTCAGGTGGTCGTCTCCTTCGTGATGACTTTTCTTACACACCTCCTGGGGACCCCCCTGATGCGCCACGTTCCCCGAGAGACATTTGGCTCTTTACGAGCTCGTATTTGAGTATAGTTGTCTCTCACGGTCATCTGAGCACTCGTCATACACGGGATGAGTTTGTCTACACTCCACCGAAAGAACCTCCTGATAGGCCACCACATTTGAGAGACATCTCAGGAATTATTAGATTCTCTTATAAGGAGTGTACCATGTCTGTCATATTGTCTTTGTATCATTTGCATTACCTGCATGAGTCTGCTGAGTCATTTACACAGCATTTGCATGATTTGCATGAGGCGGTCCGTCGACGAATAATAGCAAGCAATGAAAATTACAAAGCCCATTCAGATAAGCGAAGGCGAGAGCAGATACTTAATGTAGGCGAGAAGGTAATGGTGTGAGTCCGCCATGAGAAGCTCCCTTCGGGGCCTGCCAAGAAGTTAAGCGCGAGGCAAATGAGTTCGTACTCAATTATTAGTCGTATTGGGACCAACGCCTACCGACTTGACATCCCAGCCAGTATGGGAATTCGCCCTGTATTTAATGTTGAAAATCTGACTCCGTACTATGAACCTCATGAGTATGTGGACCCGAGCAGTGGAGATACCCAGCCACCCCCATCCCCACTGTCGTTACCATATCACCCTCATACGTCCTTACCCACTGTTGACCTCCACCCACCTGTAGACTCATCTTCTTTGGTTTCACCACAGGCACCACCGATCGCACCGGGATCCATCACTCGTGAGTTGAGCGTCGAGAGCTTCATGGAGACCAGACTCCACCAGTGCATTTCCACTACAGACGTTGGTGGCTCTTGGGTACTTGCAGCAGAGCTTCATCGATTCGCTCCTGGACTTCGACTTCAGCACGCCCGTCTCCATTCACCGGAGATGACATCTTTTCAGTCAGGGGGAGTTGATCGGCGAGAACACTTTTCAGCGACGACACTTGGGCGACCTCTGGTGGACTTCTTCGAGTTTTACCCGGCATGCAGCGAGAGAATTTTGATCCCTATTCATCGGGAGATGAATTCTTTCAAGCCGGAGAGATTGATGCGGAGCAGAGATGAGGACGCATTTTGGGCCCGTTCGGGGTTGATTTGGCAACTTTCCATATATGGTGTGCCCGGATCGACGATCGGGCTCCGCGATTGCGTCCGGAGCATCGCCGCGAGTCAAAACGCTATATTACTTTATATTTTTTGAGTTTATTTTGATGTATTTTAAGGGCTAACCCACCGGCCAATCATAGTCGTTGATGGGGATGCCCTAGTTTGTTTTTTTATAAATAGATGCTAGGGGGCTGATTTGAGACCATTGTTGGATTTGGAGAAAAACTTTCCCGGATTCCAGCGATCCCTCCTCGGTGCCGACGCCGTGGTACCCTAGGTGACGACTCCTAGGCTGCCAAACTCCCCCCCCCCCCAGGTAACCCCTACCCCCCTCCATTTTCCATCATCCTCTTCCAGTTTCAGCCATCGGAAACCCCCAAAAGCCAGCCCACCTCTTGCTGTCCAGAATCCAGTATATGTTCAATTTCCATGGACAGTTCAAAAATTTAGATTACTGTTCACGCCTATACTTCAATTAAAATTACTGTTCACTCCCATTATTTCTCCTCCAGCCTTCTTCCCCCGCCTGACTCCCCAATTCCTCCTGGAACCACCGCTCTACTCCACCTCAAAACTGGCCTCCTCCAAGACTTCCTTAGCCCTAGCCGACCACTCCTCTTCCTCCCCTTTGTGGATCCACTTCCCACCGCCCCGAAAACCCTATATCTATTTTGACCTAGTGCTACCACCCTCCGATCCGTTATTTCCACCGCATAAACCTTCCATTTTGCTCGGATCCGCTCCCAAATTGTGGATCTACTCACCCCCGGTCCGGATCTACTCATTTGTGGCCGGATCCGCCGTTTTACAATCCGTTACCGCCACTTTTCGCCGAAGGCAGCCACCGTCATCGCCGCTTCGCCTCCGGTTCCACCTCCGATCGCTCGTTTTGCATCCGGCTCTTCAAATCCTCCATCGCCTCGGATCAGCCCACTACGTCGTGAGTATTTGTGGTATCGTGTTCTGTAACTTAACATTTTCATTTGGTTGTTTATCTGTATTGTGCTGCGATTATGGTTATGTAGTAGTTGTTCTCTTTATGCTAATAATTGCCTGTGGAAGTATTCGCCGCCGCTTGCTTAGGCCCTCCGTGCGGAGGAAGCCGTTGCCAAATTGCTAAAATTATTTAATTGTTTCTTTATTTTGATTAACTGCGTGGTGTTGTTAGTTCTTGTAGAGAAGGGAAAAATCCACCTTGTATATATGTTCACTTGTCTAGAATACAAAGAATGAGTACAAATATATAGATGAGAGATAGAGAGAGCTAGGTCCTAGACACAATGTGGGACTAAAGAAGAGAGAGAGAAAACAATATAAAAACACATAAATGGGCCTATTTAAGTGGGCTTCTTTAACACTCCCCCGCAAGCTGGAGCGTATAGATCATATGCACCCAGCTTGGACAAACACTGATAGAACAAGGTGCTCGATAGGGTCTTCGTGAGAATATCAGCAACCTGATCAGTGCCCGGAACATGTTTCAACTCAAGTTTCTTCATTTGAACTTTCTCTCGTATGAAGTGACAGTCGACCTCAATATACTTCGTACGCTCATGAAACACGGGATTCTTTGCTATGTGTATGGCCGCTTGACTATCACAAAAGAGAACAGCAGATGAAGGAAGTTTTACTCCCAAGTCAGCAAGAAGGCTTTCAAGCCATGTGAGTTCAGAAACAACTGATGCCATAGATCGATATTCAGCTTCTGCGGAGGATCTAGCAACCACGGCTTGCTTTTTACTTTTCCAAGTAATGAGATGACCTCCATAGTAAGTACAGAACCCACTGGTCGATCGCCGATCGTCCAGGGAACCAGCGTAATCGGCATCGGAATAAGCAATCAATGCAGGGGCCGAGGTGGAGGTTTTGTAAACAAGCCCTTGACCCGGAGCTGCCTTAAGGTATCGAAGAATCCGTTCAACCGCTTGCAGATGAGAAACCCGGGGAGCATGCATGAACCGACTGACCACCCCAACAGCAAATGATATGTCAGGCCTCGTGACGGTTAGGTAGATCAACTTTCCGACAAGACGTCTATAGTACTCCGGGTTCTGGAGAAGCAGATCACTATCAGAGGAATGAGCACAGAGCTTATGATTTACCTCCATCGGTGTATTAGCTGGCTTACAACCTGACTGGCCAGCATCTTTGAGGAGATCGAGACAGTACTTCCTTTGGGAGAGTACAAGCCCATCGGGTCGTCGTGCGACCTCAAGACCGAGAAAGTAGCGAAGATGTCCGAGGTCTTTGGTCTGAAAAACGGTGCTGAGATGTTGTTTGACTGCTTGGATCCCTTGTGAGTCATCCCCAGTAAGTAGGATGTCATCAACATAGACCAACAAAACGACAGTTCCTGTTGCCCGGTGTCGGGTGAAGAGGGAGAAGTCAGCAGAGCTCCGAGTGAAACCCATGTCTTGAACCACCTTGCTGAATTTGTCAAACCACGCCCGGGGAGATTATTTGAGACCATAGATAGACTTCTTGAGAAGACACACATGAGACTCCCCCGTGGTCTCAAACCCGGGCGGTTGGCGCATGTAGACAGTTTCGTGAAGATCGTCATTCAGAAAGGCATTCTTGATATCGAGCTGATGAAGGGGCCAGTGGCGGTGCACAGCGACGGAGAGAAGCACACGAACTGAGTTGAGCTTGGCGACCGGAGAGAAGGTTTCCTCATAATCAAGGCCCTGCTGTTGAGTGAAACCCCGGGCCACCAATCGGGCCTTCAGGCGTTCAATAGTGCCATCCGGGGCATGTTTGATGACAAACACCCATTTACATCCAACCGGGTGCTGACCGGGAGGCAACGGGACCAGGGTCCAGGTCTGGTTGGCCCAAAGGGCTTGCATTTCATCCTCCATGACAGCCCGCCAGCCAGGATGTTGTTGTGCCTCCTGCAGAGAGTTAGGAAGAGAAATAGAAGATAATGAGGTGGCAAAGCGGCGAAGCGGTGGTGAGAGACGATGGAGAGAGACATAGTTCGCCATCGGGTGAGCGGTGGAGGCAAGAACCGGAGCAACAGGTGGCGGAGCATCAGAGGACGGGGCCAACTGCATTGGGGCATCGGTAGTAGAAGAGCGACGAGAGTAGACCCGAATAATGGGTGGAGTTGGACGGACCGGAACCTGATTAAGAGGAGGAGGAGATGAGGAGGAGCAGGGAACCGGGATGATAGGACGAACCACATCCGGAGCAGAAGAGAGGGGAACTATATCTGGAGCAGAAAAGAAGGGAAGATCTTCCCGGAAAGTAACATCCGCAGAAACGGTAACCTTGCGGGTAGTAGGTGAATAGCACATATACCCCTTCTGAGTGCGAGAGTAACCGACGAATATATGTTTGGCCGCACGGGGTGCCAACTTGTCGGTAGGAGGGCCGAGATGGTGAACGTAGCAAGTACATCCAAAGATACGAGGAGTTACAGGAAAGGCTGGAGTGGACGGAAACATGAGGCTGAACGGAGTGACATGCTGAAGAACAGAGGACGGTAGACGGTTGATAAGAAAACAGGCAGTGGAGAGCGCAAAGTGCCAGTATGGTTTGGGAACCTGCATTTGAAGCATAAGGGACCGAGCCACATCCAGAAGGTGTCGATTCTTGCGCTCGGCGACACCATTTTGTTGCGGAGTATATACACATGAGGTTTGGTGGATAATGCCAAACTCAGAGCAGAGGGTAGCAAAGTCATGACCAGTGTATTCTCGCGCATTGTCTGTACGAATAGTACGAATGGGTACAGAGAATTGAGTACCAGTCTCAAGGATGAATGCCCGGAAGACACGAGGGAGCTCAGACCGATCGCGAAGGAGATACAACCACGTCATGCGCGAATAATCATCAATAAAGGTAACGAAATACCGATAGCCAGAGATGCTAGTGATTTTGTACGGACCCCATATATCGGAGTGAACTAAGATAAAAGGAGCAGAGCTCCGAGTACAATGAGAGGGAAAAGATGTACGTGGCTGTTTGCCAAAAATACATGTTTCACATTGAAAAACAGGAAGAGATACATCCGGGAGAGCCTTCTGGAGGACCGGTAGAGGAGCATGACCAAGACGTCGATGCCAATCGGAAGAGGAGACAGATGCGAGGAGAGTAGGAGAATCGTCAAGAAGGTAAAGCCCATTCTGCAGTTGCCCCTTACCAATGATAGTCCGCGTCTGTTGATCCTGTATCACACAAGAAGAAGAAGTAAAGGTTATGGAGCATTGTAAATCAGAAGTAAGACGACCAACAGAAAGTAAATTGAACGGAGAGCCCGGAACATGAAGAGCCGAGCGGAGATGGAGAGACGGGGTGAGAGAGATATCGGCACATCCAGCCACAGGGACGGAGGCGCCATTGGCAACGGTAATGGACTGCGGGTGCGATGTAGACAAGTACTGAGGTGGCCGATCAGAGGTGATGTGGTGAGTGGCACCCGAGTCGAGGATCCATCGCGGACCAGAGGAAAGGCAGGTGATACCTTCAGGGGGAAGGAGGCAGCGGAGGCAACCGAGGCAGGCGGACGGCTGAGCAGCCCATGAAGATGCTGAAGCTGGAGGCGAACCTCGTCGAGGCCAGAAGGAGCAGGAGAAGCGTCGGTGGCAGCAACAGAAGCCTGCGGACGAGGAGGGCGACCATGCTTGCGATAACAAGTGGCTTCAAAATGCCCATCTTTGCCGCAGAACGAGCACTTAGGCCGAGGTCGTCCTCCGCGACCACGTCCCCGAGAATCAGAGCGGCCTCCACGGACGGAGGAGGGAGAAGGCAGTAACGGTGGAGGTACCTGCTGGAGAAGAACCGGTGAAGGAGGTCCAGACACATCAGGAGGCGGAGTGACTTTGAGAAGCATGGAGCACACATCTGAGAATGATGGAGTAACAACAGAGGAGAGGATGTGAGCCCGGACACTGTGAAGGTGATGGGGTAGCCGAGCCATCATCATGGCGATCCCCACAGCTTCCTTTTGGACACGTTGGGCAGCAAGGTCGCCAGTAGGAGGCTGATGTTGGATCCATGCCTCGACCAAAGATCGAGCCTGAGCAACAAAGGATGTCAGATCGGTCGTACCACTGCTATCGAGGGCTTGGAGAGCAGTGATAATGTCATACAGATGGTGAAGACTATCTTTGCCGGAGTAGAGAGTATGGAGCTCGTCCCACATTCCTTTGGCCGTCTCATGATACATGGCGAAGCGATAGTATTCGCTATCAAGAGAATTAAGAATCCAGGTCTGGACCCGACCATCATTACGTAACCAATCATCAGTGGGAGTACCGGTAACACCCTGGGTCAAGTGATGAAGAAACCCCTTGGATTGCAAGACCCGGCGAACAGAATGTGCCCATTCCACGAAATTCTTCTTACCAGTCAGAGAGATAGTCGTAATACGAAGTTCATCCCGCACTTCTGGAAGAGAAGGCGGGCGGTCTGCAGGAGGAATAGCCGTGCCGGTGGAATCGGCAGAAGAACCCATAGAGGAGAAGCGGCTAGGAAAGCAGACCGGCAAGAGAGGAACAACCCGCGCGGCTAGCAGGCGGGCAGAGACAGTCCGCCCGGTCACGATGTAAGAGATACACCAGCGGCAGGAGGAAACCGCGACTAGAGGCGGAGAAGAACCCGCGGACAGAGACAGGTTGCACGGATAGCAAGAGAGGAAGACCGCGACCTAAATGCGGGAGGCAACAGTCCGCACGGTCAGGCAGAGCAGGGCAGCGGTCAAAGGAGGAGCAGCTAGCGGGAAGAGCGAAGAGACCGCGAGAAGGGACACTCAAGCGGAGAGGCCGGGAAGGAAGCCGCGGCGAGAAGAGGCAGACAACTGAGAGAAGACGGCAGACCGCTGCGAGAAGAGGCAGCCGCAGCGAGAACCAAACCGCAGCGAGAAGAGAGCAGGCCGCAGCGAGAAGAGGCAGCGGCAAGAGGCAAGCCGCTGCGAGAAAAAAACTCAGTCCGCGCGGTCACACCAGCGATCAGAGGATCACGACCAAAGATGCGGAGGGAAGTCCGCACGGTCAGGTGGACAAGGTCGCGGATAGAGGAGAGGCCGCGTAGGAAGGAACGAGTAGCCGGGAGTAGGAGACCGCGGCGAATAGCACAGGTGAGACCGCGCGAGAAGAAAGACAGGCGGGCCCCACACGAATGCTATAAGAGGCGGAAGGGGAGGAGTGGAACCACGGAGGGAAGAAGATGGAAGGGAGAGAAGGGAGGAGAAGCGGATAGCCAGAATCAGACCGCCCGAGACCGAGCGAGAAGCGGATAGGGCAGGCTGTCCGCAGCTAGCCGCTTGCCGACTTGAGAACTCGGGAAGAAAGGCGGTTAAGAGGAGGCTATCCACGTAGACCGGACCGGTCGCTCTGATACCATGTAGAGAAGAGAAAAATCCACCTTGTATATATGTTCACTTGTCTAGAATACAAAGAATGAGTACAAATATATAGATGAGAGATAGAGAGAGCTAGGTCCTATACACAATGTGGGACTAAAGAAGAGAGAGAGAAAACAATATAAAAACACATAAATGGGCCTATTTAAGTGGGCTTCTTTAACAGTTCTCATTGCTTAAATTAATTGTCGTTACTATTCGACTGTTTTCATTGCATGTAGCATTGCATTCGCATATCCCCTCACACGTGCACGTAGAGTCCTAGCTTCCGAGCACCACTAGCCTACCCCTACATCAGAAGGAGATCCAATTAGGGTTCCAACAAAAACCCTAAGTGAGTGGAAACAAATTGATAGATCACACTATCGTTGACAAAATAATTGAAGTAAAATATGAAATACACTTATCAAGACATGTATGATACCAACTCTTGAGGGCAAGGACCCTCTTAGAGCCACTCTCCTATGAGAGCCAAAACCTGCACAGTGAACCAAGATCTAGGAAATACTCTCTCTCGCTCCCTTATATAGGTGAGAGTGGGAATACATAAAATAACGATAATATCACTAGGGCTACATAGAGTATCAGGGGAACGCGTGGCAAGCCTTGGGAGTCGTCTTTGTATGAGTATAACATTGATGTTTAACTGTTTATAAGTTTGCAAGTAGAAAAAGGTAAAATGTTTATACCGATGTTGATTAAAACTTAGAGATAAAGTTGCATGCAATCCATATTAAACAGAAAAAATGATTTAGCTCTAATGATAATAAACTTTATAGAGGGAACATTTTTGCAAAATAAAGATTCCCATTTTCAAGAGACGAAGTGACTTTAAGAATCATGGAGCACAAGTCTGAAAGAGACGAAACAATGGGAGAGGAAAGGATGGTCGCTCAGACACTGTGAAGATGGGGAGGTAGCCGTTCCATCATGAGAGCAATGCCCACGGCCTCCTTCTGCACACGCTGAACTGCAAAGTCCAAGGAGGGGGATGGTGTCAAATTCATGTCTCAACAAGGGTCTTGGATGTAGCGGCAAATGATGTTAGGTCACCGGTCACACCGGGGTCAATCGCTTGAAGCTGAGTAAAGATATCATAGAGATGTTGGAAACTCTACTGGACAAAATAAAGGGGTTGAAGCTCATCCCACATAGCCTTGGCAGTCTTGTCGTACATGGTCATGCAGTATAATTCAGTCTCCATAGAATTGAGAACCCAAGACTAAACCCGAATATCATCACGGAGCCACTGTTCCGTAGATTCCATGTAAAGCTAAATCATTTTTTCTGTTAGGTCATCATAAGATGATGAAGCAGCCCTTGAGTGTGAAGTACATGTCGCACTGAATGCTCCCATTTCACAAAATTCTTCTTCTCATTGAGAACGATAGTAGCAACCTGGAGTTCATCCCGCACTTTAGGGGGGGACAAGCCGAGGCAAGAGAAGAGGCCACAAGAGTGCTCATAACAAACCGATGACAAGATAACCACCGGGACAAGAGAGTGACTGCCCAAGGTAAGGGAAGAGAGGAGTCTGGGGGGTTACAGTAGAGAGGCCTCGCAGACTAGTACAACGAGGATTTCAACCAGTTGCAACAAATAGGCCGCGCGGACTAGTCACAAGGAAAGTTCCCCAGAGCGGCCACAAAGAAAAAGACACAAAGAGATGTCTACTTGGTCTTGCAAGTGGAGGTCGCGCGTAGAACACCGGAGAGAGGATCCTGGGTGATCTCAGAAGAGATGTTTGTGCTGGGTAGATTGAGCTGTCTCTGGAAACTGTCTGTAGCTCTTATACATGTAGAAACCCCTCCTTATATAGAATGGAGGAGGTGAGAGAATGTACAATTGGCGATATGGGACAAAATACATCGGACGTTTACAATACAGGTAACCGCCCGACCTCTATACAGAATCATTCAACACATAAGAAGGGGGGAGATAGAACAAACGTAACACGACTAATAATGCAAAAGTTGTATTGCATTATAGCTCTAACACTTGCAACATTCAACATTAATGAATGAAAAATGAGAATTCATAAATCCTGATGCAAATACTTGGGATAATACTAAGGATGCTAATGATAACTATTATAAACTTTTCAAAATTCATACCTCAGAACTGTGAATGGATATTTGTAAGATAATTGAAGTGAAAATCATAAAGCAGGTTTACAGGACTAAAAAGAGAATCTACAAAAATTAAAATCTAAATTAAAAAAATTGTCCCAATAAAAATATGGTGAAGGATATTTAAGCATAGGCAGCATGAGATATTTCTTTGTTACCTAGAATCATTTTGAAGAAAACTAGTTAAGGCTTCTTCTGTAGAAAGAATAAGATGCTTGCAGTACAAGTTGTCTTTAACAAGGGAAGCCAACTCCTCCACCTAGAAATTATTGTCATCACAAAAAGAAATTCTATGTAAGAAAGAGATGTTTTAAACGTCTTAACAGCATAGCATGTACTATGTCAATTGCTGGAAACTAATGAATTCTGCTGCTCAATCATCTCATAAAAATTGACTTAAAGCATCCATATTTACGTTCAGAGTTTACTATTTCACAAAAAAACTTGCCGATAGTGATCAAAATCGCCAATACTTAATTATTTGACCTCACTAGAACATCATTGCAACAAAATTAAAAGAGGAGTTCAAAGCTCAAAATCCAAAACTAGACAAACTTAAAACTTTGTTTGGTAGGGTTGGAGGAGATAGAGACATAATGGACTGGAGGTACGCCACAAGAGGGGATCATCTTTGGTGCGAAATGGAGCTGCAAAGAAATGTTCTCTCTTCCCAGAAGAGGCGGAAAGCCACCAGAGGTTAACCACATGTGTAGGCCTCCAAATACCGGGCACCACAACGGAGTGAACCTGCACCCCAAGATGAGCCATAGTCCCAAGAAGGGCCTTCGCAAGTCAATGCTAGTTCTTGAAACAAATCCTATTATCCAACTTCGTGACTGATAGAAGCAGTGGACCAACCATTAAGGAAAGACCGGTATTTTGGGGGCTTGGTTTCCTGAAGTTAACTATTGAGATCAAAGCCTTGGTAGTTGTGGGGTGGGGAATTGCATGAAAGTTTCTGACTTGGGATGAATCTATAGGCAGCGTGCTTACGATGACCTAATTCTAAATGTAATACAAGCGAGCACACGACGGATGCAAATGAAGGTATGATCAACCCTTGGATGACTAGAAAGCATGCACACAATTCAATAAATAAAGTTCCCGCTTAGGCGCTAACCAAAGTCCTAATGCGACGCAAATGATCTAATGACGCAAAATTGCTTCCGACATATAAATTAAATAAACCGCAAACTTTAAAATTTGATGCATCATTCGTCGCACTGAAAGACGCATCATAGTTTCTTTTTTTATGCATTTATTTTATTTCATGTCATGTATTTTTTTGCGCACCGAAATACGCAATAAAGGTCGGCATTTTTTTTTGCGCACCCATTTTTATTTTTCGGCTCATCGGTTTGACCACTCAATGAGACCCTAAATAAAAAGTCGGTAATTTTAGATAGTTAGGACCGAAAAAACAAGCCCGAATTATTTAAGAATGCGTAAATTTAAATAGGCAAAATACCCAAGAGATTTTTATAAAACCATATTGAAGTATGGGTAGGCTACAGGTGCACAAAACCTACGACGCTAGGTGATAGTGCATGGGTGACACGCTAATCTGAACCGGCGAATGTCTCCTCAAAGTAGCGGCCTGAACCGAGACACTAAAGAATTAGGGTCCGGATGTGTAGATTGGCGATCGGAGGTAGAACCGACGACGTGAAAATGAAGGTGGTGGCTGTCCTCGGCGGTAAATGATGAGATCGGGTGAGAAAAGGGTAGATCCGACCACGTACGAGTAGATCCAGGACGGGGAGGGATGGATCCGCAATTTTGGGTTGGATCCGGGCAAAAATGGAAAGTACGAGTGGTGGAAATAACGGATCGGGGCTGAAATTCTCATATCTGAATGGATCTAGAGAATTATGGTGATTTGTGGGTGATTCCACGAAGGGGTAATGATGGAGGGGTCGGTCGGGCTTAGGGTGGCTAAATGGTGGCCTGGTTTTGAGGAGGGCCAGTCGGCGGTCAGGCTGCAGGAGGGAGGAGGGGATGGTTGTCTCATCTTGCTGGAAAGCAGTCAGCTGTAGGGAAACAATTTTCTCAACTTGTTTCTTAACAAACATCTTGCTTTCTTTGAAAGCTTTCAGAAGAGCGCCATGATTTTCAATCAATTGATTGATATCATCTTCTAACAGAGGACTCTCATCATCACTTGATGAGAATGCATCAGAGTCTGTGCAGGATTCATATCCAGACTCTGAGGATGAGCTAGATGGGGAATATACCTCATTTTGTCCAGGCTGATCCTCGCAGGATTCTTCTTCTGGTGTAGTTATCAGCCCATAGCATCTGCATTCACCTTCCTCAGCTTCATCCACCTCTGAGTCACTATCTGAATGTGACAGAGGGGCCCTGATCTTTGCTCTTGTATCTGGATAGACTTTGTCTTCTGCAAGAGCTGTCAACAGCCCAATGCTATTCTTGTCCTCTCTGCAGATTTGAAGCTCCATTGAGCTCCACACCTTATGGTTCACTTTTGAACACATAAGTTTAACCTTTTAGCTATCCTTTGAGGTTAACTCAAACTGTTAGATCTTTTTTGAGTAACCTCCCTCTGATACCACTTGAAAGTCTTTATTTTTAAGGATAGTGAAATCACCTAGAGGGGGGTGAATAAGTTTCTTAGTCCTTAGTGACTATCTTTTATTTTTCTTTTGTTGGAACCTTTGTTAGTTGATTAGTTATTGCTTTCAAGATATGCAACCTGCAATAAATCCAATACAGAGAAAACAAACAAAGCACACACAAGAATTATAGTGGTTCCCCAGATTATGGGTACATCCACTTTCCCTCACCTTTCTAACTTTCAGTTAGACAAGACACTTCTCCAATCTCAGCTCTTAAGAGCTTACACCTCGATCGCTCAGGATCACTTAGTCTCCTCCAAGACTTACTTCTCAGGCACAAGGCCCTACAACTCAGTGATCCTCTAATCACCTATCTCAGGCTGTTAAGTCCTACAACTCAAATCCAAAGGATCCTACAGCTCAGGCACAAGTGCCCTACAACTCAGTGAGAATGACTCACCTACCTCAGACTTAAAACCAAGTCCTACAGCTCAGACCACAAGGTCCTACCCTCAGATTCTCAACAGAATCCTACCTCAGAGCAAATTTGCTCATACCACTCAGATCCAAAAGGATCCTACAAGATGGAAGTGGGTTGTGTGATTGATCTTGACACAAGAGAAATTTCTCTGTGCCAAGCTTCTGGACTGAGATAAACTCAGCCCAACTATGACTCCAGGAATATATTTCCTGAGTCTACTTTTACCTGAACTGAGATATACTCAGTCCTAGCTTCTTCTTCACAGCACCAGAGATTTTTCCAGCTGGGGCTGTGAAGTGACTGTATCAAGACTTACTGCTACCTGAGCTGAGAGAATCCCAGCCCAACTTCTTCTCAGTAACAAGGTTGTAGATCTTGTTTTAGCTTGTGCTGGAAGCAGCTTGCAGACAACTGCTCTGCTTCTTCTTTCTTTCCTGAGCTGAGGAGATTCAGTCCTAATTTCTTCTTCACAGCCTCCAGTAAATGTTCTTCAGAATTGTACAGCTGGATCTGTGAAGAACTTGTTGGTACAGATGAAAATGGCATTAGCTATCCTGCTTTCTTTCCTTCAGAGATTTGCTCTGATCTTGCTGAAGTCGATAATGAAGACAAATAACTAACTTGTTGAGCCTTTAGTCCTGTAGTCTTTAAGCTCATTGTTCTTCTCTTCACAACAACAATGATGATAAGGAAGAACTACCACACCTTTTCTTCTCAAAACTTATCTACCTCTGTAAAGGTTTTTCCTTTTATCAATTATGTCTCAATGGCTCTTTGAGCAGTGGGCCCCACACATTTAATGTCAGTTGCATCCTTGCTTTAACCCTTAACTGTCGTACAATAACTCTGCGACGCCTTTTGTCTTGTACTGTAGCTTTTCTGCTGTCGATTTGAATAATGTTGACTTTGTTGATTTGTAAACGTCAGCGCCTGTGGACTTAGCCAAAATCAAGCATTAGTAGAATAGGCGTTGAGTGGGTGAGCTTCACTCAACGCTAAGGCACTTAGACAGAATTCTCTATCTAGGCGTTGACAGCGTTAAGTGAGCAAGTCTCACTCAACGCATTTTGCCTTAGCTTATTCTCCAGTCTTTTCTGCATGTTTGGCGTTGAGAGCGTTGAGAGCGTTGAGTGAGCACGCTTCACTCAATGCCTTGTGCCTTAGCCATGTTTTCTGTATTTTAGGCGTTGAGAGCGTTGAGTGAGCACTCATCACTCAACCGTTTCTACCTTAATCAATTTCCTGCTTCTTCAGCATCTCAAGCATTGAGAGCGTTGAGTGAGCACGCCTCACTCAACGCTTTTTGCTTTAGCCAGATTTTCTGAATCATGGCGTTGAGAGCTTTGAGTGAGCATATCTCACTCAACGCTTTCTGCCTTAGCCAGATTTTTCTGCTCCTTGGTGTTGAGTAAGCTCCACTCAACGCCAAACTACTTAACATATTTTATTCTGTTTATCTGGCGTTGAGTGAGTAAGCTACACTCAACGCATTGGACTTAGCCAAATTTCTGTGTCTGAAAACACGGACTCTGACTGGATGAGATTCAGTCAACGCTTTTATCACATGGCGTTGAGTGAGCTTGTCTCACTCAATGCCTGTGGACTAAGTCAAATATCAGCACAGATATTCTGTGGATTTGACTTACAAGGCAATACTCAACGAATATAGAGTATGACGTTGAGTGAGTGATACTCACTCAACGTCTGTGGACTTGGCCACTTTTCTGCTCATTTCTTCTTAGGATGTTACTGCATTAGCCTGTCTCGCAGTCTTTTGCTGTATGTTGTTGAGTGAGTTGACTTCACTCAACTCCTGTGAACTTAGCCACTTTCTCAGTTTGTCACTACTTTGGCTTTGACCGTATAGGCTCCACTCAGCGCTATAAGTCATCTGACGTTGA
This sequence comes from Platanthera zijinensis, assembly GCA_039513925.1. Taxonomy (NCBI): domain Eukaryota; kingdom Viridiplantae; phylum Streptophyta; class Magnoliopsida; order Asparagales; family Orchidaceae; genus Platanthera; species Platanthera zijinensis. Next base: position 68,342,833 of record CM077090.1, on the reverse strand, counting down.
GTGAGTAACCTTCACTCAACGCCTGTGGACTTAGACAGATTTATGTCTATCCACTGGTTTGCCTAGACAGTACCTGTTTTGGCCACTTGGACAACCTGTCCAATCAATGCATAGTAGACATCCTACAATCACTAAACTTGAGCACAAGTTAGATCACCACATGTGTATACATTGTTTACTAGGCCTTTTTCAAATCCAGGACATTGGGATCAATGGACCCAACAAACACTAAGGTATTTCTTGTTGGATATATTCGGTGAGCTCATCTAAGATAAGGCTAAAGAGATAAGGGTTTAAAGCTGAACCTTGATGTAAGCCAACATTGATAGAGAATTCCTGTCTTAATCCTCCAGATGTCCTCACCCTTGTCACTGAATTTGTATACATATCTTTGATTATGTCAATATATGATACATTTACACCTTTATTTTCTAAGACTCTCAATAAGATCTCTCTTGGAACTCTATCATAAGCCTTCTCAAAATCGATAAACATCATATGCAAATTTTGTTTTCTTCCTCGGTAGTTGTAAATGAGTCTCCTCAAGAGATGTATAGCTTTCATGGTCAACCGCCCTAGCATGAATCTAAATTGATTCTCCGAGATGTTAGTCTCTCATTTTTCTCTTCTTTTTATTACTCGTTTCCATAATATCATGGTATGACTCATTAATTTAATTTTTATGTAATTAACACAATTTTGTACATTTCCATTGTTCTTAAACAAAAGTACCAAGATACTCTCTTCATTGGTCTGGTATCCTCTTTGACCTCAGTAACTTATTGAAAAAACATGCAAGTCACAAAATTCCTTCATTACTTAAGACATTTTCATACTTCGATCGATATATCGTCTGGCCGAACCATCTTTCCATTTTTCATCTCCTTTAGAACATCATTTACCTTCGATATTTGAATTTTACGATAAAACGTTAGTTAAATTAGAAGGAATTGATTAATTGCATACCAATTATTCATCCATAGAGGAATATATATACTATTACAATAGACTCGAAGACTTAAACACATGATGTGGGACTAAAACCCACTTACGCACAATAATAATAACACAGGAAACAATCGACTTGTAAATATCTCTCAACTCTCCCCCTTAAATCGGATGAAAGATGTCGTTCATTCCAAGTCTTTTGATGTTATCCATGAACGGGTCACTTCCCAAGCTTTTATTGAACACATCTGCTAGTTGATCTTTAGAGTGGACGAATGGTGTGAACACTGTCTTTTTATCCAAGTGATCTTTGATGAAATGTCAATCCACCTCAACGTGCTTTGTCCTATCATGTTGAACTGAATTGTGAGCTATGCTGATCGATGTCTTGTTGTCGCAAAAACAAGGAGAAGGGAGACGTCACGAGAAACCCCAAATCATGTAAAATGGAACGCAGCCACAGGCCCTCACACATGTCTTGTGACATTGCATGGTATTCTGCCTCAGTGCTCGATCTAGCCACTACATTTTACTTCTTACTGCGTCATGTCACCAGGTTTCCTCCAACAAAGAAAAAATAACATGTTGTAGATTTCCAATCATCATGACATCCTGCCAATCAGTGAAAACTTCAATTCTCAAATGGTCGTTCTTGGAGAACAGAAGACCACGACCTGGAGCTTTCTTCAAATACCGTAAAACACGGTACGCTGGCTCTTGATGTTTGACCCTGGGAGCATGCATTTATCTACTCAGAATGCCAACTGCATAAGTAATGTCTGGACGAGTATGAGATAAATATATTAGTTTCCCAACTAATCTCTGGTAGCGAGTGACATTTGTCTGGTCACTGTCACCATCTTCATAGATTCCATGATTTTCTTTCATCGGGGTGTTTACAGGAGCACAACCCAGCATACCGGTCACCTGCAATAGATCTAGAACATACTTCTACTGAGATATAAAGATACTCTGATCCAATCTAGTCACCTCAATTCCCAGAAATTATCGTAATGTTCTCAAGTCTTTCACCTCAAACTCTGCAGATAAGAGAGACTTGAGATTTGCAATCTCTTCCAAATTGTTATCAGTGATCACAATGTCATCCACAGATAATAAGGGCCACAATACCCTGATCACGTCTAAAAATAAATATAGTGTGATCAGACTACGCTTATTTGTACCCAAATTTGAGCATAGCCGTGAGAAATCTGCCAAACCATGCTCTGGGGGACTGTTTCAAGTCATATAAGGACCTTCTTAGCCGACAGACAAGACCTTCAGCTCCCTTTTTTCATGAACCCAGGAGGGAATTTCATGTATACTTCTTCATCAAGCTCGTCATGGAGAAACGTGTTCTTAACATCCAGTTGATGAAAATCTCAGTCCATACAAGCCGCGCAGGACAACAATACCTGTATAGAGTTCATCTTAGCCACAGAGGTGAAAGTCTGCTAGTAGTCAACTCCATGAGTCTGAGTGTACCCCTGAACGACCAGTCATGCCTTGTACTATTCGACCTTACTTTCTTGATTCTGTTTGACCGAAAACACCCATCTCGAGGCAATAGCTTTCTTGTCAGGAGGAAGGGAAGAGACATCCCAAGTATGGTTCTTATCCAAGGATGACATATCCTTTTTCATAGCCTGAGTCAAGGCTGGGATACCCAACGCTTCCTGCCATGTCCTGGGAATAACAACCGTCGAGAGAGAAACAACAGAAGTCTGGTGGGTCGGGGTAAGATGGTGGTAAGCCACATGATTAGATATAGGATGTTTAGTACATGCAGCCTTACCTTTCAACAGAGCAAGCGGGATATGCAAATCTGTATCATCAGAATTTGAGGCGGAAGCGGACACTGGTAGAGGCAAAGCCTTAGTAGCCTGTATACGGGAGGAGCGTCGGTGGTACACGTGAGGGAAAGGAGATATCGGAGTATCAGGCAGAGGAACAGGGATAGGGGGACCCCGTTCCTGAGGCGCAAGAAGTTGTGGTGGTAGAGGAGGGAGAACAGGAAGAGGAACATCCATATCACCAGTACTCTCCCCCTGACAAAGAGCATGAGTCGATGGCAAAAAATAGGATTTTCCTTCCCGAAAAATAACATCTATAGTGCAATACATACGCCCAAAGGGAGGGTGGTAATACTGATACCCTTTCGCCGTAGAAGAGTATCTGAGGAACACGCACTGAAGAGCCCGAGAGTCCAATTTGTCTCGGTGGGGCAAATGAATATGTATAAAACATACACATCCAAAGACACAAGGAGGCAGGTGGGAAGTATAAATCACAGTCATGGTAGACAGTTGAGCTAGGGGAGTAGCATAGCCAAGCACACGTGAGGGAAGCCGATTGATAAGGTGGGCAGCGGTAAGAACCGCATCGCCCCAATAGGAGTTGGGAAGGTGCATAGCACCCAGAAGACAACGGGTGACATCCAACAGGTGCCGGTTTTTTCGTTCGGTAACTCCGTTTTGGGTAGAGTTGTGAACACACGTGGTCTGGTGGATGATACCATGACTAGTGAGGTACGAGTCAAATGCTCCCTGATCGTCATATCCCCCCCTATTATCACTGCGCGGGACATGAATCACACTCTTAAATTGAGTCTGAACCATTTTGTGAAAAATCTGAAAACAAGAGAAGACTTCACTTTTTTTAACAAATACACTCAAGTTGTGCGAGAAAAACAATCAATAAAGATGACAAACCAACTAAAACCAAATATAGATAAAACGGGGGATGGACCCCAAACATCAGAATGGATAACATCAAACAGAGTGTTACATGGAGAAGATAAATACGATGGACTATGTCTCACATGTTTAGACATAACACGGACATCACAGACAAAAGTTTGTAAAAACGGTGAGAAAAAAGGAAATAATTTTTGAAGATAGAGAGGAGAAGGATGTCCAAGCCGCAGGTGCCAGCGACGAACATCATCAGCTGTAACAGGAGTCCAGGAGAGAGCCTGAGAAGAAGGTGGGAGATCCAAGTAATACAGTCTACCGCATTCCCTACCACCGTCAATGTTCCGCTTCGTACCCAGTTCCTGAAAAACACAGGAATCAGAAGAAAAAAAAGGTTGCAGAGCAATTAAGGGATTGAGTAATGTCATTGGTGGAAAGTAAATTGTGTGAAAAGGAGGGAACATGAAGAACAGAAGGCAGAGAGATAGAAGGGGAACATGAAATCTGACATTTGCCAGCAATAGGAGACAGCAAGCCATTAGCAGAAATATCTTTGTCCTTACCAGACAAAGGGTTATAAGAGAAGAAACATGAGGAGGAGTCGGTCATGCGGTGTGTTGGAACCAACAAAGTCGGCCCCACCTAAAGCTCGAAACTACAGGAGCAGCTCGTGCCTACTCCCTCGGGATCACGCTCAAGGCGAAGAACTAGACCGGGAGCCTCAGTGAGGAGGTCCCACCGCTTGCCCGGAAGAGACTAAAACTACAGCTCTTCCCCTCCCTAGCCAATACTGAGCTAGGTGCCTTAGAAGAGAGAGGAGTCAAGAATGCTTTTCTTCTAAGGCACCTTACCGGTCTATTTATAGGCCTTTGAACTGGGACTGCAAATAACTAAACTAATCCATTCTGAAATTACCGGAATGCCCCCGGCTAGGTCTGCCCACAGCCGAACTCCGCTGTCCACAAGAGCTAAATGTAGGCCACTAGGGGTAAAAGGGTAAAACACTCCTGGGGCCCAAAAGGTGGGCCCGGCCCTACCTGAACCGGCCTTGAACCAAAATGACCCCTCTCTCTGGGTACCTCTCGCTAGGGTCCTCTCGCCAGGGCCCTCTCGCTCGCCTAGGCCCTAAACCCTGAGCCCTCTCGCCTGGCGGGGGCCTCTCGCCTGGGTCCTCACGCTCGCCCGGAGCTTCTCGCCCGGAGCCTCTCGCCCGGGCCCACTCGCTCTTCTGGAGCCTCTCGATTGAGCCCTCTTGCCAGGGCCCTTTCTCTCGCCTGGGCCCTCTCGCCAGGCTGCGAGCCCGAGGTTGTACACAATCCCCGCTCTTTTCGAGGTTGGCACAAGCTCGGAAAGATAGTTCAACCGAGGCTCGCGATGGTACAGTTAATTTATTGAGGGAATCTTTTGGTGGGCCCCTTGCCTAGTCTATAAATATGGAAAAGCCCTCCCCGTAAGGGGGTGTTTTCTTTATTTCCTCCCTTCTTAACATCTGCCTACATGCCTCTCAGCCAGAATGTTCGGGACCGCATCGCGGCCGTGCGCCAGCGGAACAAGGCGACGGCGGCGGGTTTGAACAAGATCCCCGCACACGCTCCTCCTTTGCCGCCGCCATCCACGTCTCCTCCTAAGAAGACGAAAACTCCCGAGCCTTCCTTCCTAGCCTCGGAACCTTCTCGCACTGCTCTAAGGGGACCGACGTCCCCTGCCCTCGTTAGTCTCAAAGGAAAAGAGGTACGCCCTTCCAACCCGCTGTGCTTTTCTGCCCCTACATACTCTCTATTCGCTGTTTTCTCTCAGAAAGCTTTGGAGGCTCCTCAGCGCCCGGAGACCATTCGCATCAACATTTCGGAGCTTCCTTCCTGACGCCCCTCGCCCCAGGACTCCATTCCTCTCTCTACCCCGGTAACGAGGAGGGATGACCCTTCTACCGCCTCGGACCACACTCGCCGATCCGGTAAGAGGTTCTACTTCTGACCTGCTCTATGTTTTTTGTCACTTCTCTCCGTCGCTCTTAGCCTTTTTGCCCTTCCCTTAGGTGCGGGTGGAGAACCTGTCGAGGACGCCCTGGCCGTCGACTCGCCGGCCGAGGATCACCCTGGGCGACTAGCCTCCTCACCTCCCCCGCCGATAGATGAGATTGACGATTATCTAGGCGACCCCATGGACCCCATAGAGATGAAGCGAAAGGTGGCCGAGATGCTGCGAAAACATGCGCGGCTCATCCAGGCGCTGGAAAAAGGGAAACAAGCCGCGGACCACCGGATTGACTGGCTAGAGATGGAGTGTGCTCGTTTGTCCTCCGAGGTTGATGTCGACATGGAGGGGGACCAGACTGATCCTTTGTCGATTCTGAACGACGTCGACCAACAGCTTTGTCTCGCCCGGCGTGGCGTTGAGGCTGCTCGCGCCTTCCACCTCCCCCGTCGCCCCCCTTGCGTGAGAGGCCGCGGAGGACGATGGAGGTGGGACAAGAGCTGATGGGAGCTCGAACCTTCTCGCTTCTCGCCTATCGCTTGTTAGCCCTTTGTCTGTAATAAAAAGTTAATCTGTATAGCGCCAGCCGCGCGCTCTTCGAACTCGCCACCCGCTCAGCGCGGGATTATTTTGTTAATTTTATAATTCGTCTGCATAATTGACGTGACTGCTTATTTTATGTTAACTTTCGTTCGCCCTCCTTAATCATAATCATTAATTTTATCTGTCTGCCTCACCGTCTTTTTGTTGTTTTCTCGAAATGACCGCTCACTCGGGGTTCCGTCGCCCGAGGTGTAGAAAGGCGAAGAGTCGGCCGACTTTTGGATTCATCTGACATACCTTCCCTTGCCCGTACCTCCCTACCTAGGGAGGCTATAAATACCCCCCCCCCCTTGCCAGGGCAGGAAGTGTGCTCTCTTAGACCTTCGCCCGCGCCTCCTCCTCTTACTACAGCTCGTCTCGCGCTCCGGCTACTCGTGCTATCCTGCTCGCGCTATCCTGCTCGCGCTATCCCGCTGATCCTTCACTCGCCCACCTTCCCTCCCCCCTCTTTGACTCGCGCACATCATGGTGAAAAAGAGGTCGGAGGAGAGTGAGGGGCGCAGCCGTTGCGGGAAGAGGTTTACCGACCATGACTTCCCCCCCGGTCGTCTATCCGCTGATGACTACGAGGCCTTCCGGAGCGACTATCTGCAGGAAGGTTATGAGTCACGCCCTCCCCAGGTTGGCGAGAGCGTGAACACTTTTTACCCGGGAGAGCTTGCCATCCCTATCTCTCATTTCGAGGCGGGGCTCCGACTTCCCTTCTGGCCGGAGGTGAAGCAGGTTCTGAAATACTTCGGCGTTGTGCCCGCCCAGCTGAACCCGAATGCTATCTCGGTCATTATCGCGTTCGCGTGCTACATGCGGAGGGAGAGGATAGAGTTCAGTCTCACCGTCTTCCGCAAGATGTTCGTATACCACGCCAACCAGGACGGGGTGTCCTTCTTCACTGGGCTAAACCTGAAGGTGTGCGAGACACCCAATAAAAATCACCACTGGCTGACTCGCTTTGTGGTCGTCCGTGGAAATCTGGGTGGCGTCCCTTTCGCGCCTGCCTCGCCCGCGGAAACATTCTACACTTCTCCGCAGGTTGGCGGTACAGACAGGCTCCTTTGCGAATACCTCGTAGGGAAGAACTTCGAGGTCAGATACTTGAGGAGGGGGCTCGCCTCCTTGCCCCCTGTGCTCCCTGGAGAAGGTATGTTTTGACCTCTCGTCATTCTCCCACCTCTAACCTTTTCCTCTCGCGGGGGCTCTTCTCCTGACACGCACTTTTTCCAGGAGAGAGGAATGTGTCGGTGCACCCTCCTTATCGAAGCAACATCAAGCCCTCCCCAGACGTGGCTCTCGCCAGCATGGCGGCCGAGGCGGCCAGAGACTCGCTGGCCCCTCCTCTCCAAAAGAGGAAAACCGAGGACCCGGCTCCCTCTCGCCTCAGTCCTTCGAAGAAAATGAAAATGAAGCTGAAGAAGTCCGTTTCCTTTCCCCCCGGGAAAGGCAAGGCTCCTGCGGATACCGCGGCGACGTCGGGATCGTTGAGTCCCATATCTGTGGGATCTCAGCCTCCCCACTCGCCTCCCCTGACCTCTCCGC